>JARQOC010000002.1:227090939-227411762 GCA_033576535.1 Allobates femoralis
CAAACCCCCAGACAAAAAACCAACCATTTCTACACTACACAAACAGCTTGGGAAACCCCACACTACCAGATCCACACGTATACATTAGGTCAACCCCCACACAAGCTTGGAGAATGGTTTAAAATGAGTGGAAAATGTAACCTGTAATGTTGTAAATATTAAACCATTTTTCAAAAACCTGTAAAAAGTAGTGTACAGAAGGTGGAGGAACTGGCTATGTCCCAAGTATACTAAGTTGGGAACAGAAAGCGCCTGGTAAGTATAGAAGTTAGAAACCGGCCTCCCAAGCAGAGACACCCGTAGGGAATGTATAAAGTTTACCATGTATCCCTGGACTTACCTTTTTCCCTTTTCAAAAACTTTGAACAATTGTCAGAGGACTTGTGTGACCACTAACTTTACCTTTTTCCAGCCTGCGGCAGATTGACTAGTGCCGTACGACTGCTTTTCACCTTTTCCACATTTTTCACTTCCTTTTCAGTGATTTTTGTGTTTTCTTTAAGACTTTGTAAATTGAATGTTATAATATGCTTAGTGTTAAGTTGTAAAAAGAACCTTTTGCTCAGCCGGGAGAACTGAGGTTAACTAAGGGGGAATGTGCACCCTGGCACCTGTTGGGCACCAAACAGAAATCCTTAGGTACAAATGGAGTAAGTAACAGCAAAGCAAAAACCACAACACAAACAACACTTAGAACACCTGGTTTCACCCCGAGCCTCTAGGGGAGCTACACTGGTGACTTCTAACCAGTTCCCCCTATAAATAGAGTCTTGGAGGGAGAAACTTCAGAGTGTGCAGTCACTTTCAGAACTGTGAAGAGGGTGTGTGTGATCCTCCAGCCTTATGAGACACACACTAGCCCCAAACAGCCTGTTAGCAAGTGGTAATCCCTGCAACTGGGATAACAGGAAAGGAGAAGCACCTCTCAAGGATACAGAGTTACACTGACTCTTTCCTTAATCACCGGTTTTCTGGAACCGAAGCTGTGGAAGCTACAAAGCCCTCACAGAGAACCAGCTACATCCAACAGGAGGTTTAGCCACCTGTTCCACCTGATGCACCCACCCACGAGAGCCCAGGGAAGAGTACTGATCCTGCTCAACCCTTTTACAGTGCCCTCAGTGCTGCTAACCAGGTGAAGCAAGTTCCATTGAACATCCTGCCCGCCGCTGGCTGGATTCCACATCCACCCGACCTTAGCACCAGAAGTAGAGAAAGGAAGCCTAACACTGCTTGCTGTGAAACTCCATAAGTGCCAACTTCACTATCCCGGTCCGAGTGTACCTGACTATCATCCAGTAAAGGTACCTAAAAGAGACTGTGCGTGGTTGTGCATTATTCCTGGATTCAGCGCAGCGTCCCTCAGCTGCCTCACAACATCTTGCGCCCGCTCCCGGCTCCGGGATTCCCGCTCATCCTGTGGGGGGCGTTCCATCTCGCTGTGTAACCATCCCCCGGAGACCCGAACAGCGCTGGTAAGGTTACCAGAACACCCGCAGGTGGCGTCACGAAGACAAATCACCCCACTGTTCCGCCATTCCCCTATTGATCTGGACCACCGGGCCTACACTACCGCAGGCGCGGTTCCGTGACTGGAGGAGAAACAACGCCCGCTACGTGTACCCCCGGCTACGGTGAGTCACATGCTATGTCCAAAACGCTGATAACACTGATTGTGTGCACTCACCATAAGGATCCTGCCGATCAACTTCATTACAGAAATGCCTGTAATGTAGGATTTCAGTAGAGTTAAAACAAGTTTAAACAAGTTATTATCACATACAAACAACCTGCATTGCTGGAGGGTATCATATATGTCCATGATTTTCATGATTTTGAGATTGTAATCTTAGCCTAGGGTCACACTTGAAAAGGTAATTGCGGTTCCCGCATCCGGATTTGGATGCCGGAACCGCAATTACCTTCAGACACATTTTTGTGTCCAATTCAATTCTTTAAACCGTAGTGCGGTAACTGGATTGCTATGGATGTGTAATCCTGTTACCGCCTGCTTTGTTCATCCCTGCTGCTGCAGGGATGAACAAAGGGTTAAATAATAAGAATCCATGTGGGCAACATGTCTCTTGGGGGGTGTCCATCCCCCTAGAGACATGCTGTCCACATGTATTTGACCCTTTGTTCATCCCTGCGGCAGCAGGGATGAACAAAGCCGCCGGCTGCCGCAGGCATCCACGTATGCCTTGCGGCAGCCGCATGGGCTCCCATGGGAGCCCATTATAACAAAAAGGCTGCGGCAGAGTAACCGCTGCGTAAACTGCAGCCTGCATGATTGTTCACGCAGGCTGCAAATCCGGAGCCGTTAACAGGATTGTATGTAGTGCAATCCAGTTAACATAATGGGCTCCTATGGGCAGCAGTTCCTGATCTGATTTTGAGCTTTTTGCCAGCTCTAAACCGGATCAGGATTTCAATAATCTGCCACAAGTGTGACCCCAGCCTAAGTGTTTTTTTTATTGTACAACTTCTTTTTTGATGACACTTCGTTTGAGAATCCTGAAGCATCATATGTGACCATCTTTTCTGCGGCTGAGCTAGTCCCTACTCTGCCACTGTTATGGGCACAATGACAGTGCGCTCTCTCACTGGCTTAGATCAGTAGTAACGAGTCGGCAACAGAGTTCACTGTCAATGTGTGTTGTGAGATGAATACCTGAATACCTGGCATGCAGATACCAGCCCAACCAGGGGTTGTCGTACCATAATTACAGTTCACCTATCTCCTGGTAAGGTTATAAATTCCCGATCCCTGGGTGTACCCTGATCACTGGACTAACCAAATGAGAGAACAGAGCACAAAAGACTCCAGTTTTAATGGTGTGATGACTATCTCTATCGGTTTAATAAAGAATGGAGCAGTGTTGCTTATATAGCAGAACTCATTATTTAAATTGTTTAGGGAAAGACGGTGTTATCCGGTCCGCGCTGCCAGGTTCATTCACATCAAAGAAAACCAATAATCGATGTTTAGATCCAAACCTTCCTTTATTCTCCTCCTACGCGTTTCACTGTCCACCTGGCACCTTCATCAGGTATCCCTGATGAAGGTGCCAGGTGGGGCACTGAAACGCGTAGGAGGAGAATAAAGGAAGGTTTGGATCTGAACATCGATTATTGGTTTTCTTTGATGTGAATGAACCTGGCAGCGCGGACCGGATAACACCGTCTTTCCCTAAATTGTTTGGTACATCTCCACGTGTGTGGAGCCGGTGGGAGTCCTGCAGCAGCCATTAGGATACTAATCTATGAGCCTTCAAACCAGTTGTGGGTCACACAACTGGATTAGGTGAGTGAATTGTCTTTTCACCACTTCATGTCCTAGTGTCTAGTGATAAGGGCACTATTGCGCCTCTTGTCCCCCCCCCTTTTTTTGTCTTTGATTATTTAAATTGTGGGGGTCCTGGAAGTTGGATCCCAAGCAAGAAGCAATTTTTTGGTCATTTGATTGAGTGATTGTAATGCTAGGGTAGTGGTGGAATGCCCGACTGCAGGCCAGCAAGGGCAGTGTAACAGTCACACTTTGTGCTAGCCGCCACACTACCATGCATCTTTAAGGCCAGATACTTTTTCACTTGCCTTCACGTCTAGAAGGAGGAACTTTGGCAGTGCCTTTTGCTAGGTGGAAAATAATGTGGTGGTTGGTGGCTTGGCACACAGGCCAAAATTGAATCAGACAAACCAGAAAACCAATAAAGCAGTGCAGTACAAAACCAAGTAAGGCTAGGGTCACACTTAAAAATCAAATTGCATTCACCGCATCCAGATCCGGTTGCGGTGAGCGCAATTGGCTTCTGACATCCAGCAATCCAGGAACCGGATTGTTGAAGCCAAAATCCGGTAACCAGATTGCTCAGGATGTGTAATCTTGAGCAATCCGGTTACCGGATAGTTTGCTCATCGCAGGGATGAGCAAAGTGTTCTGTGCAGTGTGTAAACTTGTAATTTTATTAATAAATGTTTCTATAATGTCTCTAGGGGTGCCCACTCCCCCTAGAGACCTTCCACCCACTCAGGTGGGCATATAATGCTTGAATCAGTTATTATGTACAGCAGCTGTTCCTCTGGCGAGCCAGACTACGCCAAGAAATGCGAGTGGTCCGCTCAGGTACAGAACCATCCAGACCTGACAGTGATAGATATTATGGTGAGCCAACAGTTTAAAGAGGTTGACTCACATACGTACATCATAGAATTTGTGCTCCATTCAAAATTTTTCCTAATAACAGACCTGCTCATTAGTACCAGAATAGACAGCATGTAATATTTTATTTTTCCTGCAGCATGCAGAGCAGGGGAAATACATGTATATGACCAAATGAATTCATAGCAAAGACACTATAGTGTGGATTGCAGAAGCACCCACTCATTGGGATCAGTAAGTCTATATGTATTGGTAGCAGAAGCACGGCTGGACCTGTTCATTTGAAAACTTTAAGGTACACGCCGCAATCTCGCCTGTTGATCTGAAAGGCGAGTTGTCGCCCCGATGCAATCGCCGTGAAATTTCCTCATGGTTGCTGAGTGTGATTGGGTGATTTTGCGGTGATAAATCGCCCAGCGGCCGTCGCCTGATTCCTGAACAGTGCTCAGTAATCAGGTGCTATCGTTAAGGCGATATTTCCATGTTGTGGCGTGTGACAGGGCGATAGTGATGGAAAAGCACTTTCTATGATTTCCCGTAGGCGTGCCTCAGCGTGCTGTAGTCCGCGCCCCGTCTGAGATGATTGGCGTGGGCTACTGTGTTCCCACAGTGCCACACATGACAGCTCAGATGTTGGGCTGCACATCGTAGATGGGTGCCATGGGCCACGCACTACAATCACCCTATGTGTTTGAATTTGGTGACGCTGCTGGGTACATTGTACTGCTCCCACTCTGCGGACATCTGCCTTGTTAGCGCCCTCAACCTTGTTTGTCGGTGGCAGTGTGCGTGGTGATGTCATCACGTGTCTGCTCTTTCTTCCCTGCCCGCCAGGTGCCTGCCCCTCCACTGCACATAGTAAAAGAGTCATGGCGGCCACACAGCGCGCTGCCACATGGGGAACGGCAGAACTTGTCATCCTGATAGACCTGTGTGACCGCCATGACTACTGGTGCCACCAGCATCACCGCCACCCACATCTGCGCAAGCAGAGGATCCTGAGGAAAATCCAGTAGGCCCTACTCCGGAAAGTGGGTGGGGAGAGGAGCCGCAAGGCAATCCAGAAGAAGGTGGCGGACCTGAAACACAAGTCCCCAGGGCGGATAGTGGATATTCGTGCCCAGATTGCCAGGCTGCGTGGTGAGTATGTGGCAATGGCAGACACACACATGGCAATCATCCTACTCAAAATACTACCCAACCATCATGTGGTATTGTGCCATGGCACATAATGTGACATAGACTAGGGTCACATCTGCGTTTGAATTGTCAAATCCAGGGATGAGCAAGCTGTAAAGTCAGTGATAAATGATTAAATATTAATAATAATTGTGGGCAACATGTCTCTAGGGGGTGCCCACCCCCCCTAGAGTCATGCTGGCCACTCAGGACAGCATGTTATGGGTTAATATTGCCTGTACAGTAAGCCGGCTATTGCCAGCTCTGTACAATTTTCTGAATGGAGCCGCGGCTCCACTGACAGCTGCGCACATACTATACGTAATGTACGTATAGTATGTACGCTGTCCGAGGTCCAGAAGGCTTTTACATTAGATCTATGGTGGTGCGCTGCCCATAATATAAAAGCCTTCAGGACCCTGGACAGCGCACATACTATACATACATTACGTATAGTATGTGCACAGCTGACGGGAGCCGCGGCTTCATTCAGAAAATTGTACAGAGCCGGCAATAGCCGGCTTACTGTACAGGCAATATTAACCCATAACATGCTGTCCTAAGTGTCCGGAGCAATCCGGTTACTGGATAGTGGCTTCAGCAACACACTTTTCATAAAAAATGTGTCTGAAGCTAATTGCGTTTACCGCATCCAGATCTGCATGTGGTGAACGCAATTCTCTATTAAAGTGTGACCCTAGCCATAAACCAGCATGTGGACCTGTCACCAATGTGCATCTGCATGTTGGTCACACTGCAACATGAAGGTGCAGAATACACTCATATGTTTTTGTAATGCTGATGGCTATAGTGGTCCTTGACCTGTGTGTGGCAGAATATAGGTGTGAAATGACAGCAAAGTTGACCACAACATAGTAATACTAATTTGAAGGGCCACATCACACCTGGCAGCACATATGTGCGCGCTGTGACACATAGCATTTCACAAGACATTGATCACAATCCGGAAAAGTGACTACAAGCTGACTGCTGTGTTTGCCCCCATGCTGTCACCACCAGATGCTTACTGTCTGCTCTTGTGTTTTGTGTAAAAATCCATCCTCTGCTAATCCAAGGGTGTTTTACATCCCAAATATGTGGTCACTGGTGTTGTGGTCATGTCCAAAAACAGACTGGGCCCTAACGATAGGGTGGCTCCAGACCCAAACCTTTTAGGCTACCCTTCATGCTTTAATGACATTGATACACACACAGTCCGTGTTTGCCCTATGTTGTGTTCCTTTTGTTAAATCGGTGTCTTGTCATTTTTAATATTACAGATGAGGAGGACTCCCCGTCTGTGGAGGGCCGATGGTCAGACCCCCGGGCCCCCCCCCCCCTTCCCAGAACGGCACAGGAGGTCCCTCAACACCCGGGACTCCACCCTTGGGAGCAGCCAGCCCAGGACCCTTGGGACCAAGAAGCCCCATCCTCTGGCCACATACCCCAAGCCCAGGCTCAACCCCCCCTCCCCAAGCATCTCCAGCTCCCGGTCCAGCCCTGCTGTCATGTGGTCCCCACACATTGACCTTGAGCCTGCTGGATTTTTGATTGGTGGTAAGTTTTAGCAAAGGCCTACAAGCTTTGTAATATACATTTTGGTATGTGTCCCTGACAGCAGTATGTGAGTCCTGATGATTTTTTCCCCCTTTCTTTGACAAGGGGCTAGAGCTCGCGCTGCCGGCTGGGCTGTCAGCCCATCACATCTCCTGAATATGGAAACTGGGATGGGGATATGCTCCGTAAGTGAAATCCAGACCAATGATGTCACCCTACTACCCACACCAACACATGTCAATGACCAATGTTCTTCCTTCCCATACAGGGGTCCCAACTATTGATGAGCTGCTGCAGGCCCACAGGGAGGCACAGCAGCACCTGGAGCGTGCACACCGAGAAGAAGGGCAGCAACATCTTGCCCGGTTGGGTGCCATGATCCTTTGCCTCCAGGCAGCCCAGTCCGGCATTGCCCCTACTCCACCATATCCCCCCCAATAATGTGGCCAATGGCCCTTGTCTGTTGTTGTCCATGTTGGACCTGTTTTTTGTTTTTGTTGCCATGTTGGCACCTTTGTTTTTTAGGCCACTTTGGCCTTTTTTCTTATAGTATCCCACATTGGGAAAGTGGGTAGTATGGTTGGCCTACTACTAATCTGAAAATACATAATTTATAATGAAAAAAAAGGAAACAATAAATGTGATTGCAAACCAACTTACTCTCTGATCCCTTGTCTCAGCACACACAGGGACACCTTTGGGAGGTGAAATTTGAAAACACAACACATGGCTAATGAGTTTGCGTAGTTGTGCAGTGTGACATGATTAAGACCTGACTATACTGTACCATTTCAACACGGATGAAGCCATAAGTGACATCGATGTCTCAAATATCACACCCACATTAACAAACACACAGATCCAAACATACTCGCCAATGTCGGCCAGAGAATACTCAAAATCTCTCAATACTCACACGTCATCTAGGGATAGGCTCCAGTCACCTACAATGACCCAACTATGTAATTGTGGACATGAGGCCTCTCCTTGAGCCACACAAACATCGCCATTACACCCACAACACACTACGCACACAACCATACTGCTGAACCTGACACATGTGGACGTAGGTATTTGAAATCAAAGTATGGTTTATTACACTAAATAAAAGCAAAAAACACTTGGTTTGAGTGATAAAAATGACAAAAAAAAGTCCAGCATGCAATATAGTGCATTGCCTAGTAGCGTCTTGGTTCTTCGTCCTCTGCTGGATCAAACAATTTCTCCTCCCCCTCATACCCCCTCAGCCCTTCTGTGCTGGAGTCTTCGTGGGGGACGTGGGGGATCCTGATTTTGGCGACCTCTAGCTATGTGTTGTTTGGGCGCAGGGGGCACTAGGGGTGTCTTCTTGGGGATGGCAATATAACCACCCCATCTCAGTGCTCCATCAACGCCCACTTCCAGGACCCGAATGATGGCCCTCTTGGCGATGGCACGTTGTTCCGGCTCCATGCAACACACCTACTAACCCAGACAGTAAGCATCTGATGGTGCCACCATGGGGGCAAACACATAGCAGTCAGCTTGTAGTCACTTTTCCAGATTGTGAGCAATGTCTTGTGAAATGCTATGTGTCAGAGAGCGCACATATGTGCTGCCAGGTGTGATGTGGTCCTTCAAATTAGCATTACTATGTTGTGGTCAACTTTGCTGCCACTACACACCTATGTTCTGCCACACACAGGTCAAGGACCACTATAGCCGTCAGCATTACAAAAACATATGAGTGTATTCTGCACCTTCATGTTGCAGTGTGACCAACATGCAGATGCACATTGGTGACAGGTCCACATGCTGGTTTATGTCACACTATGTGCCATGGCACAATACCACATGATGGTTGGGTAGTGTTTTGAGTAGGATGATTGGCACGTCTGTGTCTGTCATTGCCACATACTCACTCACAGGCCATGTGCCCGATTGAAGTGGCGGGGGTACTCTCTCGGTCCAATAGGACACGTTTTGCCCAGGTACTCAGCTCAGTGTTGGGTGGGGCCGGTGTGAGTCGCCTTTGTATTCCTGAGCTGCGCCCTGGGCATGGTCCCCCACCACTGGGATCAGGCACCTGCTCCACCAAAGATGTTGAGGGTGGAGCCTGGCCAGTGGGTGGGTCCTCTGCACTGGAGCCAGACTCCCGGGGGGCCTGTAAATCAAACATAGAAAAAACAAAAATTAACAAGAGTAGTAATGTACTGACATCAATTACCACAACCAACCACCCAGCACCAGATGGCGCATATATAAGCATGCCAAACACCAAAATCAACAGTAGCAGGGTTGAAAACAGAGAGGAAGAAAGAAGTAGACCAGTGCTCTGTACTCACCTGAGGCTCCAAATTGATATGCCAAGTGCCCCAACATAACACAGCACAATTTGTGCCAACAGCCACGAGCGAACACACAACAGAAGACACAGAAGAATGGTGAAAGTACAACACGATTGTGCCTTCGACATGTCCACGAACCCACACATCAGTGCTACCAAAAAGGTGTGGACATAGGTAGCAAAACAACAACAATTACGCACCTCCTGTGACGAGGCAGGCTCTTGGCTTGTGGCCGAAGATGGTTGGGCAAGGTGGCTGCTGCACTGTGTTGGCCGATGAGCCTCCTGGCCAAGGGTGAAGGTGAGGAGGTCATTATACCATAGACATGGCTTATGGACCTCCTCAGCTCTAGCCCCGGACCGAGCCTCCAACAACTTTTTGTGTTCTTTTGTGAACACGGTGCGCAGCCGCTTGATTTTTTCCACAACCATCAGCACCATCCAGGTCTTACTTTGGTCGAGCTGGTTTGCCAGCTTGACAAGGTGCCCGTAGGCCACAGCCCTTGCCGCCTTGCTATTATGCTCCGGCAACGCAACCCACCACAGGCATTCATGGTCCTGGTACATGGATAGGAGGTCATGCACAAAATCAGGACTCTCAGCCATCTGGCAAAAAAAAACCAGTGTGTTACCAAAACACATACATGTACATATCAGGTCACACCCTACTCTGTGTGGCCAATCCATGTCCAGCACTAGCAATGACAGGTGGTCTAGTAGTTAGCTTGTGTATGCAGAAGCATTAATGGCCTTTATATGTGTACGCAGATGTGACATGCTGCACATGACATGGGGCATATGTGGTTTGGGCCTGGGCAGGCAAAGTTACAAAGCTGTATCATGTTGAAAGGGCACACATGGCGTACCACATAAAATGTTGACACAGGAATGACCTCAGCACATATTTAGGGAACGATGTAGTGCTGTATGACACATTGTCATGGCATTGGTGGCAAGGATCATTATGTGTGCAAGAGAACACGGACGGGGTTAACGATGGGTAGGCGTCGCAAACCACACATCTACATGACGCTACATAAAGATGTACATAACCCGGCCATACATCTCGCAAAATATGGCTCGGAAGCCGAAAATAATATACCATACATGAGAAGCACAATAGCATATCCACCGACTCACCGTCTGTCCAACAGAGTTCTGGTGATGAGACGCTACTAGAACAATGCGCATTGAAGAAGGAGCATGGGTGGTGGACCAGCTTGCCACATTTTAAACACAACATGACCAATCACAAAGTAGCACAGGCGCCTAATCAGTAGTCGCACATGGCAATGCCCAGGCGGCTACGTGAATTAGATGACGCAGATGCTCTGTGATTGGATGCTTACCACATAAAAACCGCTAACGACCGAGCTACGGCACGTTTGCTGCCCAGAGTCATTAAGTAAGTACTGATGTTCACACATGATTTGTGATATGGCTGTGTACACTGTTTGGTACATCTTTGCATTACGGATCATTCTTGTGTACTGTAGGAGACGCCTAAGTCCTGGTGTATGTAGTTTGTAATGATGATGTGTTTGATTGATCTCTTGTGTGGCGCAAAATGGATGGATGGCTTTCCTTGCCACAAAACACCCTCCTCATTGACAATCCATTTTGCCTTCGCCATACAGGAGGCCTCTGTGGTTAGTTTGTGCCCACATTTCAGATGTTCCACTATAGTACTGGCCTTTACCACATAGAATGGAAGTTTTCTGGCGATACTGAGATGTGGAGTGGCCCATGTGGCTTGGAAATGTCTGCCTGTGAAGATCCAGCCTTATCAACACAACAGGGATGTGTGTTGGACATGATGACTATGCGATTGTCAGCTGCGTGGGATGATGATTTGTCATTAGCACATGGCTCTGGTACGTTTAGCATGTTCTTGTATTTAATTGTTAACAAGCATTTGTCTGTGTGTTTGAGCTTTGTGTTTTCCTAGGCCTTGTGGTAGTACATATACATTATGGGCAGCTATATGGGGGTATGGTAATGATTTCTCAATTTGGACGATGGATATATAGTTGTGGAGGAGACCCATGGGTGTAGTGATAACAGGTGTTGTAAGGCAGTGTAATGTTGTTTGTGATCGTTCAATGGTGCCACATATCTATGTGGGTGGCCATATGAGCAGAGTCTGCTAGGATGTGGTTAACTGGCTAGGAGATGTGTAGGGAAGGAGGTAGTGGTTACTTTTGATGCCTGATAATGTGTTCTTTTGATGATAGTCTTTTTTTGGTCCTTTTACAGGGGTTGGTAGGTGAGATCATCATGGACCCTGATGGAGATGTTATCGTGGCTTTTGCCTTGGTGGAAGAGGACTTATGGCTGGAGGAGAGAGCTGAGAGGTTGCGGGCTCGCAGACCACGGCGTGTGTGGGTTCGGGATTGGCTTCGGCAACGGGACAACCTGAGTCACATGCGCCTGCTGCATCAGCTGGAGGATAGTAGTTCGCATGATTTCAGGAACTATCTCCGTATGTCTGAGGACTCTTTCACATTCCTCTTGGAACGCATAAAGCCATTGATAGCCCGACAGGACACTTTGATGCGTCGAGCTGTGCCACCTGAGGAGTGTTTGGCTGTAACTTTGAGGTTCCTGGCAACAGGTCGTTCGAGGACAGACCTGCAATACTCTGCAGCAGTCTCCTGGCCACTGCTGATCCGCCTGATACCCGAGACGTGTAAGACCATCGTCAGTTTTCTGCTGCCATCCTACATGCAGTTACCAACAACCCCCACTGGATGGATGTTGCCAGAGGTTTTGTCGATCGATGGCAATTTCCAAACTGCGGCAGTGCATTAGATGATAAGCACGTGAGGATCAAACACGGGGTCCTTGCATTTTAATTGCAAAGGATATTTTAGCGTGGTCCTCATGGCCCTGGTGGATGCTCACTATGAGTTCCTCTACGTCGACATTGGCATGAATGGCCGTATCTCAGATGGGGGTGTGTTTGCACACAGCTCCTTGGCCCAAGACCTAAGGAGAGGTGCTCTGAACTTGCTATCCAATGAAGAGACAACCCATCATCTCAACTTTTCGTTTGTGGGGGATGAAGCCTTCCCACTTCAGGCTAACCTACTACGGCCATATCCCCAGAGGACGGTTACTTCTGAGCAGCGCATTTTCAATTACCGGCTATCCCGGGCCCGCCGTGTGGTTGAAAATGCATTCGGGATCATGGCCAATAGATTCCGCATGTTTCATACACCTTTGCATATGAAACTGGAATCTATTGATGTGGTAGTGCTAGCCTGCTGTGTGCTGCATAACATCCTGCGTCATAGGGATCGGTCATCATACACGCTGGCAAGTTATGTGGATTCTGTGGACCCCACAACAGTGGATCTCCGTCCTGGGGATTGGCATGCTGCTGACCATGGTATGGCGCCACTCCAGCCGCTGAGCCAGGGTCTGAGTCAGCAGGATGCCAGGAGCATCCTGCTCCTACTTTAATGGTCCTGGGGCAGTGGCCTGGCAGCACCAGCAGGTGTAGGGTGGTTGGTGTTGTGAGGCAGCAACATGAGGAGGAGGGTGGAGTCACCAGGGTGGCTGCACCAGGAGGATTATGGTTGTGTTTTTTTTATTTTGGGTGTTTAAACATTAGTTAGTTAGTTAGTTTTATTTTTTTTTGTTCTGTACTCTGAAATGTTTGGGTATGGCCATTATTTTTCATTATTTTGTATTTATTTGTGTGATGTTGACACTTCTGTTGTAAATGTTTTGTGTGTGTTGTTAGAATTTTTTTTTTTGTGCACAAAAAGTCGATCTAAAAAAAACATAACCAAACTACCTGTGTCTGTCGTTACTTTTGAATACAGGGCAGTTGCACATAGCTTTATGCTGTGGACAGAGGTATGTGATCCGTTAAATGGTATTGATGGGTCCGTGCAGCATTGTCTACTAATGTCCAGTACACAGGTCCAGCCCTTTGGCCCACACAGTATGCTGTGACTGTGTGTATATGTCCATTATGATGTGTTTGGCCACATGGGACCGTATCCACACACATGGAGAATGCAATGGTGTTTTTGAGGGATGTAGGTAGACTTCAGTACACACATGCAAACATGTGTGCACACATATTTCAGTCATGGCAGCTCTGGCATGGCGTGGACCAATGCAGGCACATATGTCCATAGTGTTATTTGTATCTTACCGCCATCACCTACAAACGCACACCTAGCCATTCTTAGTGTACTCCACTGTACTGCACAAGACTGCTCCTGTGCGACACTTTGGCACCTCGAAAGTGTGTTGCAGGAGCCACAATTGATGACACGAGCATGTATTTGTGACAAACTCCGATAGACAATGTATTAGCCAGCCTTCCAGAGCAGGCTGACCAGTCGTAACACTATTGCGTTGTCCAATGAGTGTGTATGGAGCGCGGTGTAAACCACTCTGGCACGCCTATCTCCTCGCCGCGCTGAACATGTACGCCCACATTGCCTTTGAGATTGCGGCGTGTGAAGCAGAGATGGAATTAGGCAAGATTGGTTCTGCTGTAGGTGAGGTGATTTCCAGAGCGACACATCACCATAGCTTCAGGGCGAAATTGCAGAGTGTGATGCCGCCATCGGCGATCTGAGGCGACCACGAAAAACGTGAGCGTGCACGTCATATCGCCACACATCAGCAGCCGAGATTGCGGCGTGTGACGGTACCTTAAGAGTGTACATAAGACAGATCGTAACAATGATACAGCTGGAAAATGATTCCATAAAATAAAAAATGTGGTAAATTTTGTAGTTCTTGGTTTTTCCAAGTGTTTCTGCTGTACATTTAGAAATGTATAGTACATAATAAATAACTATTAAACCTATAAATCATACAGATCTGACTGGGAATCTCTGCTCTTTTTCCACAGGTACTTCACTTTTTTGTTGGTTTTGGAGCACTGCTGAGTCCATTAATAGCGGACCCATTTCTTTCTGATACCAACTGTATAGTATCAAATGCCACACAAAATGGAAGCAGTAACCTTGAGCACATTAGAAATTCAATTGTTCCACATCATCCAGGCAATGTGTCTCATTATATCCTTCCTCTTAATGGCCCTGTATTGACAAATGTGTCTTATGCCTTTTGGATCATGGCCGCCATCAATGTGAGTTCATTTGAATTTAACATTGTGAATTGTACTTCTTTTTCTGTAAATATATGTTCGCTGATCAATTATAACATTTAAAGGGAATTCGTGAGCAGTATTTAATTCCTCAAACTATATTTGCATGTTGAAAAGTCCAACAATATCTTTTGCATGGCTAGTCCTTTCCTTTTACTGAGAAATCAGTGTTTGGTTTAATATGCAAAGTAGTCTCAAGAGCTATTGTAGATCTGAAGCCTCTGTCACTCTGGCTCTTTTCCCCACCCGACTCCTCCTCTTGCTTGATTGCTAGCCTCAATATTTTGTGACTTCTGGCATAGGAGCTGTCAGTCAAGCAGGAGATGGCGGGGGGAGTGGAATAGAGCTGGAGTGACAGAGGATTCAGATCCACACCAACATTTGCATATCATTTCATATTTTTAGAAAAGCAGCTTGAATGTATTACTCTCTCCTATACTCATCTAAGCTCAAGTCGAATTAAATTCATATAAAATCAAATCAATCTGGAACTTAGAAGTTCTGGATAGAAGAGATAGGTACATAAATATACAGGTACATCTCAATGAATTAGAATATCATCAAAAAGTTCATTTTTTTCAGTAATTCAATACATAAAGTGAAATGCATATATTATATAGTCATTATAAACAAAGGGATCTGTTTCAAGTGCTTATTTCTCTTAATGTTGATGATTATGGCTTACAGCCATTGAAAACCCAAAGGTCAATATCTCAGAAAATTAAATTAGGGAGGACGAAGGGTTAATTCGACTGGGCAAAAGTGCGATATGCTGGAAAAGAAATTCAATCCACAGAGGCTTCATCTTGTCACCAAAAATCACAGGATGTTATCTGTTGATAATATTCTAGCCTTAATGGGTGGCAGGAGGTGCGCCTACACAATATTTGGAAGGGAATGTTAATTTGTGTTTGAAACATATATGGTATATTTTGTATTTTTGATGCAAAAAGTTTAAATAGATTAATTTTAAGTGGCTGGCTAAGTGTTTTTTCTTTTTATTTTCCTGCAGCTTCCTGTGCCTATTGTAGTTTTTCTGTTAATGTACAAAAAAGGCATGGTGCCTGGTTGTAATAGCAGGCGTGCATCACTACTGTCTGCAGATGAGTTAGCAATGGAGACTCATAAGGAGACTGAGATTCAAGATGAGAGGAAATCAGAAACAGAAGGATACAGGCATGAAGAAGGTAGGAAATTCCTTTCAGTAAATGTCTTTGCATTGATTACTCATCACTGAAAGCAAATACTAGTATGCACCATCTGGGGTTCATACACATAATCGAGGGTGTAGGACCTGTGTGATGTTCTCTCGTGAAGATATCTTGATGTCATTATTCACAAGGCCTTCATGAAGGAATGTCACATCAGTCCTATTCTTGATTTTATGGTGCAAGGTGGTATAATGTACAGCAGGAGTCTTAAATAAGGCTAGGATCACACTTGCGTTGTGACCCTAGTATGGAGGAACCGTTAAAAACTTAGAAGAAACCCATAGAAACCCGCTGTTTACCTTAGCGGGTAGTGGTATATACAGGCCCCCTTCAGTGGTATATACAGGCCCCCTTCAGTGGTATATACAGGCCCCTTTCAGTGGTATATACAGGCCCCCTTCAGTGGTATATACAGGCGTCCCCCCAGTGGTATATACAGGCCCCCCAGTGGTATACAGGCCCCCTTCAGTGGTATATACAGCCCCCCTTCAGTGGTATATACAGGCCCCCTTCAGTGGTATATACAGGCCCCCCCAGTGATATATACAGGCCCCCCAGTGGTATACAGGGCCTCATTCATACTTATCCCTGTCGCTCTCTCAATGCGCATCCTCCGGTCTTCTTCCTCCTTGTACCTGGCGGGCACAGCAGCGATGACGTCATTGCTTCTGCGCCGGTCACATGACGCTGGGTACAAACAGGAAGAAGACCGGAGGACACGCAGTGACAGAGCGACAGGGATAAGTATGAATGAGCTATTATTTTACAGGTGTGCGGCAGCAAGTGGGGCCTGTATACCACTGATGAGGGGGGGCCCTGACATAGTGCAATGTAATATGCACCGCTCCCCCTGCCGCTGATGGACAGGGGGATGCAGTGCATATTGCATTGCACTAATGAGCGGGGGCACGTGACTGCCCGCTCCTATTGCAGCCTCCCCCACCTCCTCCAGCTCCTGATCACCGCTTCCCCTGCTGAGCCGTCACTGTGACTCGAGTATAAGCCGAGGGGGGGCACTTTTCAGCACAATTTTTGTGCTGAAAAACTCAGCTTATACTCGAGCATATACGGTAATACTTCACATAAAAGCTTTTGCTGGTGATGTCTAGAGATCCCATCTCCCCCGAACATGTTCGTCAGTTTGAAATTCAGCACGATCATCGATGATTTGGTTCGCAATCGGAAACCCGAGCAATTTACTAAAAAATGGCAAACACGGCTTTGTTTGGGAAAAAAAAGTTTAAAACTTAAAATGGCCCTAAAACTTTCCATGATTGTTGGGGGCCAAAATGCTCGCCGTAACACTTGCTGGCTGTGAATAACATCTAACCATATAGGAGTGTTCCCAGTCATCAGGTATACCTTTTTTTTCAACGTGTAGAATGTAGAATTTTATGGAGCTTTAAAATAATTTTTTAAGCTTCTAGGTGTTTGACCCCTGCTGGGTGTGAATTTTGGAAACAGTGCCACATGTGGCAGCAGCTGTGAGGTCCGGGAACCTTTAAACATCCGTTTAAGAGAGCTTAATATATATATATATATATATATATATATATATATATATGTATATATATATATATATATATATATATATATATGTATATATATATATATATACACATGGTCAAAATTGTTGGTACCCCTCGTGTAATGAAAGAAAAAGCCACAATGGTCACAGAAATACCATGAATCTGCCAAAAGTAATAATTAAAAAAATCAATGAATATGAACAAATGAAAGTCAGAAATTGCTTTTCAACCCTGCTTCCACAGAATTTTGTAAAAAAATTAAACTCATGAAATTGGCGTGGACAGAAATGATGGCACTCCTGAAAATAATATGACATGTTAAATCAAGGTGTGTCCACTAATTAGCATCACAGGTGTCTACAAACTTGTAATCCGTCACTGGGCTTGTATGTAGGCTACAGATACTCACTGTGCTGTTTTATGACATGGTGTGTAACTCAACATTGACCAGAGGAATGAAGGAAAGAGTTGTCTCAGGAGATTAGAAAGAAAATGATAGACAAGCATGGTAAAGGTAAGGGTTATCAGACCATCTCCAAGCAGCTTGATGTTCCTGTGACTACAGTTGCACATATTATTCAGAAATTTAAGATCCATGGGACTCCTTGGACATGGCTGCAGGAGGAAAATTGATGACAATTCAATGAGATGGATGATATGAATGGTAACAAAAAAAGCCCAGGAAAACTTCGATAGAGATTAAAGGTGGACTTCAAGCTCAAGGAATATCAGTGGCAGATCACACCATCTGTTGTTGTTTGAGCCAAAATGAAAATGAAATCATAACAAAGCCAGACTGGAATTTGCCAAAATACATGTTGACAAGCCACAAAGCTTCTGGGAAAATGTCATATGGATAGATAAGACAAAAATGGAATCTTTTGGTAAGGCACATCAGCTCAATATGTTCAGACGGAATAATGAAGCATATCAAGATAAGAACACTGTCCCTACTGTGAAACATGGAGGAGGCTCTGTTATGTTCTGGGGCTGCTTTGCTGCATTTGGCACAGGGTGTCTTGAATCTGTTCAGGCTACAATGAAATCTCAAGTCTATCAAGGGATTCTAGAGAAAAATGTGCTGCCTAGTGTCAGAAAGCTTGGTCTCAGTCACAGGTTTTGAAACAGCATAATGACCCAAAACAAATAGCTAAAAAAAAACAAGAATGGCTAAAAGGAAAACATTGGACTATTCTGAAGTGGCCTTCTATGAGTTCTGACCTAAATCCTATTAAGCATCTTTGGAAAGAGCTGAAACATGCCATCTGGAAAAGGTAACCTTCAAACACGAGACAATGCTATTGAAGAGTGGGCCAAAATACCTGTCAAGAGGTGCAGAAGTCTCATTGACAGTTGCAGAAATCGTTTGTTTGCAGTGATTGCCTCAAAAAGTTGTCCATCAAAATATTCAGTTAAGGGTACTATAATTTCTGTCCAGGCCTATTTCATGAGTTTAATTTTTTAAAACATTCTGTGGAAGCAGGGTTTAAAAGCAATGTCTGACTTTCATTTGCTCATTTTCACAGATTTTTTATTTATTATTACTTTTGTCAGATTCAACTTATTTCTGTGACCATTATGGGGTTTTATTTTATTAAACGAGGGGTACCAACGATTTTGACCATGTGTGTATAGATTTTTTAAAATTATTTTATAATTTTTTTAAGGGAGATTCTTAGGTTTAAGACAACATTTATTAGGGTCTGAACCTCCAGCCAATATTTCCTTAATTTTGGACAGGACCAAAAGACATGTTTCAGCGACCTAGTGAAGCCGCAATCTCTCCAGCATGATGGGGAGTTCCGGGGATCAAAGAGTTGAAGTCTCTGCGAGTATAGTACCACTTTAGATATATCTTATATTGAGTTTCGATCAATGAGGTACAGGGGATGGAAGTATATATTTTGGGCAGTATGTCGGAGAAGTTCTCACTAATAATCTTCCTAGTTAAACTCAGATCTCCATCCCAGATACTCAGAAACTTTGAGTTATCGAATACTGTATCATTACTTAAAACTTGGTAAATCTTATTGGTTTTCCAAAGTAAATCATTGTTTGTTTTAAGAGGGCAGCAATATTACTTGGCCATTACTATTCTTTACTTGCAGAATTCTTCTCTTCTTTCTTTGTTAAGTCGGTTTACATAAAACTTGCTTGGTTTGTCCATGCAGTTGTAAAAAATTGTTTTGAATCATCCTGTTATAGTCTTGGGACAGGAGAGATCTCAATTCCAACCTCAAGTGTGTTCATTTACTATAAATGATTTCTGACAGGTTAGAAGCCTGTCATTCTTCCATAGAACGAATGTCCGTAGTAAGCTCTTCAATTTTCTTTTTAAGTTTTTTATTTAATCTTGAGATAAGTTGGATAAGATTGCCACGGACGACCGCTTTATGAGCCAGCCAATTGGCAATTGAGACCTCTCCCGTATCATTCTCCTTGAAGTAAGAATCTATCAAATTCGTCAGCTCTGTTTTAGATTCTGGATGAACATATAGAAAAGAATTTGCCCTCCACATAGTATGCTCAAAGGAGTTATGCCTATGAAATATCTGGAAAAGTATAGGGGAGTGGTCCGACCATACCGTAGGCAGTATCTCAATTTTTCAGATTTTTGTAGAAGATGGATATCAGCTAGGACCAGATCTATCCGTGCAAGCGAACAGTGCATATTAGAATAATGTGTGAATTCTTTAAGCAAAAGAAGACATCTATGAATCCATCCCTGTCCATCCAAGGGTTAAGAGTGATATTATTCTTCCTCGCCTTGTTTGTGGTGTCCAGTAGATGGTCGGGAATGCCGTTAAAATCGCCAAATAGCAGCAAGGCACCTTGACGGTATTGTTGAATTAGTTTATTAAGAAATTAAATCTGCCCCTTGTTTGGGGCATATAGGTTGACTAAAGTATATATAATCCCCTCTATTCTGCATATGAGGATAAGAAATCTCTCTTCCTGGTCAGAGAAATGGGCCACCTCAAATTGTAGTAAGTCTCTAATAATAAAGGCCACTCCTGGTCTTTTTTGGGGATTAGACGCCAGGATCACCCTAGAATAATACTTATTCTCTAATTTGGGATGGTTTTCATTTGAGAACTTGGTCTCCTGTATTCCAGCTATATCAATTCTGAGTTTGTGAAGTTCCCTTCAGAGTAAAAACCTCTTCTGGGGAGAATTTAACTCTTTGACATTATGTGACAAGAAGGTGTTAGCCAGTGTCGCTCAACAAGAATAGCGAAATAGTTTTAGTATTTACCACAGTACCTTTTAGGCCATTTACCAAGACGCTCTCCATAAAATTTACTAAAAGGATTTCTGTGTCTGAGAAAATATTTATTTATAATAAGAAGGTAAAAAAAGAAAAGGGAATAAATACAAAAAGAAGGGTGAATAAAAATCTATCTACGATAACTAAATGGAGAAGTTACAACTAACAGTTTCTTATAGCTCCGTCAGGGGCCGAACTTCAACAGAACAAGAACACAAGATACGGCCTCCCACTATCTGAAATGTAATAAAAATATTGCAATGACTACATTGTGATCTATTCAGGTGTCCCCTAAATCTGCAAGGTTCATGTCCCTTAGTATTTTGAGACTCTCCTCCATTTCGCTAATCAAGTAATCCTTTTGATTTACTTTGAAGTTTATTTTCGAATCAGATAAACAATACCTTTAGCACAGAGGATTTCCGTAACTGGTTTAAGAGTCTTACGTTTTGTTAATTCTTCTTTCAAAATGTCTGTAAAAAATTTTATATTGCTGTAAGGTTCTGGTAAAGTTGTATTTTTCCTCGTGTAATCCATGAGTAATGGCCACTTTACACGCGGCAACAGGTAGATAGAAAACGGCAGGTGTCGGAGACAATTGTACCTTTTACCTTCAAAACACCTTGAAGTGGCTGCGTGTATTTCAGGTATCTGCAAGGTGTTTTGAAGGTAAAAGGTACAATTGTCTCCGACACCTGCCGTTTTCTATCTACCTGTTGCCGCGTGTAAAGTGGCCATAACTGTTTTGTTCTTAAGGAACAAAATGTTACCAAAGTATCCCTAGGAATTTCAGCAGTCTGCCTGGCTAAGGCGCTGCTCCTGTAATGTACCGAGCTTGTCACAGCGGCCTTCTCAATTGTGTGAGTGCAGAAACACGCTTCCTGGTTTGAGTGGCAGACAGGAGATTTAAAGAGAAAGTGCTGCTTCTTTACTAAATGCAAGCTTTATTAATTTACTGGTATTAAAGTTGTGCAATAACATACAAATCCTGCAATTGAGTAAGAATAGTTATAAAGTGAAAGCACTATATTAACCCTTCTCTAACTGTATCCAATACTTCATAAGATTATATTTTATATTGTTAAATAGTCTGGCCATATAGCACTTTATCTATTTCTTTTTTGGCTGGCACTGCATACTCTTAGTTTAGATGTTATAGATGTTGCGGCACACTTGCGGCAAGCCCCATACAATGTCTATGGGGCTTGCGGTAAGTGTGTGGCAAGTGCGGTTTTGGCACTTGCGGCAGGTGCGGCCGCGAAAAAAACGCGGCATACCGCATTTTTTTCGCGGCTGCACCTGCCGCAAGTGCCGAAACCGCAACTGTACCGCACCTGCCGCAAGCCCCATAGACATTGCATGGGGCTTGCCACAGGTGAACCGCAAGTGCGGCCGTTATGCGGTAATCGCGGCAGTTGCATTTTTTTCACCGCAACTGTAGCGATCAGCGTTTACCGCTGATGTGAAAGCAGCCAATGATTAATAGAGTTTATGAGACTGGGGCTATTTATCTGTAATTGTAATTCTGGGGATATATATGCTGTTTCTGTCTGGACTATAGATAACATTTTACCATTTATGAAGGAAGCCATCAATCTTTATATATTTGTTGAGCTGAGATTTCCATAAGCATACACGTGTCATATAATATCCATATTTATATCCTTTTAGTGACTTGATCCTTGATGGGGATCCATGTGAAAGTAAATTTACTATAAATTGAATCTTAGGAAAGAAAACACCTTTTAATTACTCATGTCTGCAAAAAATCAAATCCTTGCTGGCACTAAATTAGCATCAACTGTGAGAGACACAAAAATCCTCATGGATAGCACTCTGTCGGGAAATAAAGTTTAAGAAGCTTTGGGACCCAAAAAGAAATTTGACAAAAAAAACCTAGCAGCTCAACCTGGACTACATGATTATAATACACTAACATACCAGGAGCAAACAAAATTGATAAATAAAAGGAAGGAGATGGCCTCAGATGACACAACTAATTCTGATAGAGATTGTTAAGGGAAATCTACTACAGAACATACGGTAACTCTAGTTCTTCTTTAACACCGGCAAAATATAGACCGAGATTTGACTATGAAGAAGCTTCTAGTGACACAGGACAAAAAAGTAGTGTACCAGTAGACAGGGAGTTTCTGTTGGAACTCTTCTCTGACTTTAATAATAAAATCAAATTTGAATTTGAGGAAGTTAAAGCTACCATAACCTCTTTAATAGTTAGAGTAGATAAAGCAGAGCAAGAAGTCGTAAAAATATCTAAAACAAAGATGGTTATATGAAGAAGACCAAGCCAGACAATTTAACCTGAAATTGAGGAGTATATCAGAGAAGATCACTAGAGCAGGTATCTATCCATAAATGGGCGCACTGGTAATGAAAACTTTGCCTGAGCTCTCGGAGGTGGATTATCTGATGGGGAAAATTTACAGAATTCCTAAGCCCAAGTCAATTCCAGAAGGAATTCCTAGGGATAACTTGTTCCAGACCCTGTGCCATGCATTCATGCTGTGCCATTCTACAATTTTTGGTCTGGGTCAGTTGATGCCACTTTGATGATATCTGGCCTAATTTTATGACATGTGGAGACTCTTCATGAGGTGTGTTGTGTGTTTCGTGAATTTAGCAGGGCCCTCTCAGCACAATGCCTACACCTGACGTTTCAAATGCTGGGCCAGGCCTTGTTCAATGCATTGATAATGCACCATGATAAAAATGTTAACTGTGGGGAATAGATTGCATTTTTCCTGGTGTCCGCCCTAATTTGACCTGTTTTGGCAGCTTTTAGGCACAATTTGAAGGTATTGTCTATGCCCTTAATTTAGCCTCCCATTGATTTGAGTGGGGTTAGGAAGGTCAGTGAACTGTTCAGCAAACTGAACCAAATCCAAACTTTAGAAGGTTTGCTTATCTCTACTCAAAGCAGGCCATGTTACCGTTGGGTCATCAGATGGCCTCAGAGTACCACGGCAATGATTGGCACCTAGGATTATGATCACAGAGGGGGCGGTCCTGTAGAATGGGGGTTTTTAACTCACTTCATTGCTGCTATCATGATTGACAGCCATATTTAAGGGGTTTATCGTCCCCAAAGGGATTCAAAACCGATCTGGACTGATGCTCGCAGGTGAAAGCTGTCATATATACCTGTCATCTGTGGGACTTTTGCCTGCGGGGGACTCTTTTCACTTATTCCTTACCGCCGTTTTAAAGCGGCGGTAAGGAGTAAGGCCCTTTAAATGTTCCCTGTTTTAAATTGTATCGTTGGCTCTTAAAGGGTTAGTAAACATTACCTCCTTATTTATCCATATACACTTGGTGTCATTATTTATAGATTTATTGGGTTTGAGGTTTTAGTGGGGTTGGAGCTACCGTGGCAAAAGCCCTTACTGTGGAAACAGCTAGACAGGGAGAATGGTAACAGAACACCTACATATATATTTGCAATAGTACATTCGGCAAAACCAAAGAAAGGAAAACAAAAATGAGCAGATACCCAAAAATAAGTACATTTTAGGCTGGACATTATATATGTAGCTTACCATTGCTGGGTGTTCCCCATTGAAGCCTTAGGTCTTGCTCAGGTCTTATCATGGTTATGTCACTTGACATCTGGTAAGGTTTTTAAATATTTGATGCTAGGATAGGACCTTCTTGATGGGGTCACCCTGACGTGGTGGGATGGCTTTTACACATATTTTTGACCAAAATAATGTTACCAAGTACCCTATTCTGATTTTCATGCACTATTGCAATTTATTTATTTACTTATTTTAGGGTATCTGCTCATTTTAGTTTCTTTTCTTTGGTTTTGCTGTTTTCTGGCTTGTTTGATCATGCGCCTACACGCTTCATTCATACACATGCATTTCCCTTCTATTTTTAGTTTTCTTTTTAATTTTACATTCTGGTTGCCCTGCAATTTTTTTTATTCCTCCCACACACACTTTTTTCTCTCATTTTCAAATGATATCTGTTGAGGCCTTATGAAGGACAACCATTTGGAATTCTGGATGGTTCTGTCATTTTACTCTAAGGTTCAAAAGTGTCTCAAGTTCCATTTTGATTGGGTCTTAAGAACATTGAATGGGAAGAATCTCCCTTAAAAGAATGATGTAACTGGACCTATGGTGCCTGAACAGAGAAGAAGACTCCCCATCTTCTCTCCTTTTGTTTTACATTTTTGTCAAATGTGAATTAGAAGGGGTTAGTCGCCCTATTAAATGCAGGGTGTACATGGTCACATTTTATCTTGTAATAAATTAAATTAAATTATATTTATATCATTTCTAATTATTAAATTAAATTATTTATCAAGTGAAGAAGGTGGCACACATCTGTTAAAAGCAGCTTCTTTATCCAAGTTAAAAGATTACATGCGTAAGCATGTGTTAGTAGGGGAGAGGAAGCAACTATGAGCCTGCTGGGTCTATAGCCGTTTCACGTGTAAGCGCTTCTTTGAGTCCACATCTGTATGTATATTACCTGATAAAGTTTGCTAAACCATCCACCAAGCTCCTTATCTTTTGGATCAGGAAGCGCTGGACAGTGAGAAAATCACCCTTCTATTCCAAGATGTCACGTGCACCTGTGTCAAGGTCCACATCGTTTCCACACTAAAGCTACAAACCGGTTTGCCACACATAAGGAGATCCTTAAATATGGGTCTATAAAGTCAGAATATAAGACACCATAAAGGTGAATGCAACTTCTCATGATTCCTCACTTCATATTATGTCCTACACTTACATTTTGCGCCCCTAGCCTACCCTCTTTTCCTTGCATGGCACGTGCTTTTGCATGTAATGTTTTAACTTGGATAAATGCAGAAGCGTTTTTTAACGGATGAGTGCCACCTTCTTCACTTGATTCTGTGGTGTGTTCCCAGCTCTGGGATCTTTCAGCTGGCACCTTCATCAAGCTTCATCCTCGGATGACAAGAGGTGTCAAATACACGGTATGTCCTTGCATTTCATTTTTCCAATGATGGTGGTGCAGTTGTATGGCTAAATTTCTTATGACTGTTCAAATAATTATTTATGCTACCTTTACTCAACATTGTCGCCTTATTTATTCATAAACATATTTGTTGATGTCATTATTTATGGTTTTATTGGGTTTTAGGTTTTAGTGGGGGGTTGTTTTACCATGCATTTCTGCATAGATTGATAAACGTAGACCACAATTGTTTGCTTGTTCCCCCAGGTCATGGAGTATACTTGTCTTGCTGCCAGAATACAAAGTTTTGGAATGCCCCCTGCACTTATTTTGGCATTCATGTGTGTTCAGCAGTGATTCTCTTCATGACGGATGGAATAGTGGTGAGATAGATATACTATATATCTTTGTTAAGCTGGTTTATTTGCTGCATGTGAAAATGAAAAGGGATGAATAGATAAAGGATAAGAATAACGTTTCTGAAGAAAACTATAAATACTACAAACTGAAAGAAAAAAGTTGCAGCGATCATCATGTGCTACTAAACTGACCAGATAACAGATAAGAATTACCAGTAAAAGATAGGAGATTTAAAAATAGTCAGGCCACAAAAAAACAAATATGTGAATACAAGTAAGGGAAGAATACAGTGTTATGCAAATGTTTGGGCACCCCTTGTCAAAATTACTGTTATTGTGAACAATTAAGCAAATTGAAGATTAAAGATGACCTGTCACCCCCCCACCATGGATTAGTATCTAAGTCCAGCACTGAATGCAGCATGTCTGCTGCATTCAGGCAAGGGGTCTCCCATGGCTCTGTGGGGCTGCTACCCCGATATATAGGCTTATAAAAACTTACAGTAAAAATCCATGGAGGTGGGCCCTTGTGCTTGAGCCACCTCGTCCACTGGGGCATTTCTCGCCCCCTGCGCCTCGGTGCTGCCCATGTCCTCGCCGCCTCCCTCGTGCCATTCATGAAATCCTCACTCTGCGTGTCCTTGTGGTGTTGACACAAGCACAGAGCGAGGTTGAGGTTGAGGTGCATGCCCCGCCTCCCGCTATGACGTCCTCTCATTTCCCCGCCATGCTCCGTGTTGTGCTATGGAGCAGGGCGGGGAAATGAGAAGACGTCATAGCGGGAGGCGGGGCATGCACCTCAAACTTGCTCTGCACGTGCATCAACACTACAAGGATGCGCAGAGCGAGGATTTCATGAATGGCACGAGCGAGGCGACGAGGACATGGGCGGCACAGAGGGGCAGAGGGTGTGAAATGTCCCCGTGAACGAGGTGCCTGAATCACAAAGGCCCGCCTCCATGGATTTTTACTGTAAGTTTCTATAAGCCTATATATCGGGATAGCAGCCCCACAGAGCCATGGGGGGGGACCCCTTGCCTGAATGCAGCATACTGTACATGCGGCATTCAGTGCTGGACTTAGATTCTAATCCATGGGGGGTGACAGGTCCTCTTTAAATGATCTCAAGACGGCATAGAGGTAATGATGACACATTTCCTTTATATTTAAGGCAAAAATATTTTCATCTTTTAAATTTTAAAAATTACAAAAATTAAAATGGGCCAATGCAAAAATTTTGGGGCACCCTGCATGATTAGTACATAGTAGTGCCCCCTTTTGCAAGTATCACAGCTTGTAAACGCTTTTTTATAGCCAGACAAGAGTCTTTTAATTCTTGTTGGAAGGATTATAATTCATTCTTCCTTCGTCAAGTCATTCAATTCTGTGAGATTCCTGGGTTGTCTTTGCTTTTTGAGGTTTAACCAAACATTTTCAATGATGTTTAGATCAGGGGACAGTGAGGACCACTGTCAACCCTTCAGCTTGCACCTTTTCATTTGATGTAGTGTGGATTTTAATGTGTGTTTTGGATCATTATTAGGGATGAGTGAGCATGTTAGCTGATACTCGGTGCTTGGCGAGTCACCGCGTATCGGCGAGATGCTCGGGCTCATGCTCGGGTCCACCTCCCTGCATGTTGGCGCTCTTTACAGAGCCAGCCCACATGCAGGGTTTGGCTTCCACACACTGTAATGCCACAGCCATGTTGGTTGTGGCATTACAGTGATTGGCTGACCGCACAGCGTCATCAGGTCTATATAAGACCTGACCGCCGCTGTGCTCGTCACTCTGCTCCACATTGTCAGCTAGTGTAGGGAGAGGTGCTGCTGAGTGAGGGACAGATTTTGGGTCTTTAAGGTAGTGTAGGTCCTGGGATACAAAATCCATCAAAACAACAGTCCTTTTGAGGACTAATCTACAGTAGCTGTATTCAGGTAGGCAGGGTATATAGCACACTTTGGTGTACCACAAGAGGCTGTATACCAGTCAGCACATCTGGGGATGGTGTACAGGCTTCTAACATCTATCCAGGGCTGGCTCCATATTTTTGTGGGCCCCGGGCAAAACAGTCTCAGTGGGCCCCTTTAGTCCAGCACAGCTTCCATATTATATATACAGCCCAGCACAGCTTCCAAATAGTATATATAGTCCAGCACAGCCTCCAAATAGTATATATATAGCCCAGCACAGCTTCCATATTATATATACAGCACAACAGCAGTCTCCATATACTTCAGCTGCAGCCTCCGTATACCCCAGTACAGCCTCTATATGCCCCAGTACAGCCTCTATATACAGTCAGCACAGCCTATATATGCAGTCAGCACAGCCTCTATATACCCCAGCACAGCCTCTATATACAGTCAGCACAGCCTCTATATACAGTCAGCACAGCCTGTATGGACAGTCAGCACAGCCTCTATATACCCCAGCATAGCCTCTATATACAGTCAGCACAGCCTCTATATACCCCAGCACAGGAGCCATACAGGGTGATTACACACAGCCCAGCCTCATCTCATACTGGAGAAAGAACAGGAGGTAGTTTCATGAGCTGTAGACGGTACTACCTGCACAACTGTCATACCGTCTGTTCAGCGTGGATGGCCAGAGGACACGAAAGAGGAGGAGGAGAGCATGGTCAGTCATCCTCTTGGTGAGGGCACGGAAGTCTTGCCTGTTACTAGTCTGACGTGCATGGCTGACTTTATGTTACGCTGCCTGTCCTGTGACCATCGCATTATTAAAATCTTGGGTGACACTCATTACTGGTCAGGGACACTTTTAGACCAATGCTACAAGGAGAACTTTATATCTCTTATTCCCGAGGCGGAGTGGTCTATAAAAATGGGGCAGTACCAGAAGGTTTTTGTTGCGGAATTAGTAAAAAATTTCCCTTCTGATAACACTGAGGGTGGAGGTCACAATTCGGTGGACAACCAAGGAGTACAGGTGAGAGAGACACAACTCCAATCCAGCCAGAGGCAGGGGAACACTCTCAAAGTTCTGGGAGAGTTTTCTCAGCCCCTCTCATGGTATAGGCCCTGAGTCGCGGGTACTCTCACAAGGACTTCAAAGTGTGGGAAGATGCTGAAGGAGTACCTTGCTGACTGTACCAGTGTCCTCCGTGATTCCTCTGTGCCCTATAATTATTGGGTATCTATGCTGGACACATGGCGTGAACTGGCTCTGTACGCCTTGGTAGTCCTGGCCTGCCCTGCCACTAGTGTTTTATCAGAGCGGGTTTTTAGTGCCGCAGGGGGAATTATTATTGATAAGCGCACCCGCCTGTCAAGTGAAAATGCTGACAGGCTGACTCTTATTAAAATGAACAAGGGCTGGATTGGGACAGACTTTTCAACACCACCAAATGATAGCAGTGTAATATAAACTCAAAGCCAGTGTCTTTTTTGGAGAGGTATATTCCCATGCTCCTCTTCACCCCCACACATGGCTATAGGCTTACTCATTTTGGCTATGTGGTCTAGTCCTCCTCCTTCTCCTCATCCTCCACCACCATGTCACCAAGGTGACCGTGGTCCATGATGCAACACCCACATAACATTTT
The DNA here is from genome assembly GCA_033576535.1 of Allobates femoralis. Lineage (NCBI taxonomy): Eukaryota > Metazoa > Chordata > Amphibia > Anura > Aromobatidae > Allobates > Allobates femoralis. Next base: position 227,120,189 of record JARQOC010000002.1, read on the forward strand.
TAAATGGTGTTTATGATGCCCGTAACCCAAAAAAATTTGAACAGTATATTTATGTGAGAAACATTCATGTATAACCCCCAGGAGTAAATGTTTCAGTCCATACTTAGTGCATGGGTATTACAAGTATAGGAGACCCACTCTTTTGTAATGGGAACATTGTTCTTATGAGGCCCTCCTCCACGTCTCTTAAAAGGGGCATCAGAGTGCCTCCCAAATTTTGGCAGCCCGCATAGGGCAACACTATGGAAGACCCACTTCCTAATAATAGCAACATTATTTAATGAGGTCCTCCTCCCCGTGTCTTCAAAAGGGCATTGGAGTGCCTCCCAATTTTTGGCACCTGCATAGGGCAACACTATGGGAGACCCACTCCCTAATAATGGGAACATACAATATTTAATGAGGCCCTCCTCCACGTCTCTTAAAAGGGGCATTGGAATGCCTCCCAATTTAAAAAAAAAATCTTTAATGTAATAAAAAAAATAATACACCAACACTGTCTCACAAGTGAGTATGAGCCCTTAACATTTTCCTCAGGAAAATCCATTTTGGTTTCATTTTTGGACGTTGAGTCCGTAAAAGTGGCTTAATACTCAGACAACATTGTTCACAGCAGTGACCTGGGAGCCAGAAATGCTTAAAGGGGTCTTCCCCATGCTGTTCCCATGTCATTTGAGCACTGTTCTTATACATTTGTGACTTTTTTAGGGTTTATCCAGGCTGTCGGGGGTGCCGTCGGAAAAATGCTCGGGTTTCCCATAGGTTAACACTGGGCTCGAGCACCCGATCATCTTGATATGCTCGACCCGAGCAACCAGTACCCAAGCATTTTACTGCTAGCTCATCACTAATCATTATCCATTTGTAGAAGCCATCATATTTTCAACTTAAGCTTTTTTACAGAAGGTGTTATGTTTGCATCAATATTTTGTTGAAATTTCATTGAATCCAAATGCCGGATCGTGGCAAAAACCACATTCGTTGCACTTGCTGCAAGTCCCTTAGAGAATGAATGGGGCTTGCCGCAAGTGTGCCACAAGTGAAGCCGTTACGCGGCAGATGCGGTAAATCTGTCGGATATGTCACAAATCAGCAAAAATGATGATGTGAAAGGGGCATTAACTGTTCACAATTACAGTAATTTTTACCAGGGGTGACTCATTTTTGCATGCCATTGTACATAAAGGACATGGCACGATAGACAAAATCAGGATTTGCATATGTTTATAGCCAATGTATCATTAGAATCACAAAAGTCCTTAGTCACAATTTTTATTTAATCATGACATGTATAGAAGGATATGGATATACAGGAATCATTCTCCACACAATACCTCTGGACTATTGGACTCAGGACAATCTGAGTTAGGGGGCCGTCACACGGAACGATATCTTGCCCGATATCGTTTAAGCGATCTCCTTTTTGATCGCTTAAGCGATATCGGGCACGATATCGTTGCATGTAATCAAGCGATTTACGATGTTAAATCGCTTGATCGTGACATCGCTGATCTGAGGTTCGGTTCTCAGATCTAGCGATGAACGATGCAACGATCTGCATCATCGTGGTGTATGACACCACGATGATCCATCTCCCAGCGACCGCGCCTATGCTGGGAGATGGTAACTATGGTACACGTCGGGTAACTAAGCGACGCGCGGCCCTAGTTACCCGATGTGTACCATAGTAACCAGCGAGATCGCGGCTCCGCATCGCTGGTGAGTCTGTCTGTGTGACATCTCACCAGCGATGTGAGCGATATTGTAAGCGATTGCGCGTGCACGTGATCGCTTACAATATCGCTAAGGATATCTCAGCGTGTGACGGCCGCCTTAGAGAGAGTCATTAAACCTGTATAATTTCACAACGAACACCAATTTCTTCAAGCAACATATTTGCATATATACCAAATAACTTTGATTTCAGACTGCTGTCTGGATTCTCCATTCTTTTGGCTGTCTCAGGGGACATAGAAATAGCAGGTACTAAGTATAAGGCTTTGCTTGCTAGGGCTCGGTAGTGAGACAAAGGTCTCCTAATAAAGTATAAGTAATAAAGAAAGTTTCTCTGCTCACCATGAGATCAGCTGCAGCTCCATGAATAGATTTAGAGCACTGCCTTCACGTTGGCTGGGTAATATAATAGTCCAAAAAAGAGACAACGTAGCCAATATCTGTATTGCAATCGAAAGTTCTTCCTTTATTTGAATCCGTTAAAAATGTCAAGACATGGGAAAGAGATGATCAGTTGACTTGTTTCAACTTGTAATAAGTCTTAATCGTAACTGATTTAAAATTTCATGTGGACACATTAAATCCCTCCCATCCGTGACATCAGATCAATCAATGGTTAATGAAGAACATTCGTGTACAGAACAGAAAAACATATGGAGAAATATTGTATATAAGAGCAAGCACAAAAACCTAGAAAGAGATACATGATTAAATCATAAGTAAATAAAGGCGCCTAAAAAAAAAAACAAATTAGATGAGCACATTGCTGACATTAAAAATAAAAAAATCAGCAATACGTCTGGAGCAGCTAAAGATTTTTCTGAAATCCATAATGGCAGCTTGGACTCATTTAGATTCTATCTCATAATTATAAATAATAAGCCAAAGAGAGGAGGTGAATGGATAAAGATCTGTTTAAAAAATGAGGCATTGTGGATCATGAAGCTAATGGTCTTAATCGTAATGACCTGATGTTCATATATGAATTAATTTATTGATATTCATATATGTATATTCACTTACATAATTGTCGTATGCTGTCTGTTGCTCACTTCCGTCAGGATGAGGCCGAATTCCACATCCACCACGCTGACCGAAAGTACGAATGACACCATATTGGAACACCCAAGTGATGGGTCTCCCAAAATGGCAATCGCCGCACTTCCGGCTGACACACCTGACACCCCGCTGCACCCATCTCCGCAGCTCGATCACCCCCTCCCGGTCCCCACACCCACAGCCACCCCACAAACCTGTCGCTGTAGTCCAATGTATGCATCCCCCTGCTTACCCACTCTAAACTGTCCACCCAGTCTCCCCTTACATGCCCAATCACCCCCACCAGGTCCCCGCACCACCACAAACCCGTCGCCACCCCCACCACAGACTCAACAGAATTAGAAGCTCTAGGACCTGTAGTGATGTCACAAATCATGGGTGGAGTCACAGATCACATGACTGTGACATCACCAAAGGTTCTTTAGCAGACATGGAGTGGGGGAGCACAGAGAGCAGGTACAGACAGCGGCTCCCCTGCTCTCCCCCAGTATCCCCTGCTCACCCCTGTTCTGCCCCTCTCTCCCTCGTTCTGATCCTCTCTTCCCTGCTCTCCTCCACTCTCCCCCACTCTGCTCTGCTGCCCCCAGCTCTGCTCCGCTTTCCCCCGCTCTGCCCCTCTCTTCCCCGCTTTTGCCCAGTCTCCCTGCTCTGCTCCGCTCTGCCTGCTCTGCTCTGCTTTTCCCCGCTCTGCTTGCTCTGCTCCACTCTCTCCTATTTTGCTGTGCTCTCGCCTCTTTTGACATGCTCCGCCCCGTTCTCCCCCAGAACACTGGAGTGGAGCTTTAAGATATAAACACCAAAAGTGAAAGTATACTCATTAATAGTAAGTCCAGCAGAAGGTTTTGCAATAAAATATTGTTGAATTCTTCATACAAGAGTAAAAAACACCAAGCAGTGTGCACATAAAATCACATAGGAAAGAAACACAGGTTACGTGTTCCTAGCCCTCAGGCCCTTAGTTTCTGACCTCGAGGCCCTTATGTGCGCATGTTTTGGTGTTTTTTACTCTTGTATCAAGTATTCAACAATAAATTTATGAAATTTATTGCAAGCCCTTCTGCTGGTCGTTTTCCTTGGACTTACTTTTTTGGCTTATGGACCGTGCAGTAAAACAGGTGAGCTGAAGCACAAACCTTTTTTCTATACTCATTAATATGTCTACTTTTTTCACAGGGTGAATACTCCGCCTTTGTCTATAGTTACGCTGTGGAAGATCCACTGTCATTAGCTCATAAGACTGCAGGATATCTGCCCAGTCTCTTTTGGGCATGCATTACACTGGGAAGACTTATTTCCATACCTGTATCCTACAAAATGCCTCCACGTTCCATGATTTTTATTAACCTTGTAAGTTATCGCACTTTAGAGGTGAACATTGGTTTTTAATCACATTAATCATGCAAAAAAAGCAGTTCAATGACTAGCTTGGCTAGTATAGGTATCAATCTGTTCACATAACATAAGTTGCACATGTTGTTGGCATTTTTACCTTTTTACATGCAATTTTAAAAATATTAGTAAATTGTGTAGTTTATCAACATTTTTCTGTGTGGTCTCTAAAGCAGTTACCGTATGTGTAAATCTCTATGTTCTTCTGTCCAGTAATAAAGAGAGCAAAATGCCCTCGCAGCAGGAAACCTTAACATTAGGTCATCTGCAGCTGAACTGGGCTAGTTAGCTGTAAATAACCAAACTGTACCCATGTGGGAAAAATCCATTACCTCCTATAAACTTCATGAGGAGTGTAGTTTGTGTGTACATTTGTGGTGAGAAGTTCTTGTTTTGATTCATGTACTGACACACCCTGTGGGGGCCGTGGGGTACTCGGAACTTGATCCATTGACGTTGTCGGGGATGTCACGGTGGCGTGACCCGGTCCCTGGCCCCAGAGCAGTTAATAAAAGGGGAAAGTTTTTGTTGCTTTTAGGGGGTTTACTGGATGTAGGAAGTGGGACCTGGGGATGATAATTGTTCTCTGACGCCACCCGCGGTTGCACCTAGCGATGGTCACCGATGCTATACAGTTCCTCTGGGGTTGCTGGCAATGCAGCAAAGTTGGTAGACCCTCCACGGGTAGGGTTAACCCCAGGGCAGCAGATGTTACTGGGTGAGTTGGTACTGATGTTAGATCTCAGGGCTGATTAAGTTCACAAACACAGCGGGGTGCAGATTCAAGGTCTTTACTCACAGTCTGTTGTTCCGGGTTACAACAATCATCACTGTGTAACAGCCCACTGAGCACTGAGTTCTTGAAGGAGGGAATCCAGCTACTCCCAGGTAACTCAACAGGTACCCCCTTCCACTGTCCCTTTATGGTCGTCTCACTCTGTGCTAGCTTTGCCCTCCTGCCTTTCGCCTCACACACAGAGACCCGAGCCAGTGGCCACGGGGCTTTGTAGGGCAACATCTCTCTCAGTCCCCTGAACCCTATGTGTCTACCATTTCGGCGGGTGTGTGCGGTTTTGGCTGCGGTACATGGAGATACCGCAGCCTCCAGGTTGCTAGCTGAGTCTGGTTGTTCTCCAGTAGTCTAGGGCCGGTCCCCTTACACTGTGGCCTGGTCACTGCACACAGTTTCTGTCGGTGTTGATGCAGGCATCCCTGGGTGGATTGCTCACTACCTCCCTGGGACCCCTTCTGTCTTTGGGAGCACCACTCTCTCGACTCCTCTGTCAGGTCTTGTCTCTCCCAGGTCTTGGGATGAGCTTCCACTGGCTTCAGTCCCCTAGACACCTCCTTCTCATTGTTGCCCTTCTCCTGACAGGCTCTCTGACCCTCACGGACTCCTACAGCTCTTGCCAGCCAACCACCAACTGTCTTCTAGATGTTTCTACTATCCTTTTATTCTCTCTGTCATGTGTCTTACGTCACTAACGTGTGTCCTCCCTGACTTCACTCCCTACTGGATGCTCCCCTCAATTCTGTTCTCCACCCATCCCTTCTACCTTGGTTCCTCCCTTCCAAGCATCATCAGGGACTGTGGTCTCCTGTAGGAACAATCTCACCCTAACCCTGACCTGGAGTGGTGTAGTTTAGGCCTGGGTGTCAGGATACCAGTCAGTGTCCCCTCCTTACCCGAGAGTGGGGTACTACACCTCTGCCTGGGGTGCAGTACCTCTGTGGCGATTCCTTAAACTCAGCACATCCTCAGGCTGAAACAAACAAAAACAACTGGTGTTAAGACATTCAAAATATCTACAAAAAGGAAAATTATAAAATATAAATAACATAATTAAAACTTTTTACATTGAGTTATTAAAGGTCCAGTGTGATCCCTATCTGGGTGTCCATCACACTGTCCTAAGTGCAAAGAAGGCGGGGACCCACTTAACATAAACCCCCAACGTAGGTCCTGGGCTACAGGACATAAGTGGTCTTTCTGCTGGACCACTGTTTTGGCCACGCCAAACGGGTTTTTATTCTGCGGTCAAGTACTCATGTCGGCTATAAAACTAAGAAGGAGCACCCCTGGGTGCTAACAATTTACAAGCAAGTTTGGGTTGCACATAGACAGTAACCTCTCAGTTGTTTGATCACTGGGTTTAACATATTATATATTTCTAATCTAAACTAAAGCACACTTTCTTCAAACAGGCACACATTAACTTTTACTTATCAAACTCTAGACACACATTCTCTTTACAGGCACACATTACTAACTAAAGCAAAACTTAAATTTATGACCTAACCAGGTCAACAATACTTCTAACTATTTTCAATGCCTAGCACTCTTTGGTTGCCACAAGTTGGAGTGTGGCTTTTTCCTCTGCAAAGGCAGCATCTCCCTACTGGAGCTATTTCCGCTCTTCTGGAGTCCATTGATGCAGCTGGTGCTAGTTGGCGCAGCCTGGTTTCTCACTGCTGTCAATGACCTTGTTCACACACACAATTTGCGTTTTTTTTAGCACTCCTAAAACCACATGCGTTTTTTTAAGAGTGCTAAAAAATGTCCCTTTTGTGTCTGAAAGGATTTGCAACGTTTTTGGACTTAGTCATTTTTTGGCCAAAAACCCCGGCAAAAACGCTAGCATTAACGCAGGGTGCCTAAATGAGCCATTTAAAAACGCATGCGTTTCCCATAGGGCCCCATGTTATAGAAACGCATGCGTTTTTTTAACATGGGGCCCTATGGGAAACGCATGCGTTAACGCAGGTGCCTATATGCACCCTGCGTTAACGCATGCGTTTCCCATAGGACTCCATGTTAAAAAAACGCATGCGTTTTTGGAAACAACCCCTGCGTTTTTTTCCAGCACCCAAAAAACGCTGCATGCAGCGTTTTTTGGACTGGGGGAAAAAAAAACGCAAGTGGAGCTGAAAAACGCATGTACACTTAAATGTACCCTGCGTTAACGCACCTGCGTTTATGGAAAACTGCAGAAAAACGCAGAGAGTGCCAAAAACGCAGGTGAGTGTGAACAAGGCCAATGTGTCTTGCAGGGACTCCGTTTGAGCAGCCGCCTCCTTAGTCTGTACTACCACCATGGCAGATCCCTTTAACAAGGTCTGCGTGGCTGCATCACAGGTCTTAAGTGCAGCTGGGGCGGAAGTCTTGGGGCTTGGCTCCCTGATGGGTGCGGGCTTTGGCTGAGTTTGCTTGGGCTCTAATACCGGTGGGACTGCTGGCTGCAACACCTGGGGCTCTGCTAGTTTTGAGGATTGCACTCCCTCCTTCACGATGTTTACATCGAGTGCATACCACCCCCTCTCACCCAGGCATCGGGTGAAGGTGACGCGATCATCGGGGTACAGGTCGCGCCTGGGGTGGCCCTCCGGCAGGTGAGATTCTACATCCTGCCAGGTCACAAAAAGCTCCTTGGCCTTCCCTCGCTCCTTCAAGAATCCCCAGCCTTTTTCTAAGTTAAAGTGGACTACTGTGCCCACACACATTGGCCCTCTGTCCATGGCCCTGGACTTGCAGACCCTCCCTTTTGCTTGGAGGTTCCACTCCTCCATGGCCTGTCACTGTGTCCGTCGCTCCTGCTCTCGGGCCTCCCGCAGAGCCTCTTGCTGGTGACAGTACTCCTGCCATAGGGTCTCAACTGTTGCTTCCCCTACTTGGGCCTCTCCTGGGAAGCCCATTAGCTCATGAACCTGGTTGGCCCATTTAAACACCACCCTCTCTGCGCCGATCCCGTCGGGCACCAGTTCAGGTGTGAGTGGGACCGCCAACCTTTCTATTTATACAGAGCGGTTCCAGGGCAGGTCTTTAGACACTCGGCCGGGTGCGAGGGCGGTCAGGGTGTCTAGGGGCCAACCAGGGTCTCATCAGCTACTGGGTGGGTGTCGGTGCCTGCTGCTGTCTCTTTGGTGCCAACCTCCTCCTCCTCCTCTGGGGCTGGTGATGGTGGTCTAGACTGCATCCACCTCTGGGTCATCCTGTCCAACAGGGCGTCCTTCCAATTCTCCACTGCTTCTATCTGGGCTCTCCTCAACTGCTGGTCCAGGTTCTCCACCTCTCCTTGGGTCTAGGAGCAACAACTGCTTGAGGCCGGCCTCCGGTCTGCTGGGGGAGTTCTCACTCTCCACCCCACACTTCCAGGCCCTCCGGTCACCTCTCTCCAGCTACTCCCAGGTAACGTGGTTGCAGTCAACCGGTACCCCCCCCCTTCCATTGTTCTTTCACAGTCGTCTCAGTCTGCGCTTGCTTCTCCCTGTTGCCTTGCGCCTCACACACAGGGGCCCGAGTCAGTGGCCACAGGACTTTGTAGGGCAACTTCTCTCTCAGCCCCCTGGACCCTATGTGGCCACCTTTTCGGTTGGTGTGTGCGGTTTTGGCTGCGGCACTTGGAGATACCGCAGCCTCTGGGTTGCTAGCTGAGTCTGGTTGTCCTCCACCTGTCTGGGGCAGGTTCCCCTATACACTGCGGTCTGGTCCTTCCACACAGTTTCAGTCGGTGGGGATGCGGGCATCCCCAGGTGGATTGCTCACTACCTGGTTCCCTAGGACCTTTTCCGTCTTCGGGAGCACCCTTTCCCTCTCTCGACTCCTCTGTCAGGTCTTGTCTCTCCCAGGTCTTGGGACAAACTTCCACTGGCTTCAGTCCCCTGGACACCTTGATCTCGCTCTTGTGACCCTCACAGACTCCTACAGCTCTTTCTAGCCACCCACCAACTGTCTTCTAGAAGTTTCTACTGTCATTTTATTCTCTCTGTCACGTGTCCTACATCACTAACATGTGTCCTCCATGACCTCACTCCCTCCTGTGTGCTCCTCTGAACTCTGTTCTCCACCCATCCTTCTACCTTGGTTCAGGGACTGTGCTCTCCTGTAGGAGCAATCTCGCTCTAACCCTGACCTGGAGTGGTGTAGTGTTGGCCTGGGTGTCTGGATACTCTGGCTAGGGTGCAGTACCTCTGTGGCGACTGGATATGCAGGGGTGCCACAGTACCATATTTTTTTTATATTTTGGCAATGTTTTTTTACTTTTATATATTATAATTAGTGATAGGCAAACCAGAACTCCTGTCCCACAGTGCCATCTTGTGCCTGTAATTTCTGATTGCCAGAAGTCAGATGTTATGTCACAAGGTCTTAATGCATCCCTATGAGAGCCAGAATGAGGCTCTTGTGGCGTCCCTGCAGTCTGGCTGCCACAAATGGGAAGAATTGGAGCTTCCTCTGCTGGAAGTCTGAAGCATCCAAGACAATCTGAACTCCAACTAGCAAGCTGTGCACTGAAAGGCCTGGGTTGGGCAGTGAATCAGTCTCTGGTTGGATGGAGAGGTTAGGGTAGTAAGGCTGAGAAGGCAAAAGGAGAGGTTCAGTGAGGAGCAGGCTGGAAAGCTGCTCTGATGGAACCAGCTGTAAGGCAGGGCATCAGTCCCTAGGCTACTCAGGCTCAGAGAAACTGGAGGTTAGTAAGTTTAATGCTCACTAGCCACTCTACTGGGACTTCCTGGGGCGGTCATAATACATAGAATCAGGGAACTGCACCCAGCAGAGCATGGATACCAACAGGATACACACTACTAGCCTAGCTGGGGGTCAACTACAGTAACCAAGAGGGGAGTAAAGGACAGCTAAAAAATAACCTAGAAACCTAAGAACAACAGAAGTCAGCAGGAAGGCCACAATACTCACCCAGCAGACCAGACTATGATTTTTCCAGACTGGTTGAACTATGTGCCTAGTGTTGGTTGTAATACCCAGGACACTGTGAAAGAACTATAGTAAAAAGTAAAGCAAAATACTGTTTCCTGCTGTTCATTTCCCTGCTATGGTACATCACTACTATTGTCACTGGGATCCTCACTACTGGCCCAGCTTCTGAGTACCATAGCCCTTAGCGCTCCACACGCTCATAGAGATGCATTGAGTTGTGACCTCCGTCACCCTCCATGAAACACTGCAGTTGCGCTAAATCAAATCACAGGAGACCAACTAAAGCACCACTAGTAAAAGATGAAGACACTGGAAGGTAAGTATGAGGTAGGGGGCAGGGGACTTGCATTTAAAGCACCACTCCAAAGGTGCAATAAAAAAAGTGCTGGAGTGGTGCTGTAAGATAAAACTTCCTATAAGCTTTTTTAGTAGTAAAAATAACAACCTGCTTTATTCGCCATCCCTGCATCCAGCAGTCAGTGTCCGCTGCCATTCCTGGTGTCTTTTGTCTGCAGTGCTGTAATCTAGTGATGGATGAACCCGAACCGTAAAGTTCGGGGTCCGTACTGAACACAGTGTTCGGGCACGGACCCTGTACGCAGACTTACCTGAAAAGTCTATGTTACTGTTCAAGTTCGGCTGAAGGGAGCTGTAAAAATAAGCAAAACAGTGATTAAACTGCTGTGTTATACTACCAAGTTCAGCGTGCGTGTACTTCTGGGCTGCTCATTAACTTCCTGTTAATTCACTGCACTGGCTCCAACACAGCCCCCTTCATAGCCCACCCATTTAATAGCCCTGTCCCCTCAAGATAAAATATTCCTGCCCCCTTCATAGTGCCCGCCCTTCCACATTGCCTCACCCCTTTATAGCTCCACCCTCCACATAACGCCATCCACTCCTCAAAGAGGCGGGCTAACCTCAGGAGGGGCAGAGTCATATGCATCCATGAAGAGCAGGTCTACGAAGGGGGTGGGACTGTGTGGAGGGGCAGAGCTATGCATGGACATACATACACACATATATATATGGAGGCTGGTGACTAAAGTGTGGGGTTAAAATTTCTCTTCAAAGCATTGTCTATGACGTTCCATGAGTCAGCTGAGTTGGAAATATACTAGCTGTATTTTCTGTCTATTTAGTGACTTTTTTTTAAACAATCCTCTTTATTAAAACATTCGTTCAAATGCTATACATACAATCATATACACCTTTTGTATACAATAGCATATGTACAAAAATATCAAAGCAGAAAAAAATGTAAACCCCCTCACCCTATACAAACTTTTGCCTACAATGCCTTAACTTTTAATACATAGATTTTGATCCCTCCCTAGATTCCAGCCACCAAATATCTCTAAGTTTACAAACAGAGGCTCAAATTTATCACCTCGTCCTATGAACATTGTTTTTCTATAAATCAACTCCATTTCTTAAAGAATTTCTCTGTTAACTTGGGCTTGTTCCTCTCGGCTTCTAATTTCTCTAGATACTGTCTTATGTTGTTCGTCAGTTCTTTTATGCTAGGACTGTTGTCTAAGTTCCAGCTTCGCAGTATACACTTTTTTGCCAGAAGCGCTATCCTGTGAAGCAAGATATGTCTATTCCTTTGACTTCCGGACTTTCCCCCACTCTCCCTGCAGCGTAGTAAAAGATCCAGAACATCAGTTCTAACTCCCATACTTAGGACTAGTTCCTCCCACTTTTCCCCAAAATGACTGTATTATCGCACAGTACCACAGCCCATGGAACGTATCGGTTAGTTCCGAATGACATTTAGGGCATTATGGAAGTCTCTCCACATCCCCTCTACACTTTGGAAGATTAAAGCCTTAAATGGCCCTGGGAATAATCCTAAATTGTGTGTCTTTCCAGTTTTCATTGATCACATTTTTCTTCATTGTAGACCACCCCTGGAGGATTTTGTCTGCTATGTCTGGATCATTTAGTTGCCTTATCCACCTTTTCAGAATTTTCGCTGGCTTTATAGGCATCAGTAGTTCTCTCAAGGTGCCATATATCTATGGAGCCCCTGTGGTCTGGTTGACACAGAGGTACTGCACGTAACCTATAGGTGTGGTATCCCACTCCCAGGTAGGATGGGGACACAATACCAAGACACACAGACGCTGGACGGTGGCTAGACCTAGGGTCAGAGGATGTGTCGACCGACGCTCAACAGGGCCTGCAGCCATCAGCTTGGGACACTTTAGCATAAAGGCGCAGGGAAGGAGTGGCAAGAAATCCAGTGCAGAAAAGGGCAACCTGGAAAGGCACACAAAAGGGTATCTCAGTGGAGTGGACCTGGATTGCCTGGGAGTTGGCTGGGCTACTGACCCGGAGGGCACCGTTCCCGGCTGGGTTGCTTTGCACAGGTGTCAGTAAAAGATAAAAGAACTGCACCCTTTGTGTCCTCCTGTTATTCCCCACACCCTCCTTGCCATCTCCTGTACCATCACCATCATTCCCAAAGACTCTTGTATCATACTCCAGGGGCCCGCTCCACCTTTGGGGAAAGTTACCATCTCGGCTGCCCCAACATCTATTCCCTGGAGGCTCTTCCAAGCAGTGCAGGTCACCCTTGACCAGGTACCACAGATGGTGTCACGTAAAGACTCATTATCCCATGTAAATACCCCCATTCCTGCATGACCAGGGCCACGGAGCTGGGCCACAGCCAACGTGACCTCCCCAAAACATTGCCGGCCCGGCTACCGAGTATCCCGAGCCCTTGCCATCGTTGCATATAAGAGACACATTCATGCTCTGAATATCACATTCCAGTAGTTCATCAAACATATTCATACACAGTTCTTTAGAGATCTCACATAAATCTTGCATGACAAAGTTTTTCAATTGCGCATATAATTTGGAACCTACCTAGTCCGAATCTCTGTACCATTTCCGCCTCAGACATCCATCTTCTTTCAGTCTCATGCATTATATCTTTCATTCTCCTCACCCTCTTTGCCTTCCATTCCCTGAAAAATTTGTTTTCTCTATCACGCTGGAAGTTCTGGTGGGCCCAAGGGTCAAGTCCCAATTTTTTCTTCTTCTATGCAACTATTGTGTCCCGACATACTATAAAACATCGGATTACTAAACTCACACTCAGTAGGGGGGCGCATGTAACACTGATGCCAAGGCCCAAGGCTTGCAAAATTCCCCTTCCAATAGATAGAGTGCCGCATAGTACCTCTCAGCCAATCAATCACATGACAGGCCAGGTTATACTCTCTAACATTAGGTAAAATGATTCCCCTCCATTCCTTAGGCAGCATTAGTGTGCTTAATTTGATTCTAGATTCCCTCCCCCCACCATAGAAAGTTAGCGGACGCTCTGTTCAGCCTAATAGTGTCTCCATGTCTAAGCAGCAGAGGGCTCGTCTGGAGGGGATACAGCAGCCTCAGGAAACACATCATTTCAATCAAATAATTCTTTGCCAGCAAAGATAATCGCGGACCACTCCAGCCTTTCAGTTGTATCTTCATTTTTTATATCAAAGGCATAAAATGTAATCTATAGACTGACCACAGTACGGGTCAAATGGACACCAAGTTTTTGATTGATGACCTCACCACTGGGATCCCGCAAATGTCATTCTGTTGGTTAGCTTTATCCACCCTTCCTCTCTCTCTTAAAATCAAAACTTTGCATTTCCATTTCTTAAGTTTAAATTCTGCAAAGTTCCCAAACTTTTCTATTACCTGTAGCGTCTGATCTAAATCCGCTCACAGATCATGCATAAACAAAATGATGTCATCAGCAAACAGTGCTGACCGCACCATTCTGTCCCACACTTTAATGCCTGTGTAGCTATCATCACTATTCAATACTCTTGATAAGGGTTCTATTGCTAAATTGAACAGCAGGGTTGACAGGGGGCACCCCTGGCGAGTTTCCTTCTGAGAAAATACATCAGAAAGGAATCCTGGGGTATACACTCTCACTTGAGGATTGAAATAGAACATCTGGATGTAATTGCGCATTGCCCTACTCAGACCCATCCTCTCTAAGACCTGTTCCAACCGTGGCCACATTATATTATCAAATGCTTTTTCAGCATCTAATATGACCATGGCTGGGGACCCAGTGTGCCCAGTTGTATCGTGTCTCGCTGCGTCTATAACAAGCATAGCCTGTCTGATATCCGTAACCGCAGATCATCCATTTACAAATCCCACCTGGTGGGTGGTGATCACTCTAGGTAAAACCACTGCCAGTTGGTCAGCCATGATTTTAGACATCAACTTCACATCCTGGTTAATCAACGATATTGGCTAGTAGCTGGCAGGGTCATCGAGATTCTTGTCGCCTTTTGGCAACAATTTAACATAAGCTGTATTAGCGTGTGATATTTTCTCTTCCCTCATCATTTTATTAAACATCACTGCCAAAACCAGAGAGACATGCTCCTTTAGGGCCTTGTAAAATTCACTATTGAACCCATCCAGGCCCGGGGCCTTACCAGTTCTGAGCCCTCATATGGCCGCCTGGACCTCCTCCACTTTTATTTCCATATTCAACATCTCTAGCTCCTGTTCTGAGAAGATAGGCATATGGGCTTTCCTCAGCCATTCCTCCCCCCTTCTCCCTCATTTTGCATTGTGTCCTGTAAAATGCTATAATATTCACCCAAGATCTTATTGATCTCCTTAGGGTCAAACTTTCTTCCCTCGCCCTTTTCTTCAAGCTTAATATTAGAGTCAGAGGTCTCCAACTCTGGTCAGATTAGCTGACATCCTCCACACCTTGCTACCAAACCTATGGAGATCAACCTCTTGTTGTGAACACAATAAGCATTCTTTTTTTGTGCACCCAGGAATAAAAGTTATGCTTCGCCGCTATCCACCTCTCTTTTGTCTGGGCGGAGAGGTCTGCCAGTAATGCTGTGAAGACCTCCTTCAAGGCTTCACTGGTTTTAGCATATTGTTCATTTGTCCTCCTCTTGATTTTAACCATGTATCCCAACAGACAACCCCTTAGAACTGCTTTGGCTGTTTCCCAATACAGCAGTGTATTATGCTCATGTTCCCCATTCGTCTCTTTGAAATCAATCCACCACCCCACCAAAATCCTACTGAAATTTTGATCTATGAGCAGGAACATTGGGAACCTCCAGATAATATCAGTTCCCTTCCTAATTCTATCCTGTACACTCACACTTACTCGGCTGTGATCTGGTATGATAAGGTCTTCAACATTGGCACTAAAGACTTACTCATGCAAATCTAGTCTTCACAAGACCAACTGTCATGCAGGTGGGAATAATGGGTAAATTCCCTATTGTTAGGGTGTTGTATTCTCCAGACGTCTTTAAGGCCTATCCTCTCCCATGACACTTCTCTGCGTCTTCTCTCCTCCCCAGACTCAAGCCCCTCCATGTTCTGTCTACTATCCTCTACATAACATAGAACCCCATTAAAGTCCTCTCCCACTATTTTGTGTGTTTATCCTCTAAGATGTTATTTTTTAAATCCTTGAAGAAAATTTCCTGCTCTGATTTAGGCCCCTTTCACATCAGCGGTTTTTTCAAATCGCGGCAGATGCGGTGAAAAAAACGCATCTGCCGCGATTACCGCATAACCGTGACACTTGCGGCACACTTGCGGCAAGCCCCATGCAATGTCTATGGGGCTTGCGGTAAAGGTGCGGCAGATTCGGCAAGTGCGGTTTCGGCACTTGCGGCAGGTGCGGCCGCGAAAAAAAACGCTGCAAGCAGCAGTTTTTTTCACGGCCGCACCTGCCGCAAGTGCCGAAACCGCACTTGCCGCATCTGCCGCACCTTTACTGCAAGCCCCATAGACATTGCATGGGGCTTGCCGCAAGTGTGCCGCAAGTGTCACGGTTATGCGGTAATCGCGGCAGACGCGTTTTTTTCACCGCATCTGCCGCGATTTGGAAAAAACGCTGATGTGAAAGGGGCCTTAGGAGCATACACATTGTGGATACTCAGGGAATTAGAGGGTCCCATGATTACCAGATGTTGCCAATTTCCCAAAGAGTCATCCTCCTGTAGTGTGAGAGTGTGATTGAAGTACTTATTTATCAGTATTAATGTCATGCTTTTCTGCCCTGCCCTGAGGACC
Source organism: Allobates femoralis (assembly GCA_033576535.1). Taxonomy (NCBI): domain Eukaryota; kingdom Metazoa; phylum Chordata; class Amphibia; order Anura; family Aromobatidae; genus Allobates; species Allobates femoralis. The sequence continues at coordinate 227,136,177 of JARQOC010000002.1, forward strand.
CATATATCGAACCTACCTATGACTTACGCATTCTTAAAAAGTCCTCCCTCACCAGATGCATCTCCTGTAAGAGAGCCACATCTGATTTCAGTGTCTTTAAATGTCATAGTACCATTGCCCTGTTTCCTGGAAACATCAGGCCCTTTACGTTTCACAATTCGATCTTAACCATGGTCGAGTGGAAGTTTGCTCTCCCCGAATAACTTCATTGTAATCTTAGTGATTTTATTGAACAACATCCATAATACATTAGAGTTGTATCCCCTTCCCCCTCAATATAAACAAATGAACAAGAACCATATTCCCCTTAACATAACATGCATCCAGTACACATAATGTCATGACTTCCATTTGCTTGACTGCTTTCCTGCTCCCATTTGCCCCCCCCCCCCTTCTTTTGTGTCTAAACAAATTGTCTGTAGCCACTTTTTCTCAGATTCCTTCCTCCCACCTCCATTTCCAGCCATCAGAAAAATAGGCATGTACTTGTCCTTAAATGGTCAACCTCTTGCCCCCCTCCCCACACCTCAGGAAAACAAAAGGGAGAGGGAGAAGTGGGATGGTGGACAACTGTGATGACCCCACCACAAAAACTGCATAGTGTATCACGAGAAGAAGCATAGGACCAGCAAGATATCGCAGTCCTCTCCTCTCCCCTCGACACCCCCCGCTCAAAGACCATGCCAATTGCCCAAAAAACAAGGAATTAACATCAAAATGAGAGATCTTTACTAGAGATAATTTTGACCCTTCCTGCACTCCAAATCTTTTCGTCTTGCCCTTTACTCACGTTGCTGTCTCAGACTGTCGCGAATGTTGTTGCACTCCTTGTCTGGAGACCATTGTGATCTGTGCCGGCCTGTCTCCAGAGTCTTAGTCGCCTGAGATCCTCTTCCTCTGTCTTGGGAACTGTTCTCTCTAGCTCTCCTTTATGTCTCCCGATCTTTAGGGTTTCCCGTCAATTATTGCAATTCTGCCTCCTTGTGGTCCTTGAAGAAGTCGAAGGAGCCATTTTGGCGCTGAACTTTCAGCATGGCAGTGTTTAGAAGTTGGAATTTTATTCTCTTGTGGTACAATGCTGTGCATGCTCTGCATAATGGTACAGCGGTGCAATGCTGTGCATTCTCTGTGCTCTCCTTTTTTTGGTCACTTCAGCAGAATAGTCACCAAATATCAGAAGATTGTAGCCTTTAATCTGTAGTGGCTGTCACCTTTCTCTGAAAGCCCTTAGGATCTCTTCTTTGTTCATGTAGTCAAGATATTCGACTACTTGTCTGGGGCTAGGCAGTTGTGTCTGTTCCTTCATGTGTGTGGCTTCTTTTCCAGGACCAGTTTAATCTCTCATAGGTCCCACCCTGTGTGCTTTCTCCACTCTATATTTGTGCTTCAGTCCTAGGGCTTAGGGTAGCTCCACCTCACAAATGCCATCTAAGAGCCCTGCTAGGACTGATTCTGGTGGACCAACAATTCTCAGATTGTTCCATCTGGAGCGATCTTGTAGATCGTCCACCTTTGCACTGAGTTAGTTCGGTCAGATCTCTTAATTGATTAGTCATAGATGTCAGCACGTCCTCAGAGTCAGAGATCCCTTGTTCTGCCTCTCTAAACCTGGTATAATGAGCCTTTAGCTTGGCCTTCAGCATGGATAGAGAATTCTGGATTGTTGATGCTATTGTATTTTTAATCTCTTCTGATCAATGCGCTGGAACCACGCTTGCTAGATGCCCATAGTCAATGTTACATTCTTGCATCTGGCACTCCATAGATGATTTGTTTATTATGCCACAGCGCCTCCCTCTGCCCTGAGGCTTGCACACCTGGACGCTCCTCTCTTCCCTCTATCAGCATGCATAGTATTGGTGTCTGTACAGGGATGTGTGCGGGTCTGGCTGTAATCATTTTGCCATTCAAATGACCCAGGTGATTCATATTCAGCTTCCTTTTCACCACCTCTCTCCCTCAACCTCCATGTCTTTGTCATCATGCTGGTTTATTTCACAGTGTCCAGGGGAGGGATCATCTCTCAGACCTGTCCCTGAAGCTGCCTCCTGAATCTCTTGTCTATCTCCCTGCTCTGGTCGCATTGATTGCGCATCCTCCCCCTCCTCTTGCAGCATCTCCTCCTGTTCCCTGCTTCTCTTCTGTGGGGACGGGAGAGCCTTGCTGCCGGCGCAATGACAGGGTTCTGACTGCGTACCTCTCCAACTCGCATCTCTGTGCGCTTTAGGAAGTATCAATCTATGGCTCTCAGCTCCGGTGGGTCCTCTGAGGTGTGGGTAGGTGCTGGAGAGTCTCAATAGTTCTGTAAGTGTTGCTCTTCTTCAAGGGACTGTGGGAACAGTCTCACTACACCGCTGCTGTTTGTGATTTTTATGTGCAAAATAATCATTCTATTTTGTTATAACTAGGATCAGTTAGTTACTATGTCCGGGCACCTCATAGTGGCAAAAAAAGGCCTATTCATTGTTTTTTTTTTTTTTAGAGTTAGCTTGTATATTTATTAGGTGACCAATAACTTACCATATATGGAAGAGAACAAAACAGTGATGTTCAATAAAATGGATCAAACGCAAATTCACCACACAAAATCACAAGTAGAACTCAGGAGACACCAATACCACACAAATACAGTGACATGACTCGGAATGTTATAGGCGGACATTCTATTCTATTGTTACATCACTGTTTTGTTCTCATCCATATATGGTAAGTTATAGGTCACCTGATAAATATGCAGGCTAACTGTCAAAACAGTATCTATTACTTCATATATACAAACAGTGAATAGGCCTTTTTGTGACAACTGACTGTAAAGTGCAGGGTTAAAATTTCCTTTCAAAACATAGTCTTTGATGTTCCCTGAGTCAACTAAGGTGGCAATATACTAGCTGTTTTCTCTATCTATTTACTTTGTGACTTTTATGTGCAAAATTATCATTATATTTTGTTATAACTAAAAACAGTTATGCCCGCGCAAACGCTGGGTTCTACAGCTAGCAAATAAATAATTTTAAAAAATTACATAGCGCTTTGCCATATGTTGAATTCTCAGCCCAGATAAAGCAGACAGCTACGGGCTGCCACCCCCAGCTGCCTGGGTTTACCTTGGCTGGCAATCAAAATTACAGGGGAGCCCATTATTTATTTTTAAGTATTTAAATAAATAATTTAAATATAAAATGTGTGTGCTTCACCCTATTTTGGATTGCCAGCCAAGGTAAAAAACAGGCAGCTGGGGGCTGTTATTCTCAGTATGGTGAGACCCAAAGGTATTGGGCCTCCCAGGCTACAGAATAGCATCCCACAGCAACCCCAGAAATTGACACATTAATTAAAATCACCAATTTCCGGTGCTTTACCTGGCTCTTCCCAATACTCTGGTACAGTGGCATTGAGGTGATAGAACGGGTTAATGACAACTTGTATTGACAGCTTGTCATTTATCCCTAGATTGATAATGGTCAGGCTTCTATGAGCCTCGCACATTATCCATCCTGTGAGTGAATAGTTAAAAAACAAAAATCCTTTATTTGAAATAAGACTCACAGACAACCCTTATTTTCCCATTAATTAACCTCAACCATACCCTCCGATGGTAATCCATAGCAATATCCAGTGAAGCACACGATCCTGGCCCTACTACATCCAGAGACTGTAGGAATGGAACAAGCATCCTAATGCTGCAGTCTCTGGCATCACACTGTCTGCCGCGGAGAGAAGGTGACATCACTCGCTGAGTCACTCAGTGCTCACTGCGGCAGTCTGGATATGCCAGATCCATGATGATATGCTTCATGGGACATCATTGTGGATTACCATAGGAGAGTATGTTTGGGGTTAATAAATTGGAAAATGAGGGTTGTCTGTGTGTTTTATTTCAAATAAAGCATTTTTCTCTGTATACTCACATGATTAATAATGTGCGGATCTCATAGAAGCCTGAACATTTTCAATTTAGGGTTAATGACAGTTGTCAATGCTCAGCTGTCATTGACCCCATCTATCACCCTGATGCCACTGCTCCAGGGAATCAGTAAGAGCCAGGTAAAGTGCTTCTAATGAATGGAACAATTGCTGCGGGCTGCTATTCTGTAGCCTGGGGGGAACCAATAACTATGGGCCTCACCATTTTGAAAATACAAGCCCCCAGCTGCCTGTTTTTTACCTTGGCTGGCAATCAAAAATAAGGTGAAGCCCACGCATTTTTTTGCAATTATTCATTGAAATAAAAAAATTAATGGTCGCCCTTTTATTTATGATTGCCAGTCAAGGTAAAACCAGTTAGCTGGGGCTGCCAACTCTTACTTGTCTGCTTTATCTACATTGAGAATAAAAAATACGGCAAAGCCCTAAGAACATTTTTTTTAATTATTTATTTGCACACCCCACATGATGGCAGGTTCGTTGCCAATGGCAATCAATCACAGATGTGGAACAATGAGTTAAGGGCACAGCAGCCAATCACAGACGCTGTCACAGACAGTGGGCATCTGTAGTTGGCTGTTGGAGACAGTTCAGTGAATAATCAGGAAGTTAAAGAGCAGCCCGGAAGTACAAACATTCTCGGTAAATATGACACTGCTGTTTAATCACTGTTTTGCTTATTTTTACAGCCACCCAGCCTCAGTAGCCACCATTTTATAAGTTTAAAGGGAACCTATCAGCTAGTTTAGACCCCCTAAGCCAGGGGTCTCAAACTCCAGGCTTCGAGGGACGCATACAGTGCAGGTTTTCAGGATTTCCATAGCATTTGACAGTTTGTAATCAAATTACCAACTGTCAAATGCTAAGGAAATCCTGGAAACCTGGACTGTGTGCGGCCCTCGAAGCCTGGAGTTTGAGACCCCTGCCCTAAGCTATCACTACCTGTCCCTGCAGATTCCTACTACATCCCTAACCATCCCTGAATGACCTAAATGTGAAGCATCAATGTGGAAAAAAAGTGATTTAAATCTTACATTTTACCCCTATTCTGAGAGCGTTCCTAGACAGATGGGCGAGCTGTGGGCAATGGGTGGGCAGTTTCTAATTGTCCACCAGGGTGTGAAACCAGTAGCAAGGGGGAGAAAATGGACCGGGAGACACTGCCCACCCGTCACCCACAGCTTGCCCACCTGTGTAGGAACGCCCTCAGAACAGGGGAAAAATGTAAGATATAAATCACTTTTTTTCCACATTTATACTACACATTTAGGTCAGTCAGACAGGGATGGTTAGAAATGTTGTAGGAAGCTTCAGGGACACATAGTGATAGGTTAGGGGGTCTAAACGAGCTGACGGCTCCCTTTAATTTCAAGGTTTGGGGGTTCAGGCTCAAGTTCAGGTCAAGTCTGGCCCCGAACCCTAACTTTAAAAAAAAAAGTCCATCCGGATGTACTAAACCAGAACATCGGTGTGTTTGCCCATCTCTAATCATAATCTGTAATATAAATAAAAGATAGAAGTCTAACAATTTTTACTCGCCCCCCTATAACTTTTTAAACTCTAAACTTCCTGTTGTTTCAGGAAGCAACACATGTAAATAGCCACAATGGTCAGATCTTGGCCCTATCTTTTGTATTAAAATGTCTAATGAGCCAGTACAAAGGTCAATGTGAAGGGAAGGGAAGCAGGGTCAGCTGTGACATCACCTATTGTGATTGCTGGATACTGTGTTATCGTCTGTAAATAGAGGTATTACCTGTCATTATAATCCTGCTTTTGATGTTAATGAGGCGGTCGACAGGGTAGGGGGTACTCAGATCCCGGGACAGGAAGACTGCTTCGATGGGGGATCACAGCTGGTCGGTTCCCGGTTCCGTGCCCTGGACCCTCAGTGGCGGGAATTAGGGGGAATGGTGATGAGGATGGGGGTAGTAATGTGACGCCACCTGTGGTACCTGGTAACGGTGGATACCAGCGCTGTGGCCGGCCGCTGAGGTGATGGTGGTACAGCTCAGTGTAGTACAGCTCCCCATAGGCGGAGCTTTACCTCAGGGCAGCTAGGGTGGATGAGGGGAGTTGTAGTAGCGGCTTGCAGGGGACGCTGTGGGCAGCGGCGGGGAAGCAGACTCACACACACAATAGTCTTTGTTTCGGTACCTTTATACTGATGTCCGGTAAAAGGTACAGTCCAAGAGGGAACCAGGTTCTCGAAACAATTTGGGATTTTCACCTTTAGAGTTGTGAGGCCTCCTCTGCTTCTGTGTACGGTGGTTTGGGGTGAATTCTGCCTATAACTGAACTCGCCGCTTCCTTCCCTCTCAGGGCTTTACTCTTTAACTGACAAAGAGGGCCTTCTGTGGAGTGCCTATACTCCTCTTGGGCCCCTGGTCCTGTGCTTGGTCAGGTTTGAGTGTCTCTATTAAGTGGTACCTCAGGGGATTAGATCCTCCCGGTTTCTCCGGGCTTTGCCTGCTTCAGTGTTTCCCCAGCAGGGTCGGACTCCGGTGTCCGGGTGAGCTAAAGGGATCCTAGATCTGGTCCCTTGTTATGACCTACTGCTCCTTCCACTGGCCTCCGTCTCTCTCTTTGGGGTGCTCCACAGTGAGTGGCGGGTCAGTGTACCTTGGTTCTGGGTCTTGCATTTCCCAGCAACTGGGTCTTTCCAGCACCTTCTCTAGGCTGCTCCACTGGACTGAACTGCTCTCTTCACTGCTCAGAGCAGACTAACTGTCTAACTGCATAACTGACTCCTCCCCTCAGGCCTGGATCTTTTATAGGGGATCTGGCTTGAGGCAGCCAGTAGAGCTCCCCCTACAGGTCTGGGGTGGTAGATGTTGTTTGCTGTGGGTACCGAAGATTAAATCCCTCTTTACACTGGATGGGTCCTGTGGCAATCCCCAGCAGGGGTGCCACATTAAGGAATCTTGCTGAAATATTGCTGTTCCTGAAAGAGCAGGAAGTCTAGATCAGCCCGATTGGCTAGTGTAAAATTATCATTTTGTTTTTTAGTAAAAAATTATGATCTGAATAAAAGAAATTACCTTTTTTCAAATATTTGTAACACAAAAACAATAGATAATTTTCTGATGATAGCTTCCCTTTAAGAAAGAACACCATTACCTAAATTTCTCACTTAGGGTTCTTTTACATGCCGCCACCACGGCGAGAAATCTGACTGGCAATCTGTAGCCCCGTCACCATCGCCGTGAAATTGCCTCGCAATTGCGGCGTGTATTTGGGCAATTCTGCGGCGACAAAAAAGGTTGCGCCTGGCTTCGATTTCACAGCACTGCTCCAAAATCAGAGGCAATCAGGAAGGCGAAATTCCCGGCTTTTGGCGTGTGAACGGGCGATAGGGATGGAATCAGCGTCGCCTATTGATTTTCCGGAGGCGTGCCACAGCGTGCTGGATACTGCCCCTGGCTGCGATGATTGGTGGTGGCTACTGTGTTTCCATTGGCTGTCCCTTCACAGGGCGCCATATTTGAACAACTGTCCATTTACACTATACAATGGCAATGGCGTCATGTATTAGCCAGCCTTCCTGCGCAGGTTGCCCAATCATAACGCTAATGCGTTGTCTAATCAGCGTGTTTGGGGCGCGGTGTAAAACAATTTGGCATGCCTATGTTCTCACCGCGCTAAACAGATACGCCCACATTTCTGCATTCAGTGCTGCACTTAGATTCACATCCATGGGGGTGGACAGGTCCACTTTAAAGATGACAGAAACATTGACTTTTATACTGTGATAAGACAAAAGCTACATAAAATATTACACATTGAGTTATTTGTTATTCTCTCTATGTAAATGTTTTGGTATCAAATAGTTATGTTATTCTGTTGCACGGGCCCCCACCTTACTTTAGTGGCTTTGAGTAAAAACTGACATATAAAACACTAGTCTTGATCATTTCCTTCATATTCTGAAGATTCAATTAGTTATTAGTTATCTCTTCAAGTAGAACTAGTCATGGTTGGTAAGCAAAACTAACATCACAGGATATTCAATTAAGATAAAAAGTTTGGGAAATCTAGAATTCACGGAAGGAAAAGTACTCCGCCACAAACTAACAAAATGTCTGAATGTTTTTTCTATTCTTACCAGGTCGGAATGTCGGCAACATTTCTGTTCTTGCTTCTGTTACAGAACAGTGTACCCGGTCTTTTTATTGGCACAGCTTTTCTTGGGCTGTTCCTCAGCAGTGTATTCCCCAGTATGTTGGCTTATATTGAAGATATGCTAAATTACAAAGGTGGGTAGAGCAGTTCTGACCTCTAGGATTTGCATGCTGTCATCTTTTTTCTGAATGCTAGATGTAAGATTTATACAAATTTGAATTATGCATATACATAAAATATAGATGCAGTTGTAGTGCTCAGATACTTCTTATACAGTTGGGCTATTGTAATACAAAGTCAGACATATTTGATAAAATTATAGATTGTGCTACTGGCGCATGCTGCTGGTTGGGGCCGTTGTTATGGTGCAGCGTCTTGCATGCTCGATGAGTATCTTCTTTAATACACTGCATTTGGACTATACATGTGATAGATGAATCACAAACCAGCCATGTCAGCATCATAGAGAATATGGATAAATAAAATACTTATATGTACTGAAGCAAGCTTTATAAGCTGTGTGCTTAAATATCTGACGCAAGTGCCTTCAGACCTGCAGGAACCCACAGGTGAATGCAGGTAAACCGCAGCCACGCTGTACTGTGTTGATCTGCATGGGTGCAGTGGCATGGCTTTCCATTGCATGCACCAATGGTTATCTCTTCTGACTCCGCCAGCATGAATAAACAATGCTGTGGAGATGTGGAAGTCTGGAAACCCATGCCACAGCTGAAATAACGCTGTCGCTGGGAGAAACATATCGGGCATGGGATATCTACAAATCCCACCATCTATGTATGTACTGTACAACGCAGCATTTTGGACTAGTAACAGCACGCTGCTTCCAAAACACAGCAATTCCTGATAGAGAGCACACACCCTAAAGATACCGCCACTCGGCAATATTGTTTGCAATTTCACTGGCAATTTGCTGGTTGCAGTGAAATCATGGACACATTGTTCCATTTGTACACGGCAACAAAATAGAAAAATGTGTCCAAGATTTCACTGCAACCAGCAAATTGCCAGTGAAATTGCAAGCAATATTGCCGCGTGTGACGGTACCTTAAAGGGGCCGTCACACGTGTCAATATCGCTGTCAATATCGCTGCTGCACGTAACAATGCAGCGATATTGACGCGTGTGACATGGTGAATCAACCAGCGACTATGGACCCTAGTTACCCGCTGTGTACCTTGGATACCAGCCGGTGAGCGGAGAAGGCTGGTAACCAAGGTATACATCTGGTATTTAGGCAGTGCGCGCTGCCTAGTTACCCACGGTTTTCCATGGATACCAGCCTGCAGACATTGTGGAAACGATATTTAAATAATTTCCACGATCTAATGATCGCTGATGAGTCTGCCTGCGTGGCAGCTCACCAGCGATCAGCCATCAATGACGTGTGTGACGCCGGCTTAATAGTTTGCACATGCATGTGCAAAAAAATTCTGACTCACTTGATAAAGTCTTTAGATAAGCAAATTGTGAGTATTCTAAAACAAATTTTCTTGCATAAATAACCAAACATGCAAGACAAAAAAAAAGGATAAAAAATGAAACAGTCTCACCCATTCCTTTACGTCCTGGGGATGGGAACCTCTTGTCGACAGTGGTCCTATACTCAGGCGTCCTTCCTATTCAGTAAGGCCACACAATCACCCTACGTGCCTCCTAACATGTTTCTTCCACAAGGGGAATTAGCATGCACAGAAAACAATAAATAAAGGCTGTAGGCTGTAGTGCCACTATCCTGGTGGTGGATATGGCAATCAAATGACTAATAAACAGTAAAGAATTAAATGTCTGTTCTGAAAACACAGGTACATAGAGATCGTGCACTCATACATCCACTCTGTGTGGGGCATTTCATCATGTCCCTGGAATGCACACCAGTCAATGAAGGGAGAACAAGTGGAAAGCACCAATTTTCTGTGTATGCCACCTGACAGTCAACACTATATGTCAGCAGATAAGGTTATAGTGTCTCAGTGGGCATACGCATGATCGTATAGTCACATTCAAAGCAAATGTTCACTGATCCGACAAGTCAAAGTCGCCCCCATTCTTTCGTCAGCTGTAGGTGAATACATTCTAATAGAGTCATGCCAAATGGCAGCGGCATTAGATTATGCTTGCTTCCTGGTTATTCCCATACAGGACTGACTCCAATAAAGAATGAGGACCCAGGAGGTATCTAAGCTCATACAGACACAATCATATATGTCATAGTAGAAAGGTATCAACCACTGAGGACTCTCAGATTCTAACATTTTTCTATCTACTGGCTAACACGGTACAAACATGTTTTACCTTATCATAGTAGAAACCCATACATTCAACACCACAGCAACAAGAAGCAGTAAAATACTCTATGCCTCGCTTGTAGTGGAGGGCTTCTTATTTAATCAAAACATTGGTAAGATCAGCACTGTGGTCCAAAAACAATAGCCCCATTTTCAGCCACTAAAGATGCACTCTGTCATACCATTATAGCAGCCTTCCCAAGTCAGCTGGGATCATTAGTTACATGGGTTATCAAAATAACTACTCCTGAAGAAAAAGTATCAAGTTCATTTGGCATATAGTTTTATTATGTGTGACCATATTGAAACCAGTGTACATTAGACATATTTTTTTAAACATAAATCTTTGCTGATATACGTTAAGATGTATACGGATTATCAGCTGAAAAAAACTAAAATTCAGTTATTAAAAAATGGGGGGGGTTGTATTGAGACAAAATATCCATCTTGTTTCTCTCTGAAGGATCAAACGGTCCCAATCTCACCGACTGAATCCTCAATTCATTGTAGACTGTGAAACCTCACGGGCAGGGTCCTCTCCCCTCACCTACTGTATCCTCACCCATCCCTTGTAGACTGTAATCCCTCACGGGCAGAGTCATCTCTCCTCACCTACTGTTCTCCTCATCTACTGTATCCTCACCCATCCCTTGTTGAATGGGAGTCCTCATGGGCAGGGTCCTCTCTCATTCTGTACCTGTCTATGACTTGTTTTGTTTATGAATATTGTACTTACCTCTTTCATGTATACCCCTTTTCAAATGTAAAGCACCATGGAATATATGGCACTATAATAATAATAATAATCCCCTCCTCGTTTTGGTTTTTCAACCTTGTCCATCCCAGAAATTGACAGAATTGACATGTCTTGCTAGGGGTGTGCTTCTCTCATGCTCAGTGTTTTTATGGTGATCACAAACTCACCCTAACCTCCCCCTTAGTTTTCCCTACATACTCCAGTCTGCTGATGCAGATTGTCTTGTATATTATATCCTGTGATAAGCAATTTATGAAGTTGGCAATTGCTAACTTTTCCTGTTACGTTGACTTTGCAATTCCCTCACCTAGAACAACCTTTGGTATCAGGTCTCACCCAAGCGGTCTTTCCCGGGTGCAGAAAAATGACTGTGAACTAGTCTATCTCTTAAATACCTGCCTCTTTTGTATGCAATATATGGATATATAGACCAAGCGTACAACCTATGTCAATGTTCATCAACAGGTCAGCAGGATAGGCCAATATCTCTCCAATATAGATCACACATCATGTGCCTTGTTGGCATATGTGGTGATAAATCTTATACTGTTATCATATTCCAGGCTGGATACAAATAATTCTGTCTTCCATCTAAATCTCTGTAATTCCTTTCCAAAACCTTCCCAGGGTAGCCTCTCTGCTCGAATCTGTCTCTTAAATCATCTGCTTGTTTCTTAAACATCATTTCATCAGAGCAATTACGCCACACCCTCATCTTTATTCCAAAACAATTGGAATCCACATGTAAAACCCTGTCATAACTGTGCCCAGTAGAATTAGCAAAACATGAACCAAAATATAATAATGGGCGAGTTTATATTCTCTCCCCTCAACTTTATGAACAATAAAGGTCACAAAGGTACACATTTTGCTACATATGACATCCTTCTGGTCACAAATTATGACCATTGAAAGTAATGTTCTAGATAATCATGCAGGAAACCCAACAATTCTAAAGCACTTAACAGTTCATTGTATTTAGAAGGGTGGTCCGGAACCTAAAATGTCCTTTCTAAATATCTATTTTTACACCCTAACCACTATTGTAATTGGCTTTTCTTTTTTTAAAAAATGACATATTTTTTATTCAAACGTTCAACTTCATACAAACAGGCAAAATCGAATTAGTGCATGGAAACCAGTATACAGTAAACGTAAAACCCTCCCGTCACAAGTTTCCCCACCCTCCCCCTCCCACCTGAAGCTACCTTTTTCTCTAATCTAAACTGAAGCATGGCTGAAATTCTAACTAGGATGCAGGTAGAAATCATATCTTACACTCAATGCGCCTATGTATGACACTCCCCTATAATCCCCTAGAATCAACTTCCTCACGGCCTACTAGCACATCCATCAATAATTTTCAATCTCCCCAACTTGCCCTGTATATAAGTAAATACCACTCTGTATGGACAAACGGCAATACCACATTTTTTTTTTTTTTTTTTTTAAATATTCCTTTTTATTAATTTTTTTTACGAATTTCGGTAACAGAAAAGTTCAATACAAACATTAACCTGTACATTTCAGACAGTATTATACATATTCCAGTGAAATTAATGCGCTTGTCCACTCAAAAGTCTTTGCTCAAGTATATACTATACACAGTAAATATTTCTCACATATCAATATAGTCAAAATCCTCTCTCTAGACAGCATCATCCAAGTCCCTCGACTCCTTAAGTCCCTATCTTCTGTTCACTAAACCATCACATTTATACGATTCTAAAATTTTAGCCTCCCCAGGGTGACTCCAATATCTTCCAGTAGATACAACTCTTAATTTGTAAACAGCCCAATCACCTGCTCTAATTCCTCATTTGTTAATTACGTTTCAATAAACTTTCTCCATTTCTGGATTAATTTGGCCGTTAGTTTATCTTTATTTATTTCAGCTTCTCGCTTGTCAATATTTAGAGCAGACTTCAGACCTGATATCATCTCATTTACGTCTGGTAACGCAGTCAAGACCAAGTTCCTAAGAAGCAAACGTTTCACCAAAAGTGCTATAACATGGAATATCCCCTGTAATTCTCCACTTCCCAGTACATCGGCCAAATGATGGAAAATCCAGCACATAGGGTCAAGCTCTAACATATGCCCACAGACATAATTTGTCAATGTCCGTACCATTTTCCAGAACACCTGGGTTTGGGGACAACTCCAAAGGCCATGTATCATGTCAGTTTTTTTCCTTTTTACACTTTGGACATGTCAGAGATCTTTCTGGTTGAGACTTATTAGGGGGAATGTTTAATGCTTTCTAACTCTTCCCCACCCTTCCAAGATAATATCTTCTGTATCTTCCCTCCGAAGGAATTTTTCCCATTGTGTAAATAATGTGTCTGGCTCTGATGGCATCAATGACTCCCTGGTTAAACTATATATAAGAGAAATATTAAGGTCTCCCATATCCCTGTTTACTAATTCATCCCATAATACCACATTCTTAATCTCATCTTGATCACAAACATTTAACAGGAAGGGTTTCCATTTTATTTAGAAATTTCTCTGTCAGTATTGACTTGCATCTTACCGCTTCTAGTTTTTCTAACTGAAGGAGCTGTTTTATGTTGTTCAATTGCTTATTTATTGTGAGGTTCTTATATGTTATCCAAAGTTTCAATATGGATCTCTTTGTCAAGATCTCTATGTCATATTTCAACAGTTTCCCCAACCCCGTGAGCTGCCATTTGTCCATTTACCCCATCCCTTGTCGGTGAAATAATGAAAGATCCAAAAAGTTTGATCCAACTTCCAGCTTTCATTTGACACCTTTCTTGCTAGCATGAACACTTCCCTCCAGAATTTCTGGACTTCCACACACTCATGTAACCCATGATATTGGTCTCTCAAAGCCTTTTTACATTTCGGACATTCTTGAGGCTTCTATGGGGCCGACACACATGATTTTTGTCTTTCAGAACTCTGCTTTCCAACTCCCGATAAAATTTTTCCTGATCTACATTTGAGGCATATGTATTATGTATACTGATCGACCAAAACAGACACTCGATCACCAGATGATTCCATCTGCCTGCATTGCCATCTTTCTGCAGTTTGAGACTATGTATAAGATGCTTGCTGACCAGAATCAGTGTGCCTGCTTTTCTGTCCTGGGCTGGAGAACCATATACTGATCCCATCCATGCTTTACACATCCTAAAGAAATCTTCTCTTGCTAAATGTGTTTCCAGTAGTAATGCTATCTCAGCTTTCAGCCGGTGGACCCTGATCATGTGACCAAGTGCCGTCACTCAGTCACATGGTGCAGTGCCAGGTCCTCGAGCACCGTGCAGAGAGCTCTCAGTGGATTCTACAGTCTCCGGAATGAGAGAATATTGCTGGAGATCACAGTGACAGCATGGGATGTTCTCTCATCCTGGAGATTGCAGAACGCACTGAGAGCTCTCTGCACATTGCTCGAGAACCTGCCATTGCATCATGTGAATGAGTGATTGTGGAGACCGGGGGTCAGCGGGCGCTCTCGTCCGCAGGCCCAGCCGCCTTTACAAAGACAGCGTGGACCAGGGCTCATCCCCAGCTGAACGCCCGAGCTCCTTAACCGTGGGCGGAACACTACTCAGACAACACAGGGTCAGGGAATCACAATATTAAGGCTTTATTGGATCCCCAAACAGTTAACAGCATATAACGCATAACCAAGCAAAACACAACATGTAACAGGCAACAGAGTCTCACCCTTCCGCTGGCTCACCAGGGATTAGAATGTAGCACGGCAAAGTCTGTAGCCAGGTGACTGTATCGTCCCAACTTGGGTTGCTTCCTTATCCTTATGTATCTTGTGCAGTCGTTATCACAGTCGAATCTGCTAATCCACTGCTGAAGTCCTTGTGGTTCTTTTAGTCCGTGTTCTGGTCCCCTTGGTCGGCACCGAAATGCCTAGGCCTAGGGTTATGGCTCGCTAACCGGATCCGAAGACCATCGATTAGCTGCCTGTATCCAATCCAGTGACCTCTAGCCGGGACCGAAAATCCCTAGACTGAGGCCACTAGACAGAATCCAACTCCAATCTCCTGGTCAAAGTGAACAGTCCTCCTTATATACCCTCAGCCCTCATTGTAGGATATTGGGGACGTCATGATTGGTGCAATAACACAGTCTTTTCATTGGCTGAACTCCAATCCTCATTTAAATAGTTTAGTACTATTGCAATCCAAATGCTGATCCAAATGCTAGCAGGGATACAATGGTATGTTAGTTTGAGACAATCAGTCTGCAAACCATGACATTAACACAATAGTGGCTGGAGCCTCAATCAACATTCACAGGGTAATAGACAATGGACGATTAGCATAATTAAGTTCTCTGGCCTTCAATGACAAACAGGTTAGATAATTACATTACCAGGCTAAACTTTAACCACAGAAATCTATGACAATACTGTAAGAAATTCTCTTTGACCAATACCAGTTTACAAGTCAATATACAATATGATATGTCTGGTTACATAAGAAATCATCATATGTTCTATATTGAAGGAGTCCATTTCGTCACATACCTCCCCCTTCTTATGTAACCAGACAGGGCAGTCAGATGTGATCAGTCTCTGGTTATCCTTCTCCTCTTGGCGGCATTGTCTTTTTTAATGGAGAAAACAGCAATCGAGGCTTCCATCTATACACCTCCCCCAGATTACCTCCCCAGGATGGGCAGACATATTGTGGATAAGCAGTAAAATGGGATTCAGGAGTTGAGCTCCCATGAATTTCTGGTTATCAATTCCCCTCCAGTCAATGACCACAGTCTGGCTAGGTGTACTCACTGTTGATGGCTCAGAGAAGAATGATGGGGTCTGGGAACATGGATTATCCTCAGAAGGTGGGGTAGCAAGATCCACATCAGGGTGCTGCTTGGCTTCCTGGATGATGGTGATGGCTGTGACACACTGGCTGGATAGTCCTTGTCCTGGGTCAGCTTGCAAAACAACAGATGTGGGGGGGCCATCCATGAGCCCCACTTCAACCTCCTCTGGTTAGCCCCTGAAACAACAGGTGTGGGGAAGCTGCTCACAAATCCCACATCAAGCTCTTCCTGGTCAGTCTCCAAAGCAACAGGGATAGGGACATTGTCCATAAACTCCAAATTGTCCTCTCCCTGCTCAAGCTCCAAACTAACAGGGGTGGGGATGCTGTCTTTAAGATCCACATTGACTTCTTCCAGGTAAGTTTCCACAATAGCAGGTGTAGGGTCACAGTCTATAAGCTCCACATCGACCTCTTCCTGGTCAGTTCCCACAATAGCAGGTGTAGGGTCACAGTCTATAAGCTCCACATCGACCTCTTCCTGGTCAGTTCCCAAAGCAACAGGGATAGGGACGTTGTCCGTAAACTCCAACTTGTCCTCTCCCTGCTCAGGCTCCAAAATAACAGGTGTAGGGTCACTGTCTGTAAGCTCCAACTTGTCCTCTCCCTGGTCGTTCGCCTCGGCTAGCTGCACACCTTCCGAAGGGATGTCTGAGCACTGACCTCAGCCAGGGAGATGGTTAATTGGGAACAGGGTACAGGGTCTGGAGAAACAATAGCTGGGCTTACCAGGATGTGGACAGAATCAGTTTCTTGTTGTCCCGGGGCTTGGACGTCACTGACCTGGACTGGCTGTGCTGGCCGATGAGCTCCAGGCATGGGGCCCCGGTGTTGGCGACAATCTTTGTCCATATGTCCAAGACGTCCACCCGTATAACAGCGCTGTGGATTGGGCAAGTCACGTATCCTGTCTGCATACCTTTGTCCTGATGGGGCTTCTAATGGGTAGCGGAATAATCCTACTCGAGCGGCTGGGGGTAGCAGTTGGTGAGCTGGAATTCCTAAAATATTTCCCAGAACCCAAGCCCTCTCTTCTCTTGAGGCTTTTGGCCCCAATGCAGCCAAGCTCTCCTTGATTTGGACTGCTGTGGACCTGGTGATTTCACGATATTCACTGGATCCATGATGTGGTGCACAACTTACATCCTCTGGTACCACGTCGGCGGGGTCCTCATCATCCTCACCATCATTCTGGGTGTCCCAATGGACCAATTTCTGAATCAAAGCCGACCGAGTGTCAGCGTTCCTGTATTCAATATTTCTCCTCTGGCACAGATCCTGTAGCATCCATTTACTGCTGCTGCCGTATCTCCTCTCCGGCCCTTGTCCCATGGCTGAGCTGGTGGGGTTGGACATGGCAACGTCCGAAACCTGAATGCCTCACCTATGGCCTGCTGGGTATGCTTATATGCCTCCCTGGTTGTTGAGCCCTTGGACGGTGTCCACGAACACCAGTCCCCTGCAGCTCCCCTGGATAAACCAGGCTAAGTAGTATCCCACCGGTGCCACCAATTGTGGAGACCCGGGGGTCAGCGGGCGCTCTCGTCCGCAGGCCCAGCCGCCTTTACAAAGACAGCGTGGACCAGGGCTCATCCCCAGCTGAACGCCCGAGCTCCTTAACCGTGGGCGGAACACTACTCAGACAACACAGGGTCAGGGAATCACAATATTAAGGCTTTATTGGATCCCCAAACAGTTAACAGCATATAACGCATAACCAAGCAAAACACAACATGTAACAGGCAACAGAGTCTCACCCTTCCGCTGGCTCACCAGGGATTAGAATGTAGCACGGCAAAGTCTGTAGCCAGGTGACTGTATCGTCCCAACTTGGGTTGCTTCCTTATCCTTATGTATCTTGTGCAGTCGTTATCACAGTCGAATCCGCTAATCCGCTGCAGAAGTCCTTGTGGTTCTTTTAGTCCGTGTTCTGGTCCCCTTGGTCGGCACCGAAATGCCTAGGCCTAGGGTTATGGCTCGCTAACCGGATCCGAAGACCCTCGATTAGCTGCCTGTATCCAATCCAGTGACCTCTAGCCGGGACCGAAAATCCCTAGACTGAGGCCACTAGACAGAATCCAACTCCAATCTCCTGGTCAAAGTGAACAGTCCTCCTTATATACCCTCAGCCCTCATTGTAGGATATTGGGGACGTCATGATTGGTGCAATAACACAGTCTTTTCATTGGCTGAACTCCAATCCTCATTTAACATAGTTTAGTACTATTGCAATCCAAATGCTGATCCAAATGCTAGCAGGGATACAATGGTATGTTAGTTTGAGACAATCAGTCTGCAAACCATGACATTAACACAATAGTGGATGGAGCCTCAATCAACATTCACAGGGTAATAGACAATGGACGATTAGCATAATTAAGTTCTCTGGCCTTCAATGACAAACAGGTTAGATAATTACATTACCAGGCTAAACTTTAACCACAGAAATCTATGACAATACTGTAAGAAATTCTCTTTGACCAATACCAGTTTACAAGTCAATATACAATATGATATGTCTGGTTACATAAGAAATCATCATATGTTCTATATTGAAGGAGTCCATTTCGTCACAGTGATGTCACTTGGTCACATGATCAGGCTCCTGGAGGCACCGATCACTGCAGCCTCCGGGATGAGCACCTATTTTGCTGTTGAGAAATTTAGATCCACCTAAACCATGTAATGGAAGAAGACTCTTAATTAAGAACCTCTTTTCACATGTACAGTGGGGGAAATAAGTATTTGATCCCTTGCTGATTTTGTAAGTTTGCCCACTGACAAAGACATGAACAGTCTATAATTTTAAGGGTAGGTTAATTTAACATTGAGAGATAGCATATCAAAAGTAAAATCCAGAAAATCACATTGTCTAAATTATATACTGTAAATGTATTTGCATTTTGCAGAGGGAAATAAGTATTTGATCCCCTACCAACCAATAGGAGTTCTGGCTCCCACATACCAGTTAGACACTCCTAATCAACTCATTACCTGCATTAAAGACAGCTGTCTTAAATTGTCCCCTGTATAAAATAATTAATCAGTCAGACTCTAATCTCTACAACATAGGTAAGACCAAAGAGCTTTCTAAGGATGTCAGGAAAAATATCCTAGACCTGCACAAGGCTGGAATGGGTTACAAAACCATAAGGGGGAGTAGGAGGCAACTGTTGGTGCAATAGTAACAAAATGGAAGAAATAAAAGGTGGATGTGAAACGATATCAATCTGGGGCTTCATACAAAATCTCACCTCGTGGGGTATCCAGGATCATGAGAAAGGTGAGAGATCAGCCTAAAACTACACGGGAGGGAACTTGTTAATGATTTCAAGGCAGCTGGGACCACTGTCACCAAGACAACCATTGGTAACACATTACTCGTAATGGATTAAAATCCTGCAGTTCCCACACAGTCCTACTGCTCAAGAAAGCACATGTGCAAGCCCATCTGAAGTTTGACAATGAACATCTTGGTGATTCTGAGAGTGATTGGGAGAAGGTGCTGTGGTCAGATGAGACAAAAATTAAGCTTTTTGGCATTAAATCAACTCGCTGCCTTTGGAGGAAGAGAAATGCTGCCCATGACCCTAAAAAACACCATCCCCATAGTCAGGCATGGTGGTGGATACATTATGTTTTGGGAGTGTTTTGTCTGCTAATGGCACAGGACTACCTTCACCGCATCAACGGGATAATGGATGGAGCCATGTACCGTAAAATCTTGAATGACAACCTCTTTCCCTCTGCCAGGACATTAAAAATGGGTCATGGCTGGGACTTCCAGTACGACAATGACCCAAAACATACAGCCAAGGCAACAAAGGAGTGGTTCAAAAAGAAGCACATTTGGGTCATGTAATAGCCTAGACAATCTCCGGACCTTAATCCCATAGAAAATTTACGAAGTGAGCTGAAGCTCCGAATTGCCAAGCGACAGCCTCAAAATCTTAGATTTAGAGATGATGTGCAAAGACGGGTGGACCAAGATTCCTCCTGACTTGCGCAAACCTCATCATCAACTACAAGAAATGTCTGACTGCTGTGCTTGTCAGCAAGGGTTTTGCCACCAAGTATTAAGTCTTGTTTGCCAGAGGGATCAAATACTTACTCTGCAAAATGCAAATACATTTATATAATTAGGCAATGTGATTTTCTTGATTTTATTTTTGATATTCTATCTCTGACTGTTAAAATGAATCCACCCTTAAAATTATAGACTGTTCATGTCTTTGTCAGTGGGCAAACTTACAAAATCAGCAAGGGATCAAATACTTATTTCCTCCACTGTAATTGAAGCAACAATTTTGACAGGATGTGCCAAAGTAGAGGATATTTTTATTCCAAAAAATCCACTTATTCCATCTGATTCGCCTTTTGATTTTAAACACCTTCTGTTTCCAGTTTGACTGGCATTTGCAGTGTCTATTAACTATGTGTCTATTAAGGGTTAGGGACAGTCCTTGAAAGTAGCAGGAATCGATTTGCAATCCCCATAGTTTTCTCATGGTCAACTTTATGTGGCCTGTTCAAGAATTGGAACTGCCAAGATTTGTTTGTCTTTGCACCAGAAGGAAAAACCAAGAATGTTGTTTATCAAAGGATCTTAAATAGGGTTTGCAGATAATGTACTTCACATTACTTGGGTAATTATTTAGTTACCATAATTTGTGTTGCATATCAGTAGTGTTGAATATAATGATGTGAAATGCTTTTATTTACTTTTTGATTTTTAATAATACATTTTCTATCAACTTTGTGACTTTTATATGCAAAATATTTTTTTTATTAACCCATTCTATTTTGTTATAGCTAAGAACAGTTAGTTACTATCCCAGGCAACATTGGGTGCTACAGCTAATATAAGTATGTTTTTAATTTCTACTATCCATTGTGGGAATCTTAATTTAGATCTCTATCCCCACACTTGGGCCTTATTCAGATGTCAGTGTTATTGCACATACTCAAAAAATGGTCCAAGTTTAAAGTATAACCACCATTTAAATTTTTACATTATAATAATGTAGAGCAAGATATTTTAATAAACTTTTAAATAAACTTTATAAGAGAATCCTGGTTGAACACCATTCATAAACCTTCCACAAAGTGTCCCCACTAGACTGTGTTTGAAGCAGACATATGTTCATTCTCAGTCAGATCCGTCTTCACATTGAATACGGCCACATAACCATATAAGGGTAAAGGGAGCTTGGCCTACACAGTGTGCTAGTTCCTGACTGCAGCTGATGAGGTGACAATGTATCAGGTTACCATAGACTACAGCACAGTGCTGAACAATGTCAGAATGTCAGGATCAGAGCAAGCTCCCCTTTCCTTGGCACAAGTTTCTCTGATCTGTCATCTGGCTCTTTCTCTGCTCAATCATGACCTTCTCTTCTGTCACATTTCACTGCTGCCCATAAACTGCTGGCCACACCCACACAGTCATAAAATGCAGTTTTTAAAAGAGCACAAAAAAGTGAGAAAATAAGTCATATGGCACAAAAAGCATTATCTTAGCTTCTCTGTGACCCATCATTAACATCCAGTGCAGTATTGTGGTTTTTTTTTTCAATGAAATAACATTTTCACTTTAGCCAGTGTCAATTTTTACCATCAGTATTTCATTAATGATTTTCACTTATTAAAAAAAAAAATCACAAAGCTTCTACCTTTCATTACCAATATTAATCTCAAACTGCACACAGATAATACATTGATGATATCTGTATGCTGTCTCAGATTTTCACAGGTCCATAGAGTTGTATAGGTAATTTTCATCTATGACATCTCGGTGATTTGTTTTTGCAGTCTGTAAATACAAAACAACATATGAACAGCAGTGTAGACTGAAATGGAATTAAATAATGAATGAAATAATAAAAACCATGGATAGAACATGTACATGGAAAAAAATGTCTGAATGACCTTAATGTCTTTACAAGTGCCAGGAATAGAGCTGAACTGTATACTCTCCAGCTGTAGTCTCCCTACGTTGTTATAACATGTAAAATGACTCCCAATCAGCTATATACAAATCAATCGGCAGTCCTTTACTAGCCTATTTACACAGGAAGACCACACTTCTATGTGTACAGAACAATTGTGAATACAGTCATTCTATGCACATAGAATGTCATATTCTCAGGAGTTACATGTCCTGGAGCAAGATTGATGATTATTAAGCCTGCTACAAATCGTTGCACTTGATGAATAATTATTTTTCTCAAATCAGTTGATTACTGACCTATTTAGATGGGCCAATAGTCAGGAAGATGTCTACATTTGATCAATATTGGCTCATCTACTTCAGTGGCTGTTAGCTATGCAGGTCAGCATCACACACCATATTAACTGCATGCTGATGACAGTTCCAATATCTAGAGAGCATAGGTTATAGAAATTCCAATAAGCTGGCCTGTGTTATTAAAAGTGAGAAGGCTGAATTTCAGTCCCAATCCGGCCCTGGTCACAAGTTTTGTGTGACAACTCTTTGGTGGCACCTCTTATAGCAGGAGAGGTTGATGCATCCTGTGTTACTGCATAGGCTGCAATAAACTGTGAAAAAGAAAAGTGCAATAGAGTCTTACTCAGGGAGAAGGATTACCAGAGAAGAGATATGGTGCTCACCTTGTATGCTTGTGACCCACAACCAAATGTAAGCGTTACAATGTACTGGTGTACATTTCCTGATGAAGTAGGGGCTTATGTTTCGAAACGCGTAGAATAAACCACCTTCTGCTACATCGTTTGCTTTGAATTGGATCATTTGGCAGCAGCGCGGATTTAATACCATTTTACCTGATATACTGCATAGGCTGAACATCCCAAATGCTGGCACTGATGCATTGTAATGTTTTCTAATAATGTATAATAAACCCATTAAAAAGTGCTACATTATTGTCTCCTGTCCATCCAGCCTTCATCTAAGTTGACTATATCAGTTTTGTGCAAGCACTTCAGTGCCTATACACTGCTGTCTGAACTTGGTCTTTCTCTAAATATGAATTATAAATGTGATAAATCTGCATCACAGTGAATTATTTTTATGATATGTATTTATTGTCCAAGGACCCATCACATGATTGTCTCCTCTTTACATCCACAGGATGTGCTACAACAGTTCTTGTTACCGCTGCTGGGATGGGGGAAATGGTTCTTCAGATATTAGTAGGAACGGTAAGACATGATTATGTTTGTGGGAAATGTTAGGTTCATTTCCAATATGCTCTCCGTTATGCTGTTGGCCCTGTTTAGCCTTTATTTTTATTCTTAAACAAAATTAGAACACCTCCTAGCAGACGTTTCAATATAAGTATACTCTTCATGGTTCCTTTTCCGGGATCTGTTCCAGTTCTGTCTCAGAAAAATTAAAGTGTGGATGACTCCCTATTGTGATGTACACTGGAGCAATATTTTACTTGTAGTAGTCATTATCTATAGTGGGAAAATCATTTTTCTCATTTATAAATCTAGATATGTGACTATATGACATACAGTGCCTATAGAAAGTTTTCAAATTGTACACTTCAAGAAGTTAGTTCTTAAATACACCAAACTTATCAGAGTGACCCAGGCTG
This sequence comes from Allobates femoralis, assembly GCA_033576535.1. Classification (NCBI taxonomy): domain Eukaryota; kingdom Metazoa; phylum Chordata; class Amphibia; order Anura; family Aromobatidae; genus Allobates; species Allobates femoralis. The sequence goes on from JARQOC010000002.1 coordinate 227,159,692, forward strand.
GATTATGTGACTAGTTTAAGTTGCACCAGCTATTACTTGGTTTTGTTTTACTTTTAGATCACTTTTGTAGCCCAAAAAAGTGTTACACACCTTTAGCAAATCTGGCATATTTTACAAACACCCTTAGGGTAAGTGCACACTTACCCGGCGGTTTGGTCGGCGGCAGCTGGCGGAACCCGCCAGGAAGCTCCGGCGCCGTCCACCGGCTTCCTGGCGGGTATGTGCGGCGGGAGCCGGGCGGTAGCCGGCGGATGCACAGCGTGTTCTCGGCGGCGAATCTGCAGCGGCTGGAAGCAGCACATGATTCTGCTTGCAGCCGCTGCAGAACCGCCGTTTTTTAGAACATGCTCATTCTTTGCTAACCCGCTGGGAAACCTGCGGGTTAGCAACGGATGACGCTGTGTAACCGCTGGTGTGTGCACTGCCTTGGGCGGTTTACATTAGTTTTAATGTTAATCCAAACGCCGGTTTGGATTAACATAAATTTAAATAAAACTAATGTAAACAAAACGGCGGTTTACACAGGTAAACCGCCGAAAACCCGCCCAGTGCGCACATAGCCTTAAGCGGCGGTCAGACGCTGCAATATCTTGAACGATATTGTAAGCAATCACGTGCACGCGCGATCGCTTACAATATCGCTCACATCGCTGGTGAGATGTCACACAGACAGACTCACCAGCGATGTGGAGCAGCGAGATCGCTGGTAACTATGGTACACATCGGGTTACTAGGCGCCGCGCGGCGCTTAGTAACCCGACGTGTACCATAGTTACCATCTCCCAGCATAGGCTCTGCCGCTGGGAGATCGTTCATCGTGGTGTCATACACCACGATGAAGCAGATTGTTAAATCGTTCATCGCTAGATATGAGGTCCTGCTCTCATATCTGCGATGTCACGATCAAGCGATTTTACATTGTAAAATCGCTTGATCGCACGTAGCGATGTACAAATGATATCGCTTAAGCGATCAAAAAGCAAATCGCTTAAACGATATCGTTCAAGATATGGAAGCGTCTGACGGCCGCTTTAGCTACATTCCATTTTCTAGACACTTTCTAGAGTGCCTAGTGAGGTGCAAACAGTGTTTGAAACCCTCAACCCCTTCACGACACAGACAATTTCCATGATTGTGGTTTAGTTTTTCCTCCCCTTCTTCTCAGAGCTATAGCTTTTTATTTTTATGGCTACATGGACATATGAGAGCTTGATTTTTTGTGGGACTAGTTGTTCTCTTGAATGACATCATCCAATGTACTGGAAAATAGGACAAAAATTTCAAGTGCAGTGAATTAGTGAACATCCACACAATTCTGACTGTTTTTTTGGGAATTGTATTTATGGCATACATTGTGTGGTAAGAATGGTCTGGCAGTATGATTCTCATCAGTATAATTATGGTGATATCAAACATGTCCAGATTTTTTACTATTTTAGTGGTAAAAAAAAATCAGTTTAACAAAGAAAAAATGTTTTGGGGTGTGTTGCGATTTTCCTGTAACAGTTTAATTTTTTGGTCATACCATGTAGTGGTGAGGGCTTACTTTTTGCGGGGCGAGATGTTTCATGCCACATGTGATTATGGAGGCAGGTTCTGGCTGTAACACAGAGCCCATGGGGTGAGCTCACCCTCCATACTTGTGCCGTACATGTACGGCGGATTGTCGGTAAGGGGTTAACAAATTTTTCACATCATGTATGTTTTAGACAGCTTGGTAGCTTTGTCAGTTTTAGACAGTAATTCTCCCCTCTCATAAGAACAAAGAAAAATCTGACATGTAGAAATTAGACTAGGGCTACCTTAAAACTTGTGGCTGCATGATATAAGATGGCAATGTTCCACTTCTACATTGCAGCTAATGATAATATAATCACTTGGCAGCCTGCAAGTTACTGTAACTGATTCGACAGTCTTCAAAAGACTAAACTGGCTGGATATCAGTGCAACAACATTCACTATAAAAGAAATTGTGCCTGGGTCAGTCAGCAGATCAGCGCACTTATCCCATTTTGGACAATGCTCTCATCTATGAAATGGTTGAAAATGGCGCATGCCATTTTTTTCTCTAAGTGAACTTAATATCCACTAAGTATGATCCCATTGAGAGCCCAAATTGAATTCTGGTAAACATGTGGCTAGGAGCATAATAGACACATTAATTTTCTGCAAATTTAAACCATATAGTTTTTCAGAAATGCATTTTGAAATTTTGCATTTGATTCTGACACCCTACATGAAAATGCAATAAGAGGCGTTCAAAACATTATATCTACCCCAAAATGGTAAAATAGTAACAATAGGCACATCAGCTCACAATGCAAGAAACAAGCTCTGAGACAGCCCCATTGTCTAAAAATGTAAAACAATTCAGGTCTTGGAATATGGTGACAAGTGAATTCTTCTTTTCTTTTTTACCACTAACCCTCCCTCCAAAACTGTGAAAGTTTAGTATTCCTGTGATCGCACTGACCTGGGGAATGATATTGCTAATGTAGGTAGTTTTTACCATATAAAGTACACTGCACATAAAAAAATGGTAAAAACTATAATTGCAGAATTATTTTTCTTTTGCAATTTTGCTGCACTTGGATTTTTTTTTTCTGCTTTCTATCACATGACATTATAAAATGAGCATTATAATTTTAATGTACAATTCATCCTGAAAGAGTAGGCCCTCATATGGTTGTGCTGATTGAAAAATAAAAAATTATGACTCTTGTAAGGAGAGGGAAAAACGAAAACACAAAACTGGAAAATAGCCATGACACAAATCAGTTACTGACATTTACTGAATGTTTGCAGTCATGTTCCTGTTTCAGAATTAATTTGGAGCCAGTATGAGGCCTCCTTGATGATATTGCATTTTGAATAATAATCTGCTTGTATTCCTCAGTATTAGGCCAGGGTCACATGACCGTGATTTTCTCATCTGAGAGAATGGGATTGATTATGCTAATGAGATGAGTGAATCTTTTAAAGATCGGTTTGGTTTGCCAAACTTGCAAAGTTTGCTGAATAGTTTGTTGAACCTCTGAACCCCATTCAATTGCAGGAAAAATTTGAATTTGCGAGTTTGAATCCTAACAATACAGACATCATGTTGCACATAGTGCAGCAAGAAGGTGCTCATGAGTCCCAAGTCCTTGTTATGTTGGTGGCAGGGTAACAATCAAGCTTTCTTCTTCCGTCCTCTTCCGTCAACCTCATGCAATAGAAAGGGAAATCATTTCTTCTTCATCTCCTGACTGTTCTGTTCACATCACCTATTCATCCACATCCTCCTTAATTTGTTCCTCGGCTCCTGTGACCCACCCCAAGGCCATGGCGACTCGGTACCCGGGCGGTTACTGTAAGGGGATGTCACTGGCGGCCTGCCCGGGGCCGTGGCCCTGGTGATCGCTAAAAAGGTTGAGGAATATAAACAAAAGAAAAAGATTAATAATAATAATAGTCTCATGACGCCACCTATCGAGACCGATGAAGGCACCGGCGCTGCTGCAGACCTCCGGGGAAGATGGACGGGCAGCCAGATGACAACGCTCCCTGTAGGTGGAGCGAGGGGTCCCCGGGGCAGTGATACGGTGATGGGGAATTTGCACAGGGAGATGGCTCGGTAGCCGGGATGATGCTACAGTCTCTGGGCTGGAAAGGACCAGGGCTGAAATTACTGACACACACGCTAGGAGTTGTTTCCGTACACAGGATACACAGGGTACACTCCAGGTGGTCGGGCAGCACTTCAGGATTTCTACAGTGAGTGATTTGTAGGCCTCCTTGTCTCTTTCCCCTTGGTGAAGCCTCTGACCCATGTAGAACTAGGCCTGTCCTCCTCTGTGTCTCTCTCTCACCCGTATTGTAGTGTTGAGAACCTTTTGGTGGCTACCACTATTACTTCTCCTGTGGTTCCTGGCTCCTGTGATGGTTGCGCTACAGGTGTCTGGGAGACTGGCGTCTCCTCGGAGAACCGGGGTTTTCTGCTGGGCTTGATGCTCTCCTGCAGACTCAGACTCCGGTGTCCTGGTTGCTTCCTGGGGTGAACCGGTATGGCTCCTCTGCCCCCAATCTGTTCCTTAACTTGTCTTTTACCTTGCCTATGACCCTTACTCTCGGGCCCTCACACTGGCTTGGCTGGTCTCTGGTACAGACCTAACGCAGCACCTTTCACCAGATGGTATTCACAGTACAACTCTGTACTGCACAGACTAACTAACTCCTCCCCAGCACCGGTATTTATAGGGGATCTTGCTTAAGGGCAGCAAGTGGAGCTTCCCCTACAGGGCTGGGGTGAAAGGTGTTGTGTGTGTAAGGGTACCTGTTGTGGAAATCCCTCCATGCCTTAGGTGGTTCTGTGGCTACCTGTAATGGCAGGGTGCCACTCCTACACCTTCACTAAGTTTGTCTGGTACCATGAGCCTCCCTCTGTTGCTCTACTCCACCCTTCCATGCCACCTGCCTGAGCGACGAGTGTCCGAACCTTAGAGATATTGTTATCCCTTCCGCATCATCCTCTCCTTCCTCTGGGACCACCACCTCATTTTTCAGACTTTTCAATGTTTACTTCAGCATGTAAATGACCGTAATAGTGATAATAATGATGGCATCATCAGTGCTAACCATCTTAGTAGTCATTTCAAACTGTGCAGAAGGTTGCAGAGGTTCTTCATCTGCGCTCACTCTGCAAGCATCATTTGCACCACCTTCGGCTCACTATGATGCGCTCTACACGTGATGACATACTCCGCCAGGACTCGTCGCTGCTGCCACAGTCACTGCAACATGTGCAGAGTTGAAATCCAACATGTCGCCACATTGCATATCAACCAGTTAACTGGTTGTCTGAAATATCTATGTATCAATGCTAGTCGATGAGCCACAGGGTGCGAACAGTGGAAGTGAGCATACATCGACCGTACCTTCTGCAGAAGCTCATCTAGGCTGGGATAGTGCAGTAGGAATTGTCTGTACAACCAGGCTGAGGATGTGAGATGTGCAAGGCATGTTTGGTTCACACCATTATCACACATGGCCTTCCATGGCTCCAGGTTCAGTGGAGACAGCCATTGGTCAAACTCAACCTGCATAGCTGCCCACAACTCTTCATGTGTATGTTTGACATCTCCATGGCATTTTAATTTCAACACTGCCAAATGGTGGTGAGCCCTGACAGCATAGTACGGAGGGGGAGGGATTGTCTCAGGACAGCTTGGAACATTAATGGAAAGGTTGAGGGCACAGCTGAAGGCTCTAGAGGTGGAGGAGGCAGAAGCAGGGTATGAATCGGTAGATACAGAGGCTTATCCCACAAGCCTTGGGGATTTCAAGACTTGTGCAGCAGCCCCCTCCCTGCCTGGCCCCACAGCCACCAGAGTCATCCAGTACCCAGTCAGCAAGATGTAATGGCCCTGGCCATGTTTGCTCATCCAGCTGTCAGTGATGATATGCACCCTGTAACAGAGTTTTTCAAGGAACGGGGGATGTTGTCTGCGACATGCTGGTGTACTGCAGTGACAGCTTTCTTAGAGAAACAATGGAAACTGGGCAACTGGTGCTGAGGGACCTCGACGCCCATCATATTTTGGAAACCATCTGTATCCACTAGCACCAGGTGGAAAAGCAGTATTTGGGTAGTCAACAAACTGAAGATGGTGAAGTTCAATATCTTAGATTTGGGATGTGTGGGAGGAAATAATCTTTTTCATGGCCACAACTTTGGGACTGAGTGCTGGCTGTTGTGCTTAGGGAAGGTGGAGAAGTGTGTACATGACAAACTGCTGGACTGCGAGGGAGGTGCAGGCAGAGATGTTATGGTGGATTAACAAAGATTAGTGTGCTTGGTGTCTGACATCAGTCAAAAACAACAGGTGTGTCCATTTCCGTAACAATTGATGGACTCTCACTTACCTCGACTGTAACAGGTAAACCAGTGGAAGTTCTGCAGCTGGAGACCTGTGTGACAACACTTGCCATGGTGACAGAGCAAGAAGAAGCAGCAAATGCATTTGATGTGGCAGATGATGTTTGGTGAGGCCCGCTAGGCTCCATTTTAGTGCTGTAACATTGCCAGAGTTACGCATGTTACTGGGCCATGTGCCGGTTCATGCACATAGTAGTCATATTGTTGCGATTTTGTACCTTTAATTAATATTTTCTTTACAATCTTCACAAAGAACGTGAGTTAGGTCATCCTTTGCAGTCTCAAAAAAGGCCCTGGTTAGGCAATCCTCAGAATTGCAAACCTGTGACCGCTGCTGTCCAGAGCCAGAGTTGTGGCTGAGCATGCAGTGCTAGCATTCAGTCTCTGTGCGGGAAGACACAACCTAACCTCCTTGTCTACCTCCTCCTCCTGTTCGTAACTCTGGTTTGATTCCAAGTGGGATCTTGAACCTCATCACCATCCTCTCTGTTGTCCCACTCCTTGCTTTGAAAGTCACCCTCCTCCTCTTTCTGCCCTGACAGATACATGAGGCGCATCCGTACTGCACTGTGCTAAGTCTCATCATCATCACCTCCACCCCCAAGGGTTAACGTGTGGTGTTGAGGGTCTGGATTCTGCTTGGGCCCTATTTTGTTCATCCCGGATCCAACTCTAAAAGACTTTGGGCATCTTTGCAGACGCTTTCCTCCTCTTGAGTCTGTGAATCTTTTGAGCAGACCTCTGATGCCCATGAAATAGAATGTGTGAACAGCTCTGCAGACTCGCCCATCTGTGATTCCCCACAGTCAGCTAGGTGGTTGGAGAGTTGTGACAAGGGGGTAAATATGGGTAATTGGATCCCAGCTTATTGCAGTGCTGACCGCTTTGCCCCGCCTCCTGAGGTGATGTCACCACCTTTCCCCACCCTGCTCCATGGTTAACATGGAGCAGGACATGGAAAGGCGGCTTGTCACAGCAGGAGGCCGGCTGCCCCGCCTCCAGCTGCGACATCAACGCTTATACCTTCCCTGCTCCATGTTAACCATGAAGCAGGGCGGGGAAAGGTGGTGATGTCACCGCAGGAGGTGGGGCAAAGCAGCCAGCACTGCAATAAGCTCTGTGTACTATGCAGCAGGCGAAGGAGACAATGATTGGCATCAGGGAGGCGGCGGTGGGCGGATTAAACATACAGGAGGTTTGAAACTGCCCTTTGGCTCCAGCCACAAGCCACCTCCTATTTGGCTCAACTATGTAAGTTTTCAAAGTGTATTATCTCAGGGTACAGGGGGCTCAAGGGCTGGGGGACCCCTTGCCTGAATGCAGCAGACATGCTGCATTCAGTGCTGTAATTAGATCACCATGTATGGTTTTTGACAGGTCCTCTTTAAGGGAACCAAAAAGATTTGGCAATGACTCGTTTGAGGCCAATAAAAGCCTTTTAAGGGAACCACAATGATTTGGAAATGATTTGATTGAGGCCAAAAAAAGCCTTTTTGGGGAACCAGAAAGATTTGGCAACCACTTGTTTGAGGCCAAAAACAACATCTTAGGGGAACCAAAACGATTTGGCAATGACTTGTTTGAGACCAAAAAAGCCTTTTTCGAGCAACCACAAAGATTTGGTATTCACTTGTTGGAAGCAAAATGTGCCTATGTCCTGATGGTCCCTCTTACTCTCCTATTCTACAGGGTGGGCCATTTATATGGATACACCTAAATAAAATGGGAATGGTTGGTAATATCAACTTCCTGTTTGTGGAACATTAGTATATGGGAGGGGGAAACTTTTCCAGATGGGTGGTGACCATGGCAGCCATTTTGACGTTGGCCACTTTGGATCCAACTTTATTTTTTTCAATGGGAAGAGGGTCATGTGACACATCAAACATATTGAGAATTTCATAAGAAAAACAATGGTGTGCTTGGTTTTAACATAACTTTATTCTTTCATGAGTTATTTACAAGTTTTATACAGAAACTTAAATAACTAATGAAAGAATAAAGTTACATTAAAACCAAGCACACCATTGTTTTACTTATGAAATTATCAATGCTTGATGTGTCACATGACCCTCTTCCCATTGACAAAAATAAAGTTGGATGTAAAATGGCCGACTTCAAAATGGCCACCATGGTCACCACCCATCTGAAAAAGTTTTCTTCATCCCATATACTAATGTGCCACAAACAGGAAATTGATATCACCAACCATTCCTATTTTATTTAGGTGTATCCATATAAATGGCCCAACCTGTATATAAAGAGATCGAATAGCTAGCTATCTTTCTGTGTAGCACGGATGGGGAGCAGCACAGAGCAGCAGCAGCAGCACTGTCTCTAAGCAGTAACTCTCAAAATGGCGATGACAGCAAATGGCCACTTCTTATATCCTGAGGGACAAGTGACTTAGGCAACCCTTGTGTCTTCAAGTTTTGAGTGGTTTATGCATCCTGATTGGCAGGCGGCCTGGAACATCCACACTGCAAGTGTCGGGAATCAAAGAAAAATGGAATCCCACGCTCCTCTGACCTCTCCTCACCCCCTCCCCTCATCAAACACATGCCGCCCGCTATTCTAGACAGTCATTAAGGTAGTATAGAAGCATCACTGCAGATGCAATAATGCTATTTTTTCCATCTGATCAATTACTGAACAAAGCCAAGTTCACCGACTTTCTAGCAAAATGTTCTTCTTTCCGATCATGATTCGTACATGTTTGTGCCAAATTTTAAATAGGCAAACATGCTCGGGTAGTGTTCGCTCATCTGTACTAATGACACACCAATTAAACCCTGATCCTAGTTTGATCCTAGTGTCAGCATAGTGTGATCTAATTCTCTCGGATAGCAAAATCGAAGCACCCTGTGAGAAGATGGTGAACAAAATTTTTCCAACTTCTCCATTGTGTGAGTCCATTTAAGTTGGTCTACTGTCAGATGTCACCTGGGTGCAGTCCAAGGATTTTCACACATTGATTTGCATGTCTGAGTGTGATTTAATAATCTGACATGCGGCCATATAAACTAACGTTAGTCCAAGTCCAATCTGATGTTTTTTTGGTTCATGCTCAGACCAAAAATACAGTGGGCCCATAAAAGACATGAAAAAATGGACAAAGTTGAGGACAACAATGCAGTGGTCAACCAAGGAAAGTTAGTGCAGTAGACAAAAGACACATCTGCTTTCTTCTCTTTGAAATCAGAAGAGGCCCAGCTGTGCCATCAGCTGGAAACTGGCAGTACACCCATCTACTGTTTAGAGACGTCTGGCCTTCCTGGAAGAATTGTGACCAAAAACATACGTTCGACAGGAAAATAAGGCCAAGGGACTCAACTGTGAATGAAAATATATGAAATATGGTACAGAAAATGACTTCAAGTACTCAGAAAAGGATCAAAAATGGAAAAAACTGTAAATGTTGTAACAGAAGGCAGCTTGTTCATCAGAGGGCTGGAAAGCAGTAAAACAATTAGTGTCTGCATCAGTAAAGCATGGTGGAGGATCCATACAACTTTGGGTTGCATTTCAACAAATTGAGTTTGAGATTAGGTCAGAATTAATGATGTCCTCAATTCTAAGGCCCCTTTCACATCAGCGTTTTTTCAAATCGCGGCAGATGCGGTGAAAAAACCGCATCTGCCGCAATTAACGCATAACCGACACACTTGCGGCACAGTTGCGGCAAGCCCATGCAATGTCTATGGGGCTTGCGGTAAGGGTGCGGCAGATGCGGCAAGTGCGGTTTCGGCACTTGCGGCAGGTGCGGCCGCGAAAAAAAACGCTGCTGACTGCGTTTTTTTTGCGGCCGCACCTACCGCAAGTGCCTAAACCGCACTTGCCGCACCCTTACCGCAAGCCCCATAGACATTGCATGGGGCTTGCCGCAACTGTGCCTCAAGTGTGTCGGTTATGAGTTAATCGCAGCAGATGCGTTTTTTTCACCGCATCTGCCGCGATTTGAAAAAACGCTGATGTGAAAGGGGCCTAAGAAATGCAGTCACATGCTTATCCATAAAGCAATATGATCATGAAGGCATCTCATTGGCTCAAAATGTTTCCTGCAGTAAAACAACAAACATAGTAACATAGTGTTTAAGGTAGAAGGAAGACCTTAAAGGGATCCTGTCACCTCCACAAAGCTACCTAAGCTACAAAATCATGTCCCTGCAGCATCCTATCACCATTCTCACACTCCTTTTTTCTCCTAAAGGCATCCTGTCAAAGTACATAAAAATGATTTAATACTCACTCATTAGGCATTCTAATTAGTAGGGGCTATATTCTTTAGCCCTCAGGGTGTTTTTGTTTGGTGCCCTGTTCGTTAGAAGATCACGCCCTACTGAGCGTGATCTTTTATTCATTTTCTAGGCAGGCCCTCCCTGCTCTCCACGACTCTGGCTGGGCATGAATAACGCGAATTGCGTCATTTCCGAGATCGGGTGACGTCAGTACACCCACGCCGCTCGTTCGGCTTCAAGCACCGCATTGCGCATGCAGGATCGCAATGCAGTGCTTGAAGGTGAACGAGCGGCGTGAGTGTACTGACTTCACCCGATCCCGGAAATGACGCGATTCGCGTCATTCATGCCCGCCTAGCGTCATGGAGAGCACGGAGGGCCTGCCTAGAAAATGAATAAAAGATCATGCTCATTAGGGCGTGATCTTCTGGCGAACAGGGCACCAAACAAACACGCTCTGAGGGCTAAAGAATATAGCCCCTACTAATTATAATGCCTAATGAGTGAGTATTAAATCGTTTTTATGTACTTTGACAGAATGCTTTTAGGAGACAAAGGAGTGTGAGAATGGTGATAGGATGCTGCAGGGACATGATTTCGTAGCTTAGGCAAAAAAAACCTTGTGGCAACACTAAGCTCCACATTGGGGAAAAAAATTCCTTCACAGATTAGTTCCCTGGATCAACGCCCTTTCAAAGAATCTAGTATACATAACCGGTAATATTATATTTTTCAAGAAGTTATCCAGGCACTTCTTAAATGTTAGTAGTGACTCACTCATTACAATATCATGTGGCAGAGAGTTCCATAGTCTCACTGCTCTTACAGTAAAGAATCCACGTCTGTGATTATGATTAAACCTTCTTTCCTCCAGACGTAGAGGATGCCCCCTTGTCCCCGTCTCAGGCCTAAGAGTAAAAAGATCATTAAAAAGGGCTCTGTACTGTCCCCTCATATATTTATACATTATTATAAGATCACCCCTAAGCCTTTGTTTTTCCAAACTAAATAACCCCCAAGTTTAATAACCTGTCTTAGTATTGCAGACCCCTCAGCCCTCTAATAACCTTGGTCGCTCTTCTCTGCACCCACTCTAGTTTAGATATGTCTTTCTTATACACCGGAGACCAGAATTGTACACAGTATTCTAAGTGCGGTCGCACTAGTGACTTGTATAGAGGTAGAATTATGTTCTCCTCATGAGCATGATACATCCCATTATTTTATTTGCCTTTGCAGCAGCTGCCTGACACTGAGCACTAAATGTGAGTTTATCATCTACTCATACACCCAGGTCTTTTTCAGTGGTAGTTTTGCCCAGTGTTTTACAATTAAGCACATAATTATACATTTTGTTTCCTCTGCCCAAGTGCATGACCTTACATTTATCCCCATTAAAGCTCATTTGCCATTTATCAGCCCAAGATTCTTGTTTACATAAATCCTCCTGTAATATATTATTGTCCTTCTCTGTATTGATTACCCTGCAGAGTTTATTGTCATCTGCAAATATTGAGATTCTACTCTGCATGCCCCCTATAAGGTCATTAATAAATATGTTAAAAAGAAGAGAGCCCAATACTGACCCCTGTGGTATCCCACTGTTAACTGTGACCCATTCTGAGTGTGTTCCATTAATAACCACCCTTTGTTTCCTATCACTGAGCCAGTTCTTAACCCACTTACAAATATTTTCCCCTATCCCCATTGCTCTCATTTTATGTATCAACCTTTTGGGTGGCACCATATCAAAAGCTTTTGAAAAGTCCATATACACCACATCCACTGCATTTCTTTGGTCCAGTCCAGAACCTACCTCTTCATAGAAGCTTATCAGGTTAGTTTGACAGGAACGGTCCCTTGTAAACCCATGTTGATATTGGGTCATGAGGTTATTTTTCTTCAGATACTCCAATATAGCATCTCTTAGAAAACCCAAACATACAGCTAGTTTAATTAAGAACTATCTCCTGCGTAAAGAAAAACAATCCAGAAATTAAATATTATGGCCCCCACAAAGCGCTGATCTCAACATCCTCTTGCAACTTATGAGTCAGTGAAATCTCTGTGGCTTGAATATTAGAGTAAATAAATGCTTACTATTCTATTATCAGTACATTATAGTCTCTGTCTATATAGGACACTAATGCCATAAATTACAGTCAATTACAAATTTTAATTGCTGTATCTTTTCTCAAATGCAGGTTATCCAGGTACAAGGCAGCTACAGTTTCTTGGTTTGTGGGGTTAGTCTCTCCATACTGGCTCTGTCACTGTTTGTATTGCTGCTAGTACTTGACAACATCCATCCCAGGGGCTTAGAAGGTAAGGAAACGACTTTTGTAGTTGTATTGGTCTTACTAGCAGCAACTCATGCACATATTGTTGAAAGCCAGAGCAAAAATGTACTGATTGCGAGCAGGTAACAGAGAACCAAAAAGACTTGAACTGTCTCTTAAGCCTTGATGTGGTCACAGTAGGAAAGTTACATTTTCTGTTTGTTGTTTGAGTCATAAAATATTTGTTCTACGCAGGTGAGTGCTGTCCTAGTTTAGTGTACATGTGTCTTATTATTTTGGCACAAGAAGTACAAATATTGCAGATCACAGGAACATTCTGTAGGTAAAAAGTCTTAACTTTAACAAGTATTACATAATGAAAATTTATATTGTAAGGGTTGAAAGTTAGAGAAACAGGTTTTACTGTCCAACATATTTATTGATTTTCTATTGCAAAAAAAGTATGCCAATTTATAACCAAAATACAATTAAAACATTTGCAGGTTTCCTCTTCCTCCATGGATTTCACAGAGGTGCAGCCACTTCAACACTAGGGACTGGGATGCAGTTCTTCTTGAGTTCAGTAGATGTCTCATCTGCTAGATCCCACACATTAACTTTCTGACTAATTAGAAGTGATAATTATGTGAAGTCATGTATTTAGGTAAACTTAACCTTACTTGATCATTCATAAGTTTATGTACACATGTTGTACAGGGCTCACACTTGCTAACATACATGATACAAAAGCATAGTCTTAAAATCTGATCATGGTGCAGAGTGCCAGGATTCGAGGAGGGCAGGCTTATGGCTAGGAGGATTCAAAGCAGTTTACAAAATATCTTATACACTGGTGATCAAAATTAGAGAAATTGTGTGTTGTTCTCTAATATAATTTTGTTTTCCTATATGAAAATATCCTAACACGAGTAAAATAGCAGTATTATATAGCTTATTTCATAAATTGAATATATGCTAAAGCACAGAATAAAAATGGAAATGAGATAACTGAAAAAAAACACAGATCAAAATCAGAGAACACTTTCAGATACCTGCAAATAATTGGCGTTAATCTGGTATCTGATGCTAATTTCTTTGAAGGGAATCTGTCAGCTCATTCTATCCCGCTAACCTTTCACTAGCTGTCCCTGCACCTTGGTAGCTGATCCCTAACTATCCCTGTTTGATCTAAAGGTGCCCTATAAAGTTTAAGGTACAATATACCTGAGGAAGACATTTTATACTGTCGAAACGCGTTGTATGTGCTTTTCTTAAGAAATATTTAAAAAACTTTTTATGAAATTACAAGAAGTTTTGGATCATAGACCTCTGGGAGCGCAAATGGGGTAAAAACCTGTTTATTGGATCTATAAAGTTTAAGAAATCTGAGATTACTTACTGGTAATCGTATTTTACGGAGTCCATGACAGCATCCACCGAGAGAGGGGATCCGCCCGCACGGACAGGAAACCTACAGAAAAAAGGGGCAGTCCCCCTCGCCTCCTCAGTTGGGTTACAGAGAAATTTGGGGGAACCGCCAAAATCGTATAAATACACAAACATAATGATTAATAACATCAGAAACCTACATCTCCAGGGGTGAAAAGGGGCACACAAAACCCTCAGGCAATAAGTGGCGCCCCATGACTAGTGATAACACACTCAAAAATTACTATCAATAAGACTAAGAATAAGGGTGGGAAGTGAGTGGGTGCTGTCATGGACTCCGTAAAATACGATTACCGTAAGTAATCTCAGATTTTCCTATCGCCATGACAGCACCCACCGAGAGACTTGCAGAGACCATCACCTGGGAGGGACCACAGTATGAAGAACTGCCTTCCCGAAGGTAGAGGGTGAAGCCCAAGTAGCCGCCCTACAAATATACTCAATAGAAATATTAGCCCGTTCAGCCCAGGAGGCCAACATGGCACGAGTAGAATGGGCATGAATACCATCAGGAGGCTGCTCACCTTTTGCAGAATAGGCCGAGCAGATTGCCTCCCGTATCCATCTGGAGATGGTGCTTTTCGTGGTACGAGTTCCCTTCTGAAACCCCTGGAAGGAAGCAAACAAAGCCCTACACTTCCTCCAGGGCTGAGTCCGAACAATATACTCAAGCACAGTCCTCCTAACATCTAAGGTATGAAAGGTCAACTCCTCAGGGTTAGTGGGATTGTCACAGAAGGAAGGCAGTATAATTTCTTGGCCTCTATGGAACTTCGAGGGGATCTTGGGGAGATATAAGGGGTCCGTCTTAAGTACCAACCTATCAGGGAACACTAAGAGGAATGGGGGGGGGGGTCAATAGACAAAGCTTGCAGGTCACCCACCCGCCTAGCAGACGTCAAGGCTACCAGTAAGGCCGTCTTCAAAGTCATGTGTTTGATGGAGGCATAGGACAATGGCTCAAAGCTAGGTCCCGTCAAGGCGTCCAAAACCAGATTCAAGTCCCAGGGAGCAAGTCTAAGGATGTGCACCTGTTCAGTGCAGTCACAGACATGAAAAAAGACGGAAAATGCATCGGTCACCCGCTATATTCTGACTAAACAGGGCCCCTAAAGCCTAAACCTGAACCCGAAGAGTACTGACGGCAAGGCCCAAATCCGACCCCTCTGCAAATATTCCAAAATAGCAGGAATCGGGGCTCGGTCAGGGATACCCCCCGAGTAAAAAGCAAAAAACATACGCCAAACCCTACAATACAGGTTAGTGGTAACCTCCTTTCTACTGCTGAGGAGGGTAGAAACTAAAGCATCTGAGAACTCCCGCCGTTTCAGAAGCTGCCTCTCAAATTCCAGGCTGTTAGATGAAGGCCATCCGCCTGGGGGTTATAAAACAGTCCCCGAGAGAGCAGCCTCCGATCTGCCGGGAGAACCCAAGGGTCGGATACCGACATTGCCTGCAGCCAGAAAAACCATGGTCTCCTGGGCCAAAAGGGGGCTATCAAGATGATTCTCAATCCTTCCTTCCTGATCTTGCACAGAAGCAGAGGAAGCAGACATAACGGAGGAAATGCATAAGCTAGATTTAAGTCCCAAGGCACCCGCAGAGCATCCACCACCTATGGAAGGTCCGAGGGATGCAGGGAGCAAAGTGCTGAACCTGCCTGTTCCTCCTGGTTGCAAACAGATCTATTTCCGGCATGCCCCAGAGATGCACAATCCTGCTGAACACTGCCCTGTTCAGAACCCACTCCCCCTGCCTGAGAGAGTGGCTGCTGAGAAAGTCGGCTCTGACGTTGTCCATCCCTCTGATCTGTAGGGCCGTCAGGGAGAGAAAATGTACCTCTGCTAGCTGAAATATCGCGGTCGTGGTAGCCAGTAGAGAAGGCGACCGGGTCCTCCCCTGGTAATTTAAGTAAGCTACTACTGTGGTGTTGTCCATCTGAATCCTGACATGGGAGTTGCGTAGGTGGACTGCCCGTAACTCCTTCAAATTGGAAGACCCCAATTCTTCCTCTGGAGTCCACCTACCCTGGGCCAAGCGTGGTCCCAAGTGAGCCCCCCACCCTGAGGGACTGGCATCGGTTGTCACTACAAAGTCTGGAGCAATGATCCAATGCACCGCTTGTGTCAGGTAACGTGAATCCATCCACCAGGACAGAGAGGCTATTACAGTCGGGGACAGACGAAGACGACTCTCTAAACAACCCTGCAGGGAGTCTCCAGTCCTGAGCACTTCCTGAGACAGCGAGAGTGGAACTGTGCCCACGGGACACCCGGAATACATGACGACAGAGTCCCTAGCAGAGACATGGACTGATGCAGCGACAGTGATGAATTGTTCATGGACCCGGCTACCCTGCACATCACTGCAGATACTTTGACGCCTGGCAGAAAACACTTTTGGGCATTGGAGTCCAAAAAAAGTCCCAGAAAGGTCTGGACCTGAACTGGATGGAGCCTTGACTTTTGGACATTGATGAGCCGTCCCAATTCCTGTAGGGATGATATGACATGATTCAGACAAGAATTTCACTGCCCCTCAGAGTTCCCAACAATCAAAAAATCATCCAAATACGGAGCTATGAGAGTATCCTGTTGTCTCACATACGCCATTACTTCAGCCATCACCTTGGTAAAAACACAAGGAGCCATGGAAAAGGCCGAATGGCATGGCGGCAAAGTGCAGATGTCGAACCCGACCTTCCAAAGGCACCACCACTCTGAGGAACCTCTGGTGATCTGGATGAACAGGCAGATGGTAGTAGGCGTCTGTTAAGTTGAGTACTGCCATAAAACACCTAGGGAATGGAAGGCGAATGGCAGATTGAATGGACTCCATTTTAAAGGACTGGAATCGGAGGAAGGAGTTCAATTTACGAAGATTAATAATTGTTCTAAACGAACCATCCGGTTGAGAAACCAGAAATAAAGGGGAATAAAAACCCCTTCCTTCCTGGTCACCCAGAACAGCTATCAACACTTGTTTACGTAACAATTCCTTGACCTCCAACTCCAGTGCCTGCTGCTGGAGAGGACTAGAAAGAATATTTTGAAAAAAGGAGTCCCCTGGGACCCTCACAAAATCAAGTTTAAGGCCAGATGAAATGAGGCTGAAGATCCATTGGCTATTTGAAATTTGGGACCATTGTTAGTTAATTGTGCCCACCTGTCGGTGGACAATTGGCTCATTTTTTCAAGTTTGGGCAGATTCTTGAAGGATGAGGAACCACCGTAATAAGCACCTCTCTGTTTTTCCCTCGCCGTCTCCCACTTGGTGTTTGGCTGTTGTCTGGTATACTGGCATTTTCGGAAGGCTCTCCTGTAGTTAGGGACAGAAGGATTAGGTGGCCCCTTTTTTTTACTTCTCCTGCCTTAGAAAGAATATTGTCAAGCACGGAGCCGAAGAGGTACTGACCCCCGCACGGGATCGCACATAACTTGCTTTTAGCATAGCCGTCCCCTTTTCACTCTTTAATGCAGTCCGCAGATTGTTGTGGCTTAGAGAGCCCCGTTGATCTAGCTGCCAGGCGGAGAGAATCAGCTGACGCATCCGCCATAGCAGCTAACAGCCTGTCTCGCGGTACACCGGACCGAATCTACTGTTCCAACTGATCCAACCAATCCAACTGGGAATGGGCTACGGAAATAGAAGCAATGGATGGTTTAAGCGCCCCAATACCCGCCTCCCAGGATTTTTTCAACAGGGTATCAGCTCTCCTATCAGAGGGGTCCCTCAACAACTCCCCATCCTCCAAAGGCAACACATTCTTTTTGGACGAGGAGGCCACAGCCGCATTAACCTTGGGGACCTTAGACTAGTTCATTAACTCCGAATCGTCAAAGGGGTACTTCCGTTTTGAAGGGGAGAGCAAGAAAACCCTGGATTCCTGCTTTTCCCACTCCGATTTGATCAAGGATTTAATGGCCTCAATGACAGAAAAACCACATCTCTTCTTCTGAGACAATCCAGCAAACATGACATCCTGAGCGGATCTTGCTTTCATAGTGTCTATAATCCCCATGGTGGCATGGACAGACTTCACCAGGCTATCCATTTCTTGGATGGAAAAACAAGAGCCTCCCTCATCCTCAGACGAAGAGCCCGAATGGGACAATTGAACAAGACCCTCCTTATGGGAATCAACATCTGACCTACAGAGGGAGACTGATGAAGAGGAGCTGGTACACAGGACTGCTGAATCTGGGAAATGGAAGTCCTGATCTCAACCCGGATAAAGGTTTTAAGGTCTGTCGTACATATAGGGGCTTCTTTGTCAAGAGTCTGAGCGCTACAGGAGCGGCACAACTGCTTGTCATAGTCTTCGGACAGGGTCTGTTCACACAAGGCACGCAACTTATGTTTATGCTTCTCTGATCTCTTTTTAGTCTAGCCAGAATGAAAATGAGAGACAGAAGGAGGCAGAGAGAAAGAGTGGTGGATTAGCATAGTGGATGAATATGCACAACTCACCGCTAATGCTGACAATCAGGCACCGATTCAGGAGCTGGGGACCCAGCCTTGGACTTGGAGCCCTTATTGCTTTCAGTGGAGCGCTCCTTACAGGCACTGTTTGACTTGGACACCTGTTTGCTGCTGCTGTTGCTCCTGCTGACTGGCTGGCTGACACCCTCCCTGTGCCCCTCCGCATCTCTGGGGGAAGACATGTTGGGCACATCCACGAGGCCCGAGCCGATTTGAATGGCGTACTTCCCGCCATGAGACGCACCCTCCTCCATACCGCTGGAAGTGATGCATACTTCCGGGTCAAAAGGGTGTATCCACCGGCGCGCATATGCACTGGGAACTCCGGAAGCCAGCGTGCGATGCAGGGCGGCATCTCTCCACTGGCTACCCGCCCTGCGTCGCTAAACAAGCACCGAGGATGGCCCAGCGGCATCACTCACTGACCAACCGACGAGGGAGTCTCCTGCGCAGGACTCCCCCGATGCCACTACCAAGACCTAGATTCCACCGACCTCCTCTGGCCCCGCATGGAAGCCCCAGGCCCTGGGTAAACTGACCTTCATCTGTAGGTTCCCTCCAAGGACAGGAAACCAAATGAGGAGGCGAGGGGAACTGCCCCTTTTTATCTGTAGGTCTCCTGTCCTTGGGGGTGGATCCCCTCTCTCGGTGGGTGCTGTCATGGCGATAGGAAAAAATTATTTATAACTTACATTCATTCAGTCTCCATCTGGACACTGAAAAGGAAGGCTCGGGGGCTCCATTCCCCCCCCCCCCTTAAACTGTCTTTCAGCACACCCCTCTGGGCATCATCAGTCATTCTGTTGTTCCATCTCTTTTTGAAATTCCTGCCTCCTCTGCTGCTATCTTGAGTCGGCCGGAAACATTTTTGCCAATTTTTTTTCCACATGGCACAATTTTCATAGTGACCACTGATATGTTTTAGACTCCAGCTCCTTTTTATTTTTGGAGGTTACACAAGTACACAGCCATAATGATAAGACTTTACCCCCGCTTTTGTATTAAAGTACCCAATGAGGCAGTGAAAAAGTAATTGTGAAGGGAGGGGGAGCAAGGCCAGCTGTGACCTCACCTGTGGTTGATGAATCTTTTGTTATCAGCAGGGAATTAGCTGTTATTTATGCAAATTGCCTCTTCAGAAGAAGGGGGCTTGAACTGTAGTGCCATCTATTGGAAGTAGTAATTACAAAAGTCAATATTGAAACTAACTTTCTCCACAAGGAGAAAACGTACCCCTTATGCCCCCTTCACATCACGTTTTTTGGGGATCAGTGGCTATCCACTGTAAAACTGCTAACCACGGATCTGATTTGGCTCCCCATGTTCCCTAGGGGCATGGATTGGTCCTTACTGGCCATCCGTGTGTGCAGGGATCCGATTGTGGCAGCTTTTTTCACGTCCTCAAAATCGGAGACTGCTCTGATTTTTGGCTGCCTTCAAAAAAGCGGACACAATCGGACAGCATCGGATCCGACGCTGTCCGATTCAAATAACATGGGGGTCTATGGAGCTCGGATCCGGGAAAGAACAGGATTGTTTCCTGGATCCGGTTTTAGTGTACACGGCGATTGTGCACTGTATGGCAGATCATTGCCATACAGTGCACAATCCATGTGACCCAAAGACTACAAAAAGGGATCAAGTGTTCCCTTGTTGTAGTCTCTGGGGTCAAGGCAATTGTGCACTGTATGCAATGATCTGCCATACAGTGCACAATTGCTGTGACCTCTAAGACTACAACAAGGGATCAAGTGTTCCCTTCTGCCATACAGTGCACAATCACCGTGACCCCAGAGACTACAACAAGGGAACACTTGATCCCTTGTTGTAGTCTTTGGGGGTCACATGGATTGTGCACTGTATGGCAATGATCTGCCATACAGTGCACAATCACCATGAGCCCAGAGACTGCAGCAAGGATCAAGTTTGGTCTTTTGTAGTCTGTGGATGTAGCAGAGGCGATCGAACGTCATGGGACCATCATTTTGGACTACGTCAGAGGGTATGTTGGAGTAATAAAGATGGAGTCTGAACTTGTATTTGTGTTTTTTTTTCCAATAAAAAGATTTTTCTCTGCGTGGTGTATTTTTTTACTATTTATTAGAGATTCCTAATGGCTAGGTCTAACATTGGCCCGACATTATGAATCTTGGGCTTAGTGCCAGCTGCCAATAAAAAAGTTGATATTAACCCCTTTATTTACCCAGTTTGCCACCGGCACCAGGGCAACTGGAAGAGTCTAGGTACAGCTCCAGAAAATGGCGCTTCCATGAATGCACCATTTTCTGGGTCGGTTGACGGCTGCAATTCGCAACATGGAGGGCCCAGAACACTTGGGCCTCTCCGTGCCGAGGATTCCAACCCCGAGCTTCCTAGTTGTACCTGGCTGGACCAAAAATATGGCGGAGCCCTACGTCGTTTTTTTTCTCATATTAGCTCTGGAAATAAAAAAAGTTGGGCTTCGCTGTATTTTTGGTTGCCAGCCAGGTACAAGGAGGCAGCTGTGGGTGGCAGTTCGTAGCTGACAAGTTGTACCTGGCTGGACCAAAAATATGGCGAAACCCCACATCATTTTTTAAATTATTTCTACAAATAAAATGACATGAAGCTTTGCCGTATTTTTTGTTGCCAGTTAGGTACAACTTGGCAGCTGGAATCCTCAGAGTGGAGAGATCCAAACGTTGTGGGACCCCCACGCTGCGAATTGCAACCCACGGCCACTCCAGAAAATAGCGCATTCAATAGAGGCACCATTTTCTGGTGCTGTAACCCGACTCTTCCAGTTGCCCTTGTGTGGCTGGCAATGTTGGTGGCACACAGGGGCTCTCCATATGCGACATGGTGTCTGCTAACAATTTGAATGGAAAATTAGCTGCAATTGTTAGCGACACCATGTCATGCATGGAGAGCCCCTGTGTGCCTACACATTGGAGCTCCCCCACAAGTGACCCTATTTTGGAAACTAGACCCCTCAAGGAACTTATCTAGATGCATAGTGAGCACTTTGAACCCCCAGGTGCTTCAGAAATTGATCTGTTAAAATGAAAAAAGAAAATTTTTGGGGAAAAAAAAGAACATTTTTGGGAAAAAAAAGTACTTTTTCATTTTTACAGATCAATTTGTGAAGCACCTGGAGGTTCAAAGTGCTCACTATGCATCTAGGTAAGTTCCTTGGGGGGTGTAGTTTCCGAAATGGGGTCACTTGTGGGGGAGCTCCTATGTTTAGGCACACAGGGGCTCTCCATACGCGACATGATGTCCGCTAACAATTTGAATGGAAAATTAGCTTCAATTTATAGCATACACCATGTCACATATGGAGAGCCCCTGTGTGCCTAAACAATGGAGCTCACCCACAATTGACCCCATTTTGGAAACTAAACCCCCCAAGGAACTTATCTAGATGCATAGTGAGCAATTTGAACCCCCAGGTGCTTCACAAATCGATCCCTAAAAATGAAAAAGTACTTTTTTTTCCACCAAAATTTTCTTTTAGCCTCAATTTTTTCATTTTCACATGGGCAACAGGATAAAATGCATCCTAAAATTTGTTGGGCAATTTCTATACCGATACCTCATATGTGGTCATAAACCACTGTTTGGGCCCACGGCAGTGCTCGGAAGGGAGGGAGAGCCATTTGAATTTTTGAATGGAAAATTAGCTGCAAAAGTCAAATGGCGCTCCTTCCCTTCCGAGCTCTGACGTGCGCCCAAACAGTAGTTTATGACCACATATGAGGAATCGGTGTACTCAGATCTAAACTTTGCAGGGCAATTTTCCTATTTTATCCTGTTGCCCAAGTGAAAATGAAAAAATTGAGGCTAAAAGAAAATGTTTGTAAAAAAAAGTACTTTTTCATTTTTACGGATCAATTTGTGAAGGCCATGAGGGTTCAAAGTGCTCACTATGCATCTAGATAAGTCCCTTGGAGGGTCTAGTTTCCAAAATGGGGTCACTTGTGGGGGATCTCCAATGTTTAGGCACACAGGGACTCTCCATAAGTGACATGGTGTCTGCTAACAATTTGAGCTAATTTTCCATTCAAAAAGTCAAATGGCGCTCCTTCTCTTCCGAGCCCTTCCGTGTGCGCCAAAACAGTGGTTTATAACCACATACAGTTGTGGCCAAAAGTATTGACACCCTTGCAATTCTGTCAGATAATACTCAGTTTCTTCCTGAAAATGATTGCAATCACAAATTCTTTGGTATTAATATCTTCATTCAATTTGTCTTCAATGATAAAACACAAAAGAGAATGAAACAAAAAGCAAAACATTGATCATTTCACACAAAACTCCAAAAATGGGCCAGACAAAAGTATTGGCACCCTCAGCCTAATACTTGGTTGCACAACCTTTAGCCAAAATAACTGCGATCAACCGCTTCGGGTAACTATCAATGAGTTTCTTACAATGCTCTGCTGGAATTTTAGACCATTCTTCTTTGGCAAACTGCTCCAGGTCCCTGATATTTGAAGGGTGCCCTCTCCAAACTGCCATTATTAGATCTCTCCACAGGTGTTCTATGGGATTCAGGTTTGGCTCATTGCTGGCCACCTTAGAAGTCTCCAGTGCTTTCTCTCAAACCATTTTCTAGTGCTTTTTGAAGTGTGTTTTCGGTCATTGTCCTGCTGGAAGACCCATGACCTCTGAGGGAGACCCAGCTTTCTCACACTGGGCCCTACATTATGCTGCAAAATTTGTTGGTAGTCTTCAGACTTCATAATGCCATGCACACGGTCAAGCAGTCCAGTGCCAGAGGCAGCAAAGCAACCCCAAAACATCAGAGAACCTCCGCCATGTATGACTGTAGGGACTGTGTTCTTTTCTTTGAATACCTCATTTTTTCTCCTGTAAACCCTCGGACTGCAGGGCAGCTTGAACTTGTTTGGATGTTAGTCGAGGTTCTTTATCCACCATCCGCACAATCTTGCGTTGAAATCTCTCGTCAATTTTTCTTTTTCGTCAACATCTAGGGAGGTTAGCCACAGTGCCATGGGCTTTAAACTTCTTGATGACACTGTGGACGGCAGACACAGGAACTTTGGAGATGGACTTGTAGCCTTGAGATTGCTCATGCTTCCTCACAATTTGGTTTCTCAAGTCCTCAGACAGTTCTTAGGTCTTCTTTCTTTTCTCCATGCTCAGTGTGGTACACACAAGGACACAGGACAGAGGTTGAGTCAACTTTAATCCATGTCAACTGGCTGCAAGTGTGATTTAGTTATTGCTAACACCTGTTAGGTGCCACAGGTAAGTTACAGGTGCTGTTAATTACACAAATTAGAGAAGCATCACATGATTTTTCTAACAGTGCCAATACTTTTGTCCACCCCCTTTATTATGCATTCACTGTCTATCCCTGTGCTTTCTCAGGTTGAGCCAAACAAAGCTTTTCCTATATGTCCTCTCCTGCTTCTAAGCTGTAACATATCAAAATAATACAGTAATGTCTAAAAATAATGGATTAGATAAATATAGACCCCACGCTTTTAGACCACAGGTTGAACAGATCTGAATTCAAGATTTTTGAATTGACACTATAATAGTTAAATATTTTAAAATATGATCCCATCACGATCCCAACTTGAAATTTGGTACAGATGTGGCTAAGAGCATAAAAGACACATGGGCAGTTTTGGAAAATTTTTATTAAAACGCTTTTTCGGAAATGCGTTTCAAAATGTTGCGTTTGCGTTCGCATGGGTAAAAAATTAAAATTAACAAATATACTCTTGTGACATATCTGGTGAAAGCCTGGACAGTTCTGAGTAGAATGGTGTTTATTTTGTCTCTCTATCTTATTTCTAGCCTGAGATAAAAAAAGTGTAAAGTCATACCAGGCCAAAATTCACCCTTTTTTTTAAATTTAAAAATCTGTAAAAAATTAACTGATGAAGAAAAAAATTCTAAACTTTTAATTTGTAATTAACTAAAGTTGTACTTCATAAAGAAAAAGAATAAAAAAAATCTAAAGACGTCAGGTAAAAAAAAATATTCATATTTAGATCACTTGATATAGAATGACCCATTGAAGCTATTAATATTAAAATATTTTAAAATATGATCCCATCGCGATCCCAACTTGAAATTTGGTACAGATGTGGCTAGGAGCATAGCAGACACATGGGCAGTTTTTGAAATATTTAAAGAGCGCCTATTTTTCGGAAATGCGTTTTAAAGTTTTGCGCTTGCGATCACATGGGTAAAATATTAACAAAGATCCTCTTGTGACATATCTGGTGAAAGCCTGCACAGTTCTGAGTAGATTGGTGTTTATTTTGTTTCTCTATCTTATTTCTAGCCCGAGATATGATAAAAAATATAAAGCCATACCAGGCCAAAATTCGCACTTTTTTAAAACTTTAAAAATCTGTAATAAATTAACTGATAAAGAAAAAAATTCAAAACTTTTTTTTGTAATTAACTAAAGTTGTTCTTCATATAGAAAAAAAATTTAAAAAATCTGAGGACGTCAGGGAAAAAAAATATTAATTTTTGGATCACTTGACATGGAATGACCCTATTATCATTTATTTTTAATGGAGTAAAGTATGAAAAATAACGAAAAAGTTTTGATATTTTCCACTTTCAAGCACTATGGGAAACAGCTACGAAAATATGCATTAAAAACCTAGTATACTGCTAACCCACATTTACAGCAGTAGTAATGTGAGCTGAGTCTAATACATGTGTCTGATGTCACCTCTCCTCCCCTTTTGTGTGTATCACAGTGTGAAGCCATTTTGTTGGAGTCTGCAAAGTGATACGGACAAGTAGACAGCATCACCGAGGACAGCTGACAGCACAATTGTATGGTGCTGCTCACTGTATCAAACTGGGGTTAAATCAGCCAAGAGTAACACAAACTGAAATTAGATACAGGTCCAGTTAGTATATCACACAAAATGTGATTAGATACATGGCTCAGTGTAGTTCATCACATGATGGGATTAGATGTAGGGTATACAAAGTATATCACACAGGATGGGTTGAAGAAGAAAAGGTGAGTGCTACTATGACTTTTGTGTCATGCCTTAGTAAAAGATCCTAAGATCATATATGTTTGGGATGGCTTTTCATCCAAGGGTTCACTCAGAATTTTGCCTAAGAACACTGCTATAAATAAAGGATGGGATCTAAACATCCTCCAAGATCAACTTCTTCCAATGATCTTTTAGTAATTTGGTGATGAATAATGTTTTACCCAGCATGAGGCACACTAAGGCACTAGGTAAAATTGAAAACTAAGTGGCTCGGTGAACAAAACCTTAAAATTTCGGATCCATGACAATGAAACTCCCAAATGTTAAATCCCATTGAGAACCTTGGTTAATCGTCAAAAAGCAGGTGGTCAGATGAAAACACAGAAATTGTGATAAGTTCTAAGAACGGATTGATTAGGCAAGAATGCATTGCCATCAGTAAGGATTAGGTCTAGAAGATGATATCCAGCGGCCAGGGAAAAATTGCAGAAGTCTGGTAAAATGAATGCTCAACAATGTAAAT
Source organism: Allobates femoralis (assembly GCA_033576535.1). Classification (NCBI taxonomy): domain Eukaryota; kingdom Metazoa; phylum Chordata; class Amphibia; order Anura; family Aromobatidae; genus Allobates; species Allobates femoralis. Next base: position 227,185,566 of record JARQOC010000002.1, read on the forward strand.
ATTGAGTCTTCTCATAAATTTAATGCATTTGTTAAAGAAAAAAAAAAGTTAAAAAACTTATGAGATGCTTCTCAGAAACCATAGAAACATCTGACTAAGGCTACGTTCACACATTGCGTGTTATTTGCTCTTTTTCTGCAGTTGCGCTTTTTTACATGCATATTTTTAGAAAAGCAACTGCATTCACACAGTGCGCTTTTTTCTGCACACTTTTTCTGAGCCCATTTTATCATGTGGGTAACGGAAAGCGCAGAGAAAAAAGCAGAAAGAATTCACATGTCTATTCTTTTTACGCACCGCTTTTGCAGTGAAAGCACATGCGTAAAAAAAAGCACAAATCCGCAGCATGTGAATGGATTTTTGCCAAACCCATAGGTTTTGCTGCACTACAAATCCAGAATTGCGTTTCACTGCATTTTTCAGCGCCTAAAAAAGCACAGCAAAAGCCCAGGAAAAAGCAGGAATACACAAGAAAAAGCAGAAATATGCAGCGAATACGCAATGTGTGAACGTAGCCTAAAGATCTAATAACACAGAACTTTGTGAAAACCAAAATTTGTGTTAGATATAGTCAGAATATTTTTAAAACTATGATGTTTAATGGTTAGGGATGAGCAAGTACTGAAATATTCGTAATCGTTACATTCGTAATGAGTACTTTGTAATACTCGCATATTCGTTCTGAATAGCAAGTACAAATGTAAGTCAATGGGAAACGCAAGTAATTTTTTGCTGGATCTGGGAGGGCTGTAACAAGGAAGAGATAGCTTATAAGGTGCTCAAGCTGCATGGGAACAGTATGCAGACATAATGTAGACTATGTCTGCATACTGTTCTGCCATACAGCTGTCTGCTCTGAGTGACAGGACCTAGTGAAGATAGATTAAGCTTACCAATCTATCACCTATCTATTCTAACTCCCACTGCTGCTTTCGGGTCAGCTCAGTCCCCCACTCAATAATTTCCGGGATCGCCCATTAAGCTACTTCCATATTCACTGCACTGACCAGCAAACAGCCAATAACAGATGCTCACACTCTGTGATTGGCTGTTGCAATCAAAGTGCATTTCCACAATCTGGACGGTGCTTGTGCTTGCTTGGTTGCCATACACATTAGTGTATGGCAGCCAACCTGCCATCATAGTGCGTTAAATAAATAATTTAAAAAAAAGTGGGAGCTGCCACCCGCAGCTATGTAATTTTATCTTGAATTTGTAAAAAAAAAAAAATGCATGGGCCCCGTCCTATTTTTAATTGCTAGCCAAGGTAAATTTAGGCAGCTGACCTCACCACTTAGTGCTGAAACCTGCAGTATAATGTCATTCAGTGATCAGAGACCATGGGGAGCTGATGTTTTTTTCCTCCTCATGGTCTCTGATGTAGCAGAGCCAATTTTGTCCAGAAAGAGAGAAGACGAGGATCGTGGAGGGGTATGAGGGTGGGGAGGTATTAGTAAAGATGGAGTCACTAAGTGTATTTGTGTTTTGTTTTTTTTAATAAATAGACACAAATAGAGATAAAACTTTTTTAAAGATTCTTAATGGCCGGGTCTAACTTGGCCTAACATTAAGAATCTCAGGGCTTAAGGAGACACTGTCAGGTAATTTTTCAGTATGATACTAATATTACCCTTGATTATTCTACTCTTTGTAGTTTTCATGTTATCAACATTGTCAGACCCTGCAGGGAGCTCCTGCTTTAGTCCTCTCCATTATAAGCGAGACGATTAGTCCTGCTGCTGTATAAACAGCATGTAATTATGCACGCCTTCTGTGCAGCTCTCTCCTCCCTCCTCCTCCTTCCTCTGCTCTCAGTACTGTGTGGTTTCACTTTCTGAAGCTACTGTTATGTTCAGGAAATGGAGGGAGAAAGCTACAGGTCTTCCTTATCTGATCTAGACTCCATTTGTTTCTGTTAAAAGGAATCCCTGCTGTGCTGTGAGAGATCCTGTATTTATCTGATCTCTCTACTCTCTTTGCAGCAAAACCAAGAGGAGGATACAGCCCCCCCCATTGATCTCCTGTGCGGTGATGTGACATGCAGAGAACAAGTGGATCATTCACTGTGACAAATGGAATGATTCCCTTTATTTGAAGTTTACAGAAGATAGGAGGGGAATATAAATAATAGCAATACATAGAGAGAGCTTAGAGAAAGGAATTAGAAAATAATAGCAGTTAAATATGGATTTTTGACAGTTTTCCTTTAATACCAGCTGGTAATACAAAGCTAGTGTTAACCCCTTATTACCCAGCATGCCACCCCCACCAGGGACTCTGGTAGACTTAATCTACCTATTCTACCATCTATTTATCTATCTTCACTAGGTTCTGTAACTCAGAGCAGACAGCTGTATGGCAGAACAATATGCAGACATAGTCTACATAATGTCTGCATACTGTTCCCATGCAGTTAGAGCATGTTATCATCAATCTCTGCATTTTTACAACCCTCCTAGACCTCATCGATATTTGGTTAGTGTCTTTTTTTATTTGGGTATACTTCACAGTAATGCCATTATCATAGTTGAATATGGCATTACCATGACTGGCTAGCAATCCCGCATGTTTAATGGCTAAAAATTAGTTGGCAAACATGCTAGGCAGCTCACTCGAATATCACGAGTAAAATCTAAAACATTCGTAAGAGCACCGAGTACTATTTGTGCGAGTAGCGAATAGTAACGAGTATACTCGCTCAACAATATAAATAGATGCCCTGCTAATGCTTAATCTTCTTATTTATAGTTCAATCCAAAGTCCAAGTATCCTTAGCTCACCTTTGTGTGACTATGAATTTACCTAAACACTGTTGTCTTGACAATATCAATACCAAGCAAACCTATGCAGATACCAGATTTTAGGGTATGGGTATCTGATGACTCCATGCTTGTAAAGCTGATGGTGGAGTTGCCCAAAGTGCCATATACTCCTGTGATTATTCAATTGTAATTTGGATACAGTTGGCCTTAACTTTGAAGAAACCTATATTTTTATGGTGACCCAGATTCACTCAAATAGATAAGGTGCAGCACCAAGCAGTGGCCACTTAACAATGTACATATCATTTGCTTGTATCCAGCAATCATGTGAGTAGATGTCTGCTGACCAATGAAGTTGTCAGGTCCCCAACAATGTCATATTACTTACCTATCCTATGAATAGGTCAGTTGTTTAATATAGGACAATCCCTTTAACACCCCCATTAAGTTCGATGATTCTGGCAGAACTGAACCATTTGATCTGCATGGACACTTGCAAAATAGTCCCCAACAGATGATGTTTGGGAACAGAAGGTAATTCAAATGTTTATTTTGCTTTCCGCATGAGATAAGTCATTGCGCAATATGATTGGTAGTTGCTTTTCTCCTTTCTTTGCACAGTATTCATATATATTGTGGGAGTCTGGAGGGATATCTTTCGATAGTGTATGGCTATCCCACCTTTAGGTATGCCATGACATTGGCAGATCCATCTAATTGTAGTAACGGCTGTTGTTTTAGTCATACACATTAAACTACCAAAAGCCAAAACCACGGATATTGGTGGGCTCAGCCCACAGTCTAATTTATGTTCCCGTCGCCAAGATCGCTGTCGACTGATGATGTCAGGTGAGATAAATTTTTGCCTGTCTGATTTCAACCGCTGACCCTCATTCTTTTTGGCTAGATAAGTCACCTCCAGATGAGTCTAACAGTGGTGTTTTCAAACAGAACATGGGAACTCTCGGCAGAGTTACTGCTTTTGTGTATAGGAGTCAATCGAGATTACTGTCAGCTATGTATGGTGTGTTCGGCCCCTTTAACCAGTATATGACAGACACAGATGATCTCACCAAACTTAGGGGGATTTGCCAATGCAAATTACACGATCTTAAGCGTATGGCCAGCTGTAGCCTGGTTTCACATGATTTTTACACATTGAGACTTTTGGCCACCATGGTGTTCTGAGGTGATTAAAGTTTAGTTCAGTTGAACTGTTGGTGATTGGACTTTAAAACTGATGTGTAAAACCAACCTAGATAAGAAATATAACACAGTGTAGTGCAGTGCACTTCCTTCGTAAGGCATTCATTGTAATTCATTCCGTATTTTATTTCTTCACTTTATTTTTTAGGCATCTTCATTCCATATTTTATTTCTTCACTTTATATGCTTGTGGGCATATCTTGCTCTCTACACATTTTCTGTTAAATATTAACTTGTATCACTTCTTTCTACAGATTCATCAGGCAAAACTCCAGAACTCACCAGTGATCCAGATCGATATCAGCAATAGCTAACCTTTTACACAAAATTCTATTTTTTTCTGTGATTTAATACTTGTAGAAGTGCTGTAAAAGCCAAAGTCAAAAAGATAAAATGAACATAGAATAAAGCATATGTGCTCATTCTTTTCCTCCAATTCTTTTATTGACTAATGCACAGAAACTCTGCATCTTGATCCTTGGAGTTCTGCTATTCCGTACTACCAAGCTGTAAATAACTGAACTATATTGTGGAGGTAAACCTTATAAGGCTGGTTCCACACTACGGATTTTTCAGATACGATGCTGTCCGATCAAAATCGGACAGCATCGGATCCGAATTTGGCCCCATGCAGCCCTATGGGCATCGGACCGAATCGGATGTGCACTAAATGCCATCCGATTTGGTCCGATCCGATTCTGTCCGATTTTATTATCGGTGCAAAAATCGGAGCCTGCTCCGATTTTTGCACCGAAAATAAAATCGGACAGAATCGGATCGGACCAAATTGGATGGCATTTAGTGCACATCCGATCTGACCCGATCCCTATAACATGGGGCCCTATGGAGAAGGGTCCGAGGTAACATCTGATGTCTCCTCGGACCCGATTTTACTGTACTGAGCATGCTCAGTACAGTAAAAATGCTCAACTGGGAGTGGCGGGGTTAAAAAAAAGAAAAAAGTTCATGCTCACCTCCCCCTGAGGCCCCGCCGTCTCCCGCCGTCTTCCTGGAGGTTCCCGGTGGCTCCCGCAGGCTCCCGGTGGCTGCAGAGGTCTTCTTCTGCAGTTCAGGACCTGTGGTGATGTCACAGTCACATGACACCAGGTTACACTATGGTAACCCGCGGTCACATGACTGTGACATCACCGCAGGTCCTGAACTGCAGAAGAAGACCTCTGCAGCCACCGGGAGCCACCGGGAACCTCCAGGAAGACAGCGGGAGATGGCGGGGGCTCGGGGGGAGGTGAGCATGAACTTTTTTTTTTTTCTTTTTTTCAGCCCGGAGGCTACAATTTTATGCCGGAATCGGATGCCTATTTGGCATCCGATTCCAGGCCTCAGAAGGGAGCCGATGCTGTCCGAATTTTTCGGACAGCATTGGCTCCCTTCAAAATCGTAATGTGAAGGTAGCCTAAGCAGTGACTAATTCCTTTAAGGAATATGCATAAATTTTGAATGTATTCCCTATCCAATAGATATGGGCCCCAGGGGTCAAACCCCCTACCGAGTCCGAGTAGCAGGGCTTTGGAAAGCCTTGTTTGAAAGGAGCTGAGCGTACACACTGCCACTGCCATTCATTCCAAATGGGATCCCTGGAGATTGCTCACGGTCTTTGCCACTCGTTTAAGAATGAATGGTGTGGCAGTGTGTATAATCGATCTCCGTTTCTTTCACTCAAGGCTGTTTGGATTTCTCTGGGTGTTGTTTTTCAGCCATGTAAGGCCTTAAAGGGGAACTCCGGGGAGATCAAAAAAAGTCTACTGTCCCTGCCCTCCTACACGATGAAGCTGAGCTGTCCACTACAGGGAGAGCATTGGAGCAGGTAGCCACGCCCCCATCACACACCCCTGTATACGATAGCAGCCAAAAGCGAAATCTGCTCTGTGATGCATTGGCGGCATAACGGAGCGGTGAATGCAGAGGAGCACATATAAGCGATCTAAACATCCCAGAACTGTAGTGGACAGCTCAGCTTCATCATGTAGGAGGGCAGGGACAGCAGAACTTTTTTTTTATTTCCCAGGGGTTCCCCCTCAATTGGGTTGTCCCAATATCAAAATGTTGGACAATTGCTTAGAAATAAAAATCTAATATATAAAGCTGAATGTGTGTATGTATGTGTGTGTGTATGTGTGTATATCCGGGATTGGCATCTACACCGTCGCAGCTACAACCGCAAAATTTTGCAGAGTCACACGTCTGGACCCCGGGAGCGTCATAGGCTATGTTGTAAGGTGAAATTTTAACCCTGCGCGTTCCAGTTCACCAAACAATTTTGCCCCTATCTACATAATGGGAAAAAAGGGAAGGGAAACGTGTGGGAGGAAAATCGACAGCTGTCAGCTATAGAGACAAAATTTTGCACAGTCACACGGTTTGGACCCCGGGAGCGTCATAGGCTATGTTGTGAGGTGAAATTTTAACCCCGCGCATTCCAATTCACCAAACATAGTAACATAGTAACATAGTTTTTAAGGTTGAAGGAAGACTTTAAGTCCATCTAGTTCAACCCATAGCCTAACATGTTGATCCAGAGGAAGGCAAAAAAAAACCATGTTGCAACACTAAGCTCCACATTGGGGGGAAAAATTCCTTCCTGACTCCAGATACGGCAATCAGACTGATAGGGCGTTGATCCAGGAATTAAAGAATCTAGTATGTATAATGATAATATTATAGTTTTCAAGAAAGGCATCCAGGCCCTTCTTAAATGTTAGTAGTGACTCACTCATTACAACAGCATGTGGTAGAGAGTTCCATAGTCTCACTGCTCTTACAGTAAAGAATCCGCGTCTGTGATTATGATTAAACCTTTTTTCCTCCAGACGTAGAGGATGCCCCCTTGTCCCGTCTCAGGCCTAAGAGTAAAGAGATCATTAGAAAGGTCTCTGTACTGTCCCCTCATATATTTATACATTATTATAAGATCACCCCTAAGCCTTCGTTTTTCCAAGCTAAATAAGCCCAAGTTTAATAACCTGTCTTGGTACTGCAGACCCCTTAGTCCTCTAATGACTTTTGTCGCTCTTCTCTGGACCCGCTCTAGTTCAGCTATGTCTTTCTTATACACCGGAGACCAGAATTGTACACAGTATTCTAAGTGTGGTCGCACTAGTGACTTGTATAGAGGTAAAATTATGTTCTCCTCATGAGCATCTATGCCTCTTTTAATGCATCCCATTATTTTATTTGCCTTTGCAGCTGCTGCCTGACACAACTCACATTTATGTGGCAGTCATCTACCCATACACCCAGGTCTTTTTCAGTGACAGTTTTGCCCAGTGTTTTACAATTAAGCACATAATTATACCTTTTGTTTCCTCTGCCCAAGTGCATGACTTTACATTTATCCCCATTAAAGCGCATTTGCCATTTAGCAGCCCAAGCTTCTAGTTTACATAAATCCTCCTGTAATATAAAATTGTCCTCCTCTGTATTGATTACCCTGCAGAGTTTAGTGTCATCTGCAAATATTGAGATTCTACTCCGTATGCCCCCTACAAGGTCATTAATAAATATATTAAATAGAAGCGGGCCCAACACTGACCCCTGTGGTACCCCACTGTTAACTGTGACCCATTCTGAGTGTGTTCCATTAATAACCACCCTTTGTTTCCTATCACTAAGCCAGTTCTTAACCCACTTACACATATTTTCCCCTATCCCCATTGCCCTCATTTTATGTATCAACCTTTTGTGTGGCACCGTATCAAAAGCTTTTGAAAAGTCCATATACACCACATCCACTGCATTTCCTTGGTCCAGTCCAGAACTTACTTCTTCATAGAAGCTTATCAGATTAGTTTGACAGCAACGGTCCCTCGTAAAACCATGTTGATAATGGGTCATGAGGTTATTTTTCTTCAGATACTCCAGTATAGCATCTCTTAGAAAACCCTCTAGGATTTTACCCACAGTAGAGGTTAAGCTTACTGGCCTATAATTTCCAAGTTCAGTTTTTGTCCCCTTTTTGAATATTGGCACCACATTTGCTATACGCCAGTCCTGTGGTACAGACCCTGTTATTATGGAATCTTTAAATATTAAAAATAATGGTCTATCTATGACAGTACTTAATTCCTGCAGCACTCTGGGGTGTATCCCATCCGGGCCCGGGGATTTGTCAATTTTAGTGATTTTTAGACGATGCCGTACTTCCTCTTGGGTTAAGCAGGTGACATTTAATTGAGACTTTTTGTTATCACTGATCATATTGTCTGTCATGGGATTTTCTTGTGTAAATACTGTTGAAAAAAAGTCATTTAGCACATTGGCTTTTTCCTCATCCTCATCCACCATTTCACCCAGACTATTTTTAAAGGGGCCAACACCATCATTTTTTAGTTTCTTACTATTTATGTAGTTAAAAAATATTTTGGGATTATTTTTACTTTCTCTGGCAATGAGTCTCTCTGTCTCAATCTTTGCTGCCTTGATTTGCTTTTTACAAATGTTATTTAATTTTCTGTATTTATTTAATAATGCTTCATCACTACCTACTTGCTTTAATTCCCTAAATGCTTTCTTTTTGTCACATATTGCACTTCTTACCGCTTTATTTAGCCATAGTGGTTTCCTCCTATTTCTAGCATGCTTATTCCCATAGGGTATATATTGTGCACAGGTCCTATTCAGGATGCTAATAAACATCTCCCATTTGTGTTGTGTACTTTTATGTCTCAGGACATCGTCCCAATTTATTGCACTAAGATCATCTCTCAACCGTTGGAAATTTGCCTTCCTGAAGTTTAGTGTCCTTGTAGCCCCTCTACTACACGTCTTAGTAAAGGATACTTGAAAGCTTATTAAGTTATGATCACTATTACCCAAGTGACCTCCAACCCGTATATTTGATATGCGGTCCGGCCTGTTGGTTAATATTAGGTCCAGCAGTGCCCCCCTTCTTGTTGGGTCCTGAACCAGTTGTGAAAGGTAATTGTCTCTCATAGTTTTCAAAAACTTATTACCTTTGCTGGAACTGCAGGTTTCTGATCCCCAATGTATTTCAGGGTAGTTGAAGTCCCCCATAATAATGACTTCTCCCTGAGTCGCTGCTTCATCCATTTGCTTTATGAGGATATTCTCCTCCACTTCTATTATTGTTGGGGACTTATAACAAACCCCTATCAGTAATTTATTATTTTTTCCTCCTCCCCTTATCTCCACCCACAGGGACTCTACATTTCCATTAGATTCACCTATATTATCACGCAGGATGGGTTTTAAGGATGATTTTACGTATAAACATACACCTCCTCCTCGCCTATTTGTACGGTCATTTCTGAACAGACAATAGCCCTGTAAATTAACAGCCCAGTAATGGCTCTCGTCCAGCCAAGTCTCGGAAAATAATTATGACATGTGGGGATTTCGAACAAAATCAATTCTAATTTCTCCATTTTGTTGGTGAGGCTTCTGGCATTAGTGTACATGCACTTTATGCATCTCTCTTTACCTCTATTCCTTCCTACTAGATTGACTGTTCTAACCCCACCCCCCATGCCACCCCCAATTTTATTACTTGTGCCCAGGTTACTATTTACACTATCTTCCCCTCCTATACAATGAATACCCTCCCCCCAAATTCCTAGTTTAAACACTCCTCCGACCTTCTAGCCATTTTCTCCCCCAGCACAGCTGCACCCTCCCCATTGAGGTGCAGCTCGTCCCTAGCATAGAACCTGTAGCCAACAGAGAAGTCGGCCCAGTTCTCCAGGAACCCAAACCCCTCCTTCCTACACCAATTCCTGAGCCACTTATTTATCTCCCTAATCTCCCTTTGCCCCTATCTACATAATGGGGAAAAAGTGACAGTTACCAGTTGACAGTTGTGAATGAGAGGGACTTAATGATAGTGACTATATGCTGGTATGTGCTGTTAGTCTTTGGCGCTAAGGTGGGGCCCCAACATGAGATATTCACCACACACAGGGACATGTATACACACCACACGCACACAAAGAGTAACAGCAAGTGTATAGTCGCTAAGGTGCAGCCCCAACATTGGATACTCACCACGCACCCGAACAAACACACACCACAAAGACACACACACACCCCCAAGGGGACACACACACACTCTATAGCGACACATGCACTCACCACACAGGGACACACACACCACAAAGAGACACACACAACAGAGACACACACCACACAGACCCCCCCCCCCCCACAGGGACACACACGCATAGCCACCCTATTGGGACACATGCACTCACCCACAGGGACACACACACACAAAGAGACACACACACACCACACAGACCCCCCACAGGGACACACACATACACACCCTATAGGGACACATGCACTTACCCCACAGGACACACACACCACAAGAGACACACACAACACAGAGACACACACACCCCACACAGACCCCCCCCACAGGGACACACACACACATACACACCCTATAGGGACACATGCACTCACCCCACAGGGACACACACACACAACACAAAGAGACACACACAACACAGATACACACACACACCACAGACCCCCACACAGGGCACACACACATACACACCCTATAGGGGCACATGCACTTACCCCACAGGGACACACACACCACAAAGAGACACACACAACAGAGACACACACCACACAGACCCCATCCCACAGGGACACACACATACACACCCCAGGGACACACACACCACACAGACAGACACAGATGTGCACAAATCACCTCACACAACTCGCCTCATACGTGTGCTATCTTTATTTTCCAAACATAAACATCTGATTAAAAACAGCCAATGTGCAACACATGTGCCATATAGGGAATTAAGGCAGATGTCAGTCACATGAGCTGTCTATTATGTGTATGTGTGAGGTAACATATACTACCAGGGGGAGGGTTTACTGTTGGCTGGAGATTTATTAGGCTGCCTATAGCTATCAATCACAGCTCAGCTTCTATTTTCCTACAGGTCATTAATATGACATATTCAAATTCTATTTTGTTATAGCTAACAGCCGGGTACTACAGCTAGTATATTAATATTTGTAAACACATTCCTTTTAAAAAAAAAAGCAGTAAGTTCTCACCCTCCACTGGAATCCTCAGGTTTTGCTGTTGACCTGTTGTAGTTCTAACTGTAACAGATTATTATTATTTATTCATAGAGCACCATTTATTCCATGGTGCTGTACATGAGAAAGGGTTACATACAAAGAAGTTAAAAATACAATGCACAAACTAACAGTGACAGACAGGTACAGAGGGAAGAGAGGGCCCAGCCCTTGCGGGCTTACATTCTACAGGGTAATGAGGAGGGAAACAGGTTGAGTCTGCTTGGGTGGTGGTGGAGCGCCAGGTCCAATGGTGGTGAAGCACCGGGTCCAGTGGTGGTGAGGTGGCACCATGGTCATTGCAGGTTGTAGGCTGTTCTGAAGAGATGGGTTTTCAGGTTCCGCTTGAAGGTTCCGAATGTAAGGGACAGTTGGACTTTTGAGGTGCAAAATTTCAGAGGATGGAGGATGCTCGGGTCAAGTCTTGCAGGTGGTTATATGAGGAGCGTACAAGTGTGGAGAAAAGGAGGAGGTCTTGGGAAGATCGAAGATTACGAGTTTGATGATATCGGGAGATTAGTTCTGAGATATATGAGGGGGACAGATTGTGGACGGCTTTGTAAGTCAATGTTAGTAGTTTGAATTAGATACGCTGGGGAATTGGGAGCCAGTGGAGTGATTTGCAGAGGTAGAAGTGGAGGAGCAGCGAGGAGAGAGGTGGATTAATCGGGCAGCAAAGTTATGGACAGATTGGAGAGGTGCAAGAGTGTTAGTAGGGAGGCCACAGAGAAGGAGTTTGCAGTTGTTGAGATGGGAGATGATGAGGGCATGCACTAGTAGTTTAGTAGATTGAGGCTTGAGGAAGGGACGGATTCTGGAAATATTTTTGAGTTGGAGGCGGCATGAGGTGTTGAGAGCTTGAATGTGTGATCTGAAGGATAAGGCAGAGTCAAAGATCACTCAAGGCAGCAGGTATAGGGCAAAGTGTGATATCATTTATTGCGATAGATTGATCAGGTAACGGAGGTGAGCGAGATGGGTGAAAGATGTTGAGTTCAGTTTTGTATACATTGAGTTTTAGGAAGTGAGAGAAGAAGAAGGAGGATATGGCTGATAGACTCTCTGGGATTCTGGACAGCAGACAGGTGACATCTGGGCCAGAGAGGTAGATTTGAGTGTCATCAGCGTACAGGTGGTACTGGAATCCATGGGACTTAATGAGTTGTCCTAGGCTAAGGGTAAAGATGGAAAAAAGAAGGGGTCCCAGGACAGAGTCTTGAGGGACCCCAACAAAGAGGGGATGGGGTGAGGAGGTAGTGTTGGAGCGGGAGACACTAAATGAGCAGTTGGAAAGGTAGGAGGAGATCCAGGAGAGGGCAAGGTCAGTAATGAATTTGAGAAGTGCTTGTTTGAATGCTGTGTAGTCTTCTTACGAATGTGTTTTCTTCGAGCGCCGCTCAGCAACCCTAGACTCTCACCGCAGCTTTTTAGTGGTGTCTGTTTACCAGGGTTGTCTGTTGATTCGTCATGTTCTGCCATGAATGAGAGGGGCAACTGCATCAATCGCTGCTGTGAGCGTAGAGTTGTAGAATGCTTTGGCTATATCTGTGTCATACAATGAGGACATGGAGAATAGTGGTAGAATAGTGTCAGAGTATGCTCTGTTCTCTTTTCCATTCGTTCTTCCCACACATCCCCCTCTCACTATTAAGGCAATGCATGTGCAGAAGCGCTGGGTTTTTGTATGTTATACGGATTTCCTGAGCATTGACAGATTGCCTGAGAATAATAGTTGCTTTAACTGCGAGCAGCAGGTCCCAATTAGTTGAAGAACATTTCAGATGTGTGTATGTCTAGCAGAGTTCAATGTGTTTGTGTGTAACACAAATGGTCCATTTATATGTGCTGAACAGTCATACACCCTTCTGAACACGTGTCATATGTAGGGTCTTCTTCTATGGAGCAGGCAGATGCCAGCTGTTTTACTGTGACATTTAAATGACATGAATGTTGATGCATGTGATCACGGGATGATGATGGGTTCTTATGACAGCCAGGGGTTTGGTAAAATCCCCAATGACTGGCATCCAGAAGAGGACAGAGATGGCGGTCTTTAGCTGGCCTTCAAAGAGTAATTTTGTCTATACACCGGAATAAATTAGTAATGCAAGATATAGAGCAAGTGATCAAACGAATTCAGGTACAGATTCCCTATGATAACTATAAAATAAACTAAAAAAAAAGTGTGTGACAAAATGTAATGCAGCAATGCATTCATTGTGTCCTACTAAATCACAGAAAAGGGAGAAGACCATGTGTGATACACTGTGACAGAGGGATGCATACATATATAGATAGAAGATATTGGAGAAATCACACAGATGAAATTAATAATATATAAAGTATAGATGCAGTGACATACAAATCCGAGATTACTTACCGTTAACCATATTTTACGGACCCCTTGACAGCACCCACTGAGAGGGGATCCACCCATAGGGACAGGAAACCTACAGATAAAAAGGGGCGGTCCCCCACACCTCCTTAGTTGGTTAAAGAGAATTTGGAGGAACCACCATAACAGGATAAATATATGAACATCCTAACCAGGATATCAGAATACTATCACCATAATAGTGAGAAAGTAAATAAAATACCTTTTCTAAGTGCAGAAAATCGGTGAATAAATAATAACGGGGCGGGGACGTTGGTGGAAGTGAGTGGGTGCTGTCATGGGCTCCGTAAAATACGATTATCGGTAAGTAATCTCGGATTTTCCTATCGCCACGACAGCACCCACTGAGAGCCTTTCAGAGACGATCACCTGGGAGGGACCACATTATCGAGAACTGATCTCTCGAAATCAAGGTCAGAGGAAGAAGACAAATCAAGCCGATAGTGTCTAAAGAAAGTGGAAGGTGAGGCCCAAGTTGCCGCCTTACAAATTAAACCTATAGAGACATCAGCTCTCTCAGCCTAGGAGGAAGCCAATTCCCTTGTAGAATCGGCTCTTATGCCATCCGGGGAACGCTCACCTTTGTCTGAGCAGGCTGTACAGATCACGTCTCATATCCATCGGGATAGAGTGTTTTTTGTAATTCCAGACCCCCTTCTGTGGCCCAGAAAGGAGAGAAACAGAGCCCTACTCTTCCTCCAGAACGGAGGTCTAGCTATGTATTCTAGCACCACTCTCCTGACATCTAACCTATGGAACGTGTGTTCCTCTGGTCTAGATGGGTTCTCATAAAAGAAAGGTAGACATATCTCCTGGCTCCTATGAAATCTAGACGAAACCTTTGGTAGATATGCTGGATCTGGTTTTAGGATTAGCTTGTCTTCAAATACTAAAGGGAAGGGGGCATCTATTGAAAGAGCTTGTATGTTGCCCACCCTTCTAGCTGACGACAAGACTACCAATAAGGCTGTCTTTAAAGTTAGATTCTTAATGGAGGTAGAAATCAGGGGTTCAAAAGGGGGACCCGTCAAAGCGCCCAGAACGAAGTTCAGGTCCCGAGGTGGCATTCTGGCTATGTGCACAGAATCCCCACGCTCACAAGCCTATAGAAACCTTGTGACCCATCTATCCCCGGCCACGTTGCAATTGTATAATGCACCCAGAACCAAGATTTGCACTTTTAAGGTGCTATCGGATAGACCCAGCTCACAATCTTTCTGTAAAAATTCTAGGATAGCTACGATAGGTGCTTGGGTGGTAAGGGGGTCTGAATAGAATTGTAGGAATTTTCTCCACACTCTATAATAAATCTTTGTGGTAACCTCTTTTCTACTTTGGAGAAGAGTAATTACTAAGGCTTCAGAGAATCCTCTCTGCCTTAGAAGCTGCCTCTCAAATTCCACGCCCTCAGATGGAAACCCTCCACTTGAGAACTTGAGGATGACGGAATGGACCCTGAGAGAGTAGCTCCTGAACTGTTGGTAAGATCCATGGGTCGGTTACTGACATAGGTTTCAGCTATGAAAACCAATGCCTCCCTGGCCCAAAGGGGCGATGAGGATCAGTCTTGCCCCTTCCTCCCTGATCTTTCCGAGAACTAGAGGGATCAGACACATCGGGGGAAAGTAATAAGTTAGATCGTAAGACTACCGAGCTTGTAGAGCATCCACCACCTCTGGGTAATCTGATGGTTGTAGTGAAGCAAACCGTCTGACCTGTCTGTTGCTTCTGGTTGCAAATAGGTCTATGTGGGGGACTCCCCATAGCCATACTATTTGCTTGAAAACCTGTCTGTTCAAGACCCACTCCCCTCTCACCATCTCTCACCATCCACCTTCCCTGGGCTAGGTGATCGTCTATATGAGTCCCCCACCCAGAAGGGCTGGCATCTGTTGTGACTATGTTGTCCTGTGTTATGTTCCATAGAACCACCTTGGACAGATGAGCTGGATCTAGCCACCAACAAAGACTATCCACTGTAGATGCTAACAGACGCATCGTGCCTTCTAGGTGTCCCTCCCTGCAAGTCCTGGTCTGCCCTGAGAATGTTGTATTGCAAATCTCTGGACTGGAATTTTGCCCACTGGACTTCCGGGATGCAGGAGGTCAGAGATCCCATCAGGGACATGGCGTCTCTCAGAGATAGTTCTGGGTTGTTCATCATCCTGCTGACTTTGCTTATAATGTCCAGAAGCTTGTCTTCCAGTAGAAAGCATTGCCAAGTCACTGAATCTAGGTGCAGACCTAGAAAACTCTGCAAAGTTGATGGAGTCAGTTTTGATTTGATTTTTGCAGCTTTATGATCCAACCCAGATTTTGTAAGGACGATACGATATGATTTAGTCGGGAAATGCATTGAGCTGTAGACTTCCCCACTATTAGGAAGTCATCCAGATATGGGATAACAAGAGTATCTCGTTCTTGCAAATGGGCCTTTACTTCTGCAATCACCTTTGTGAAAATACTTGGAGCCATGGACAGGCCGAATGGCGTTGCGGTGAACTGGAAGTGCTTGACCTGATCATGCAGACATACTACAACTCTTAGAAACTACTGGTGGTCTTGTTGGATAGGAAGGTGATAATATGCGTTCTTTAGATCCAGGATGGCCATGAAACACCTGGGAAACAGATCTCTAACCTCAGCTTCCAAAGCCCGTTGTTGAACAGGGTTGGATAGAGTAGTTTGAAGTAAGGAATTCCTAGGGATTCTCTGAAAGTCCATTTTTAACCCAGATGAAATTAGGTCAAGAATTCATCTACTGGATGTAATTTGGGTCCACTTATTGTAAACATATATTTCAATCTACCACCAACCGGGGGGTCTAGATTAGCGGTACTTGCGTTTATGGTTGGATGAAGAGGAAGCACTCCTCCCCTTTCCCCTTTCTTGTACTCAAATAAAAATACCTTGAGAAGGAAGGGGAAGCACTGAAGTAGGCACCTTTCTGCTTCTGTTCAGTGGGCTCCCATCTGGAGTCTGACTTCTTCTGTGAAAACAGCTGTTTCCTAAATGCCTTCCCATAATTAGGAGTAGACTGTTTAGGGAAACCCTTCTTGACATCACCTGCCTTTGCCAGAATGCCATCAAGTACAGGGCCACAGTACTCACCCTAGCACGGCATGGTGCACAATTTGGTCTTAGCGTGCGCATCCCCCTTCCATTCCTTTAACTACAGGGCCCAACGAGCAGCATTAGATAATCCAGCAGATCTGGCTGCCAATCTGAATCAGCCAAAGCATCTGCCAAATAGACTGTTCCATAGCTCCACAGTGGTGCAGCCTATCTCTGGGTGTTCCTGCCTTAATCTGATCTTCCAGCTGATCAACCCACACCATAATATGTCTTGCAGTGCAGGTACTGGTTATTGTTACCGTGTTTCCCCGAAAATAAGGCGCCCCCTGAAAGTAAGGCATGCCAGAGGGTTTAATGTGCCTGCAAATATAAGGAACCCCCCCACAATAAGGCATGTCTTTATACCGGGGCATGCAGCTGTGTCTCCTCCAGCCCCCGCCCCTGTCCTGGCCAATCACAGGCCAGGAGCTGCCCAGCGACCAATCACAGTCCAGTCGCTGCATGACGTCAGCTTCTGGTCTGTGATTGGCTGCCCGTGCGGCTCGTGGCCTGTGATTGGCCGGGACAGCGGCACTGTACATTTATGGCACCTGATACAAGGAGATGAGAGCAGGGCTGTTCTCCTTGCATTGGCAGCACCGGGACAGCGACGGGCAGCTGAGAGTGGCGCCGGAATACAACAGAGACCGTGACAAATGTCCCTGTGTGTGTGTCCCTGTGCGTGTGTGCCCGTCTGTGTGTGCACCCCTGTGTGTGTGCCCGTGTGTGTGTCCCTGTGCCCCTGTGTGTGCCACTGTGTGCGTGTGTGCCCCTGTGTGTGTCTCTCCCTTTGTGTGTCCCTGTGTAGTGTGTGTGTCCCTGTGTAGGTGTTTTATTTGTAAATCTGTGTTTATTAAATTTTCATAAACAAGACATAAAGAAACAAACAGTACAACCGTTCTGGAACGGTAAACTCAAAACAAATGATGGTCTAATTATTCATTCTACAAAAGATTACACATATATACCAATCAAAGGTCTCCATCGAGGGCAAGACCAATATGTGATTCACAGAGTACCTCTAAAATCTGGTACCCAAACAAAAAAGAAAGAGAAATTGAATATCATTCCATAACAATGTTTACAGTATAAAAGCAAAAGGAGCCTGTGTAAAGACACAGGGCACCCTCCTTATTCCCTTTCATAGACCACCCGGTTTAAGAGGAGAATACTAAAAGAGTTGAGAGAATAAGAAGAAGCATAGGGAAGGAGAGAGTCAGAGAGAGAAAAGAGACGAGAAACAGAAGAGGAGGAGGGGAAGTGAAAACACCCGGGGGGGGGGGGGTCCAAGAGGCAATGCGGGCGCCGGTCCCACCACTAGGAGAGAATCCCCAGGCTTCAGAAGAGGTAACCGATGGGCTCCCTCTGATGCCAAGAATAGCGGGCATTACCCTTCAAACCAATAAACGACACTTCCAACTGTATCCTACATCCCGGAGGACAGGGGCCTAAGAAAACAGGTCCCTGAAATTGGGAAGGTCCCTTAATAGGATCCAATCCGTCCACGTTGCGGTAAATGAGTTTTGAGTACCCGCATACTCAGCTGAGAGTTCTTCCATTCGACAAAGGTGTTCCATCTCAGTGTACCATTCTAGAATAGAGGGCTGGTTTGACTCCTTCCAATGGCGCGGAATAACGTTCCTGGCTGCGGCGAAGCAAAAGCGCAGGATATCTTTTTTGAGATTTTTAAGAGACCCAGGGATCAAGGAGAGCAGCGCCATTTCGGGGCCGCACGTCAACCGTTTGCCGGTGACTAAGCCATAATTCCTCACTACCTTGTCCCAGAACTCTCTGATCAGGGGACAATCCCACCAAATGTGCAGTAAAGTGCCTATATCAGACCCACACCTCCAACACTGGTCAGAAACCGCTGGATAAATTTTATGCAGTTTGTCTGGCGTATGATACCATCTCACAATCAATTTGTAACTTTTTTCTCGAGATTCCCCATTGCTAGACAGTTTGTGGGACATTAGGAAGCACCTCCCCCACTCTTCCTCAGATAATTCTCTACCCAATTCACGTTCCCACATAGACTGAAAGTGAAATTTGGTACCCGTGTCTTCTTCTACCAGAGTTTTGTACAGAGTGGAAATTTTACCCGGGGGAGCATGTTCACATACGAAGAGTTTCTCCATAGGGAGAGGGAGGATCTATGTAATCCCGACGGGCTCAAGGAGGCCAAAAATGACTGGAGTTGAAGAAACTCCCACCATTTTAACTTCACGTTATGCGACTGGCCTTGAAGTTCTGAGAATGAGGGGGCCCTACCATTACTTATTATTTGGTAAAGTCGGGTGTCCATCTCAGCTGTCCATATAAGTAGGGATTGGTTGTAAACCCTGGGGGAAATGACGGATTATGAAACAGCGGAGTCAAGGGACTGGAATCTCGACGTGCAATGGATAGACCACGTGAAGTCCACCAGGCCCTGTGTAGGTGTTTTGATGCTGAAACGGTACCACATTGGGGGATGATGGGGATACCTTATTGGGTTCCGTAAGGGGTTGATGGGGTTACTTTATTGGAGCCTGCAAGGGGATATCTTATTGGGGCTGCAAGGGGATATCTTATTGGGGGCTGGAAGGGGATTATACGGATACTTTATTGGGGGCTGCAAGGGAATTATAGAAGGTCCTTTTTTTAGCAATAAATATGAATTCTTGTTCGTTGACAAATAAGACACCCCCTGAAAATAAAACATGGCACATCTTCGGGAGAAAAAGTAATATAAGACACTGTCTTATTTTTGGGGAAACAGGGTAGTTTGAAGGCTCCTGAAGCTGACTCCCAGGCTCACTTCAGTAACGTCTCAGCCTTCCTGTCCAATGGGTCCTTAAGGAGCCCTCCATCCTGTAAGGGCAGTACATTTCTTTTAGACGAGGAAGCAATTGCTGCATCTATTCTTGGGACCTTGCTTGATTCGGACAGCTGGGTATCATCAAAGGGGTATTTATGTTTTGAGGATGAGGGAAGGAAACCCCAAGTATCCTGTTTCTCCCATTACTGATGCACGAGATCTTTGAGGCCTCGTGCACACGCTGAGTATTTGATGAGTTTTTTACCTCAGGATTTATAGCCAAAACCAGGAGTGGATAATTAAATACAGAAGTGGTGCAGGTGTTTCTATTATACTTCTCCTCTGATTGCTCCACTCATGGTTTTGGCTACAAATCCTGAGGTAAAAAACTCATCAAATACTGAACCGTGTGCACATGGCCTGACTGCGTCAATAACAGGAAAAGACAGCTTCTTTTGGGACAGGCCAGTGAACATAAATTCCTGGGCTGATTTCAGCTCTCTGGGATCTGTTATACCATAGTAGAACAGACAGATTTAACTAGGGAGTCTATATCCTGTATAGGGAAACACGATCTCCCTTCCTCATTAGATGACGATGATGATTGGGAAGACTCTATTAATCCTTCCTCCTGTATCTCTGCAGAGGATTCAGGCCCTGAATCATACACTTCCAGGCTAGACTTCTGTTTCTTAGGTTTTTGCACACTTTTAAGGGAGTTCCTGGTCTCCTCCCTAATATATGACTTTAGGTCAGCATTACGGACAGGAGCTTCCTCGTCCAGGGTCTGGGAGATTGAATTGGCAACTCATTTCTGATATCTTAGTAGATAAAAAAATAAAATTTGTGCTTCCAAGCAATGTTCATAACCTTTCAGATATTCTAACAAAGAATCAATTTGGAAAAGTAGCATCCTTTACCAAACTCTTAATAAAGATCTTATTCTTGACAATCATAGATTCTTGAATACTTGGTCTAAAGATACTGGACTGGATTCCTCAGAATTAGGTGAACATCTCTCAAAGATCCTTCCATTTATGTTCTCTAATATATCTTGTGTTTCCCTTTTGGAGACGCAATACAAAGTATATACTAAATGGTATCATACCCCTAATATATTACATTTAATGGATCCTAGCTATAGTAATCTGTGTTGGAGAGGATGTGGTAGTGTTGGCTCGGTTAAGCACATATTTTGGTATTGCCCTGAACTAGGGACTTTTTGGCTTGAAGTTCAAACTCTTATCAATTTAATTTTAAACACTAATATTTCTCTTAATATGAATTTGGTCTTGCTTCTCATAGGATTGCAAGATATTCCAAAACAAAAGAGGTCATTGGTTCTTCATATTCTTCTTTTAGCTAAGAATATCAGCCTCCCTCTGGTTGAAACATGATCCACCCACAATTGAACTGCTAATGGATAAATTAGCTTCTCATAACCTGTTTGAGTACTTATTTGCTCTGAGGAGGCGAGGGGGACCGACCCTTTTTATCTGGAGGTTTCCTGTCCCATATCTCAGTGGGTGCTGTCGTGGCAATAGGAAAAAAGATAGACAGCATATTATTGTTTTCTCTATGCACAGGTTCAGCAGAACATAATGATAGCCAGACAGTACCGTATTGAATGAGAACACAACAGGTGGTAAGTGCTGTGTTCACACAGGGTCACAATGTGCTCTTGGGGAATGTAGTTTTTACGTCACATCACCCATGTGGTAGAATCACCTAAATACTCTTTTTTTTTTTTTTTAAACATCAGTGTTACTAGAAAAGCAGGGTAATAGAACAGGCTCTGGTCAGTGATTGAACAGCTACTGTCATATACAATGTAATGAGATTTCATAATGTTTAACATTGAGATGCCAACATGGTAATGACACTAATGTCTGAAACAGGAGAATTTTATTATGTAGAATTTGGAATAAAGATGCGGCATTCATCCGGGTTCTGGTTACTTTGCGGCTTTATTTAATCCATGCGGTTACAAGCAAGGGAGGGAGGGGGTGCTTGGGACTACAAACTATGGCTCAGTGGTTAGCACTGCATGGTGGCTCAGTGGTTAGCATTGTATGCTGTGGCTCAGTGGTTAGCACAGTATATGGTGGCTCAGTGATTAGCACTGTATGGTATGGTAGCGGGGGATTTGAATCCCGCGCAGCTCATTGGCCGCCGGCTGAGTCATTGACCGGCACGAAATTCAAATCCCCCACCAAAGCTGCATGGCACCGCTCATTGGCTGAGCCGGCTTGCGGCTGAGCCAATGAGCGATGCCGCACAGGATTTGGCAGGAGATTTGAATCCTGCGCCACTCATTGGTTGAGCGGCGCGGGATTCAAATCCCCCGCCAGACTGCGCGCCGTTTCGCTGATTGGTCGCCACCGATTACGGCGACCAATCAGCGAAGCAGGATTTAAATCACGTGCCAACAGCACTGATTGGTCGCCGCGGTCGGCAGCGACCAATCAGCGCTGTTGGCGCGTGATTGTCAGAGTGGTCGTCGGCTTTGGCGGGGGTGTGAATCCCGCGCCACTGATTTGGTTAAGCGGCGTGGGATTCAAATCCCCCGCCAAAGCTGGCGGCAGCTTAGCCAATCAGCGGTGCCGCGGGCTGTAGCGGGGGATTTGAATCCTGTGCCGCTCAGCCAATGAGCGGCGTGGGATTCAAATCCCCAAAGCCGTGCGCCGCTTCGATGATTGGTCACCGCGGTCAGCGGTGACCAATCAGCAAAGCAGGATTAAAATCACGCACCAACAGCGCTGAATGGTCGCTTACGACTGCGGCGACCAATCAGTGATGTTGGCGCGTGATTGTCAGAGCGGCCACTGGCTTTGGCGGGGGATTTGAATCCGGTGCCACTCAGCCAATGAGCGGTGCGGGATTAAAATCTCCCGCCAAAGCCAAGTGCCACTTCGCTGATTAATCGCCGCTGACCGCGGCGACCAATCAAGCGCTGGTGGTGCATGATTTAAATCTCGCTTCGCTGATTGGTCTCGTGGCTGCGTGGCCGCTGATCTCCCAACAGTAGCGGTGGCGTCTGTGTCACTTTCACTTCTGTCACTTGTGTCGCTATCGCACAATGGTGCCGCGGTGGATTGTGGGATAGCGACATAAGCGACGGAAGTAGTGTGACACATATTATTCGTGATTATGTATTTAGATGGAAGAAACATAAGGTAAATGTCAACCTTCGGACTAGGGCTCCATTCAAGATCTCGCTTTGTGAGGTAAGGATGATTTTGAGAAAGGTCAGAAATCAGCTAGGAACCACACAGGAGGACTTGGTCAATGACCAGCAGGAAACTTGGACCACAGTCTCAAAGATTACCATTAGTAACACGCTACACCTTCATGGATTAAAGTCCTGCAAGGGACACCAGGTCCCCTACTCATGCCAGCACTTGTCCATGCCTGTTTGAATCATACAATGGTCCATTGTCAAACTTCAGAGGCATGGAAGGTCATGTGGTCAGATGACACCAAAATACTCCACTCAGCATGTTTGGGGGAAGAAGGAGGATGAGTACAAGTCCGAAAACACCATCCCAACCGTGAAACATGGGGTGGAAATATTATACTTTGCGCATGCTGTTCTGCAAAAGGGACAGGACAACTGCACCACATTGGAGGGAGGATGGATGGGGTCTTGCATCGCAAGATTTTGCAGCCTGCTGCTGGGTGCAATGGATATTTGACCTGGCTGATTTTTGGTGAGTTATCACAAGATTTTGGCCAACAATCTCCTTCATTCTGTAAGAGCATTGAAGATGGGTCATGGCTGGGTATTCCATGTGAAAATAACCGAAAATACACCACACACAACACAGGGCAACTAAGGAGTGGCTCCACAAGAAACATTTCAAGGTCCTGGAGTGGTTTAGTCAGTCTCTCCAGACCTCAACCCAATAGAAACTCTTTGGAGGGAACAGAAATTCAATGTTGCTCACCGACAACCCTGAAGCCTGAAAGATCTAGGGAGGATCTTTGGATGAGTGGGCCAAAACCCCTGCTGCAGTGTGTGCAAACATGGTCAAGAACTACAGGAAACATTGACATCTCTGCTATTGCAAACAAAGGTTTCTGTGCCAAAAGTTCTGTTTTTGATTGTATCAAATACTTATTTTATGCAATAAAATGCAAATTCATTATGCGAAATCATGTGATTTTCAGGATTTTTTCTTAGACTATGTCTCTTAGTGAAAGTGTACCTACAATAAAAATTACAGACCTCTCCATTCTTTGTAGGTGGAAAAACGTGCAAAATCTGCAGTGTATCAAATACTTATTTTCACAACTGTAGCTATTAGCCAGTGGGGAGGCAGCTTTCAAATAAGTTAGTATATGCTGGACAGTCCATTCTGTAGATGAAGCAAGCTCCAGTTTAGTAACATGATTAATTTATTTTATAATGTGTTATTGAGTTCAGGAGAAAAAAAAATTGATAAATATATAACATTTTATTTTCGACTTCCACTACAGATAGAGAGGCCAAGAAATGATTTTGGAGTGTCCCTTTAGGCTCCATCAGAATAAATTTGAGAATGTCTGGTGTGAGAGCTCATACAAATGTCCTTGTAAATGGGTTCGATGTTGGACCTCAATTCACAAACACACCTTCATAGAAATATATGAAGCTGGAATGCTCTGGTCTAGAGAGCCATAGCCAGTCTGCGCATTGAGGTCCAACATCAGACCCATTTACAAGGACATCTGCATGAGCCCTAAATCAGTGCCTTTCTACCTGACCCACAAACACGTCTTATCTAAGGAGAGCTGATCTTATACTATGTCAGCTTTCCTGTTATCTTGGGTAATCCGCAGTTTATCCACAAGCATTGAATCTACAACTCAACTATTAGGCTACATGTTGAGTTGACTGTTAGGAAGTATTTGACTACTCATTCTCAACTATGTTCAAACTGCTTGTTGTCTATTTCTACTTGTCTCCCCAATTATTTTTCTTAAGATAAGGTGATGTATTACCTCCAGGTAAATTTGCCCCTGTAAATCATCAGTTGCTAGCAGTGAACAGTGCATAACAAAAAAAATAAGTAATACATGTTATAACTGTGTCAAACGTTGGCTACAAATAAAGCTACAAACATGGCAAGGCTCTTGTGAAGATAAAAGCACCAAATCTATTATTTGCATAAAAATGTTTATTAAAAAAAAAAATGCAAAAAACCTATTTGCAATTCTGGCTGCACATTTACCAACAAAGCAGATAAATGCAATGTGTTTGGGTTTAGGGCTGATCATCACAGATCCATATAACACTCCTTTAAAATAAAGCAAAAATTAAAACAGAACACCTACATAAATGGTATTACACATAAAAACAGAAGAGCAGGAGCAAATTACTGAGATATTATAGAACTGTTCAATGCAAACACCAATATCTCTCCATTACCAATGTCCACCCTGGAATTTAATGTTTATTTTCTGAATTAAGATGTACGAAGAAATTATTCTACTGAAAATAAAGTAGTTTGGACTAATTGTTTTATGATACAGAGCTTCAAATCCCCTTCATAAATCAAAGGGAGCTCAGGAGCCAAGTGAATAGTGCTAGAAATTGAAAGCATTTATATTACATCTTGCAGCAAGCTCTGCTCAATCTATTGGTGGCTACAGTAGTCGACATGCCAAGTTTTAAGGGGGTTGTTTGATTCCAGAGCATGACTCACTTCTATTTATCGCAGGATGCTGAAACTGCACATGTGTAATGATATAAGTCTCTGTAAGTTACGTGCCAATTTTCTTTTCTGAACTGATAACTGTCTTTCTTTTACAGGTGCGGAAGTGGTGTGAGATGTGATAATGGACCCAGTTGAATACAGAGCAGTCATCAAGTTCCTTTACTTCAAACGCTGAACACCAAGGGAGACGTTCGATGAGATGAAAGAGGTTTATTGTTATGATTCCCCATATGAAGTAGTGAAGAACGGGCATCGTCATTTCAAATGTGGTCAAACTTCGGTGGAAATGGCTCCAATTCGTGGGCGGCCCCATTTCACTATCAATGAACACACCTTTTAAGTATAGGAACTTGATGACTGCTCTGTATTTCACTGGGTCCATTATCACATCTCGCACCACTTCCGCACCTGTAAAAGAAAGACTTAGCAATTTAGAGTTGTAATCTCTATAGTTACATTGCCAATTTATACATCATTCCACATGTGCAGTTTCAGCAATCTGCAGTACATTGAAGTGGGTCAGGGGAAATCTTAAATGAATGCCTCTCGTATATACATATATACTCAATGGTGTGAAAAAGTGTTTGCCCCCATTCCTGATGTCATATTCTTTTGTGTCCTGCAGGCTTGGATTTATTTTTCCTTAACACAAAACTCAAAATGCATTATAATGAAGATCTTTTTTATTATCTTTGTCTAATATTCTTTTGCATATTTGTCACCCCTAAATGTTTCAGATCACCCAAAAAATAAGAAACCAGGAAGGGGGCACTGTGAATATACAGTTGGAAGCAGATCTTTACATACACTGTATACAAAGACGCATATGCATGTTATTTGCACTATCTGAAATGAAATCACAATAAACCTTTCTCGTTATAGATCAATGAGGATTACCGTAATTATTTATATTTGCCTAATGCCAGAATAATGAGAGAATGTTTAAGGTATTTTTATTACTTTTTGAAAAGTCACAAATTTAAATACATTTCATCAGTACCATTGCCCTTAAAACTGTATGACTTGGGTCAAATGTATTGGAAATCCTACCACAAGCTTCTCACAAAAGTCGGTAGGAATTTGGGCCTATTCCTCCTTACAGAACTGGTGTAACTGAGCCATATTTGTAGGTCACCTTGCTCGCACCTGCATTTTCAGCATTGCCCATACATTTTCAATAGGATTGAGATCGGGGCTTTGTGATGACAATTCCAAAACATTGACTTTGTTATTCTTAAACCACTTTGTAATCAGATTGGCAGTATGTTTCTGGTCATTGCTCATTTGGAAGACTCATTCCTACCCAAGCTTTAACATCCTGGCTGATGTTTAGAGATGTTGCCATATAATTTTCTTACCTCATGATGCCATCTATTTTGCGAAGTGCACCAGTCCATCCTGCAGCAAAATAACCCTACAACATGATGCTGCCACCCTTGTGTTTCACAGTTGGGATGGTGTTCCTAAGCTTCCAAGCTTCTCCCTTTTTCCTCCAAGCATAACGATGGTCATTATGGCCAAACGTTCAATTTTAGTTTCATCAGACCACAGAACAGGTCTCAAAAAATGTAGGTCTTTGTTCCTGTGTGCATTTGCAAAAATAATCTGGCTTTTTTGTTTGTCTTGGAGTAATGGCTTCTTCCTGGCAGAGTGGCCTTTCAGCCCATGTTGATACAGTATTCGTTTCACTGTGGATAATGACACAATCTTACCGGCCTGCGCATTCATCTTCACAAGGTCTTTTGCTTTTGTTCTTCGGTTGTCGGACCAAAGCACGTTCATCTCTGGGGCACAAAACCCGTCTCCTTACTGAGCATAATGATGGCTGGACATTTCCATCTTGTTTGTACTTGCGTATAATTATTTGTACAGATGAACAAGGTACTTTCAGGTATGTGGAAATTGCATACAACGATGAACCAGACTTATGCAAGTCCACAATTCTCTTCCTGATGATAGCTTGGCTGATTTCTTTAGACTTTCCTAAGATGCTACACAAAGAAGCTGTGTGTTTCAGGTGTGCATTAAAATACATACACGTGTGTGTCTCTAATTAACTCACATGTTGCCAATAAGGCCAATCAGAAGCTTCCAAACACATAATCATCATATGGGCTTTCCAAAATTGTTTAAAGGCATAGTAATCTTACAGTATAGAGTTTGTGATTTTGCAGAAAGTAAGAAAAATGCCTTAAAACATTCTCTCTCTCATTATTCTGCCATTTGACAAATATTATAATCATGGTAATCATAATTGAACTTCTGATTTCATGTCAGATAGTGAGAAAAACATGCATATGTGTCTTTATATATAGTATATGTAAGCTTTTGTTTTCAAATGAGGGTTAGCACTTTTAACACAAGAAAACTGCTCTCCAAAGATATTAGT
The DNA here is from genome assembly GCA_033576535.1 of Allobates femoralis. NCBI lineage: Eukaryota > Metazoa > Chordata > Amphibia > Anura > Aromobatidae > Allobates > Allobates femoralis. The sequence continues at coordinate 227,213,017 of JARQOC010000002.1, forward strand.
AAGTTTTACACGTTAGGTAGTTTTTTTTGTATAGGACACTCCTTAAATCTTTGGTTAACTATGATGTTTCTGGCTCGATATCATAAAAAAGAGCTCTTACAGCTAGAAAGTATGAGTATGAAATTAATCAACAGAGAACTTTGAACAAAAAAACTATGACAAAAAGGTAAAAATTCACTGGAAATGGGTGATGAATGACCTGGACATAGATGTAAAACATGTGCATTATCTTTATTACATAGTTAATACAGTTGAAAAAAAACCAGATGTCCATCAAGAATCTCTTCTGAATTTTCTTTGGTATCATTGTTGCTAGTTAGTAAATTACGTTATATAAAATATAATGTAATAAGTTTGATTCAATATATAATTTTACACTAACTGCAAGTCTTATGAAATAGGTGACGGTTTATTAACGTTTACGCTCTATTTATACCATTCCTCGGTTATTCTTCTTAGAAATGGTTAACTGAACAGACAAGTGGGTGTTACCATTCTGAGGTGTGTACCTACAGGCTGACAATATCCAATCACAAATTCTAGTATCAGACTGCAGGGACAAGCCCCATTACACAATGAGAACAGCAACACCCAGTAGTCAATTTCTTTTTAGAGGGAATAACAGAGGATTGCCACAAAGGATAGTTATAAGAATAGAAGATTTTACGGTATTCATTAAAAAAAATACAAGTATTTACTAAAACATGCAAGTTTGGAGAGTTGAGAGGTACTTACTGTAAACTCAGATTTAAGACAGAACTATTACTAAAAATTTTCAGGAAATAACTTTTGTTTTAAATTATTGATCTTCTTTTATACACAATTCAAAGGTAAGATCAAGACCAGTTTTACTTAAAAAAAAAAAATTAAAAAAAAAAACAACTTTGGAAAAAGTATAAAAACACATTTAAAAAGGTACATAATAAGCGCCAATAAGTGCTGGAAACACTGTGCAGAATGCCATTAACTATTTATCTTCCAGAGGCCAATGAAATACACGACCCAAGTTGCAACAAACAAATTAAAGGGAATCAAAAAGCATTGTAAGCGTAGTTCCTTATATATCTTACTAATATACAATGTATCATATACATAAGACAGAACACTTGTTTCCGATGATAAAACTTTCCCAGGCTGCAGTTGCATCAGCACCTGGGTGGCTGGTTATAACTTCAAAATGTGATAAATGACAACCACAAGAGAATCAACATATGCAGAATAACTAGAGGCACAAACACCACTGATAATGCTTTGAGGCATACAAAGCAAACAGTTCTAGTATTATATGCCAACCTTAAATGAAGAGACTGCTGGAATACGATGTGCCTCATTCACTAAGAGACAAATCTGACAACCGCTGTGCATATCCGCCAGACATGTTACTCCAGTAATTGGAGTAATACACAGCCACTAAAGTGCCATGAACCTTGATGAATTTGCCAAGTGGGCTTTGCCACACTCTTTACACTAGTCCTCATCATCTGAGTTTGGATAAAACGCTACATTCTACATTTTTGAACAACTTCAAAATGCCAGAAAACTAGTGAAAATACTTGATGAATCATTCACAGTTTTCCTTACAATGATAATCTGATACATCCAAGAACATCTATAGTATCTGTGCACTCAGTACATACGTTGTCAAAATTTTTGTAACTATGATGTGGAAATCCCAATAACTGTTTTGAAATAAATATGAAACATATCCTAGGTTATCCATCTGCTCTACTCCTGGGTGCCAATAACAACACTATGCCTTGTGCTGCTGCGGTGCAGGTGAAAAGCATACCAACCACCTGGAAGGAAGATCAAAACATATCATCCATCATCAGAGAAGCGGCACCTGTCCGGGGTAAAAACTTCTTTATTGAAATAAAAGTTGAAAACTTACAAGCAGTAAATGGAGTGGGGGAGAGGGAGAGGTGGGGAGCTACCCAGCTCCGCTTACTGCTTGTAAGTTTTGAAACTTTTGTTTCAATAAAGATTTTTCCCCAGATGGGTGCCGCTTCTCCGATTGGATCATTTGTATTGCCCCTGCACCTGGGATACTTCGCGGGCACCTCCGTTACCCTCTCTGAATTCAGAATGCTCCCAGTGGAACTCAGCTCACGGTACATCCACCCCTCTCCTTACACTTACCCAGGGATGGTGGTGCAGTTCTTTGCCTTGTTTCTCCGTGATAAAGGTTAAAACATATGTAACCAGTTAGAAAATATCTCAATTGTTAAGGGTTTGTGCAGCAGCTCACTCTAGCGCTTGGTCTGACTTCACCTCTATTCAGTTGTCTTTAATAGCACTCTGGCAACTTCTTCATAACAGCCCTGCTGCCGCACTTATGTTGCATAATTGCTCCATGCCATATGCAAATTTGTCCGATCTCCATCTACAGACTGTGTTTGGTACCTTTTCTGTCCCCACAATTGCAGTCTTTCCTGCCTTAATTGATGTGGATGGTGCTCCCTGAGTCATTCACAAAGTCTGTTCAACTCTCAAGCCGGCACAGTAAGGAATAGGAGCTGCACAGACTGCATTGAAGACATCAACCACAACAATAAAGACTGGAGCAACTGTGATTGCAGGACCAGAGGAGGAACCAAGTACAGTTCGGAGAAGTTCATTGGACTGATTAGCATATGGAGAGGAACAAAGGCACATTCATAGGTATGAATGGGAGCTGTAACCTCATCACGGGGTTGCCAGAGTGCTCTTAAAGACAGTCCAAGGGTAGTGGATATAGTTTATATAGTGAATACCTGGTGAGAGGTTCATTTTAACACTGCTGAATATAGTGGCATCCCAAATAACCAATAACAGTAAGGGGATCAGTCAGTTTACTTTCAAAACTGGATCTTTTTGTTGTAACAAAGAAAAAATAGCACAAGGTCTGTTAGCTGCCTACTGCCCCTTTTTCTAGTGAGAAGACAAGCACACGTGTACCATACAAGTGGTCAGCTGACAGCTATCTAATGTATATGTGCAGCCATGACCCTTACTAATGTATTTCACATTTCATTCAAGTACGACTCATTCACAGCACAATCCTACCAGAAACCCAAGTGATATATACAGCAGAAAAATATTGTAGACCTAGCCGTCATAATACCATATCAAATTATGTTTAGCGGATTTGTACACAAGAGTAAGGAAGCGTCATTACAAAAAAAAAATTAAACATCTACATGGTTGCTGAGATAGGAATCCTCATACTATGAAATTAAACCAAAATTTGAATCATCCACCAAGCTGACGGTAGTATGTACAACTGTATAAAAGTGCTGCAAGGTTCCCATTTGCAAACTTCTTGGGGAGTAAAGAAGGGACAGACATTTATTTCTGTGTAAAGCGCAACATGTAAATAAAATGAGAAACATTGTGCAAAGCTCACAATAATTTTAGGCCTCGGGAACTGATAAAATTACTATACATGGATCGAGATGAGCGGACCCATAGAAGTTTGGGTTCTGGTGGTTCAGCTGGACTCTTTTTAACCCTGTTCTGTTTGGGTCTACTATACACTTATAATGTTCGGCAATTTTTACCAGACCAATTAAATTAGTTAAAAATCAAGACTTTAAGTGTTTTATTTGAATAACTGTTGCATTATTATACTGTATGTGAACATGGTTGTTCATAATCAAATTAAATCAAAAACGTCAAATTCTGTAATTTTTGATCGAACAGAACAGCAGGGTTAAAGGTATGTTCAAGACGAAAACTTGACCCGAACGTCATTGGAAGTCACTGACTGGGCAGTTTTGCTCTCCTCCCACACACATCCTGCCATAAGCAAGCCAATACCATAGTCGGAGAGGGAGGATTTGTGATTTTTTTTAATGTTAAAAACATACTACAGCCGATAACTCTGCTTTTACCCCTAATGAGAGTCGATCAAACACTGGAAGCGCCCACACAGAGCCAAGCACCCAGCATACACAAGCACAGCGATGCTCACTGAAGTGCTTTCTTTGGATACGTTATACACCCAAACTCCATATCAGAATGGATGTAAATTATGGCTACATTGGACAGCATGCCTAGCACACCTAATGTATATTTCCTGCAAAGTCATATCATATTGGCAAGGTTTTCTGCTGGGTTCTGTAATGGGCCAGACATTGTCGTGATCTGATAATAGGGGATGGATTAGCGAATATTATTTTGATGAAAAAAATGGAGAGCACGCTGTTCGCGTCTTTGAGCTGTCTATTTTTCACCAACTGGTTTCTAGAAGTTTGTGAAACATCTATCAGATTTCTTTCTGCATATGAAAAAAGGATTGTTACATGGATAGTAAAAACAGACACAATGAATGCAAACAGATGAAAAAAAGAACCACCAGCAGAATGCAAGATGGAAACAGATGTCTAAATAAGGCCTACAGGACCTAGGGTGATGAAAGTATAGTTTGGTGAACTACCAAGTAGTTGTACCCGACAGCTGTGTAAAACCAGTCTAAAATGTAAGGAGACAGGCAAAATCCAAAATTGGATTGTGGCATCTACATGTAGTCCTCCTTACCCTAAAAGTATCTTAGACACTTGAGCCACTTAACTGTCTGGCAAGAAGGTCTCAATCACATACATACACCACATTAATAAAAATCTGTCTTGCATTAAGTGGCCACTAGAGTGTGGGAGCCCACTGAAGTCTTACTACTGATTTTACCACTCCCTGAAAGCTGATGCACACAAGTGCAAAGATCATGATGCTGGCTTTCGAATATAGACCGAGAAAGTTCACATTGCCCTGGTCCAGTTGCCACGGAGTAACCAATGTGGGCACCAGATGAGGGTAATGTGAATCTTTTTGCTCAACTGTAATTCCAATATATAGTGCAAGGTTCAAGCCCCTAGGTAAACTAAACCAAAGTAAAAAAAAAAAAAAAACAGTTAAAAGTTGAAATCAATTCTTTTTTCATGATCTGAAAATAAAAAAATTAATATATTTGGCATTGTTGTGTTCAGAATGCAGTTGTTGGGTCGCATTCCCTTCTCCCAAAATATAGAATAAAAAGTTGTATGTAGCCTCCGGTAATACCAATAATGATGTCAACCTGCCTCATAAACAAAACCTCATAAAGCGCCTTAGAAAATTAAGACACCAACCCAATTTAGTAGATGGGAAAAAATTAAAGTGTAAACATGAACGTTGGAGCAGTAGGGAAGATTAAATTTAGCTCATAATCTCTCCCAAATTGTGTTTTATGGCAACGAGATATATTTAGTACAATGAATGAATGAATCTCACTATTCATTTGTTTAAAAGGGTTGTCCATGTTTGGGTGACAGTTAGCAATCACTTTTAGTGTCTGTAGATTTGGGAATCCTCCCAGCACGCCACTGTGAGGATCCTCCAGTGCCAGGAGCAGGTGACCACGTAATTGCAAATATGTGACATGCAGCCTCAATTCACTTGTGTTAAGTTTAAAACTCATATACTTGTGGTCAAATGTCACATATATTGACTGAAGACTTGAGTCCCAAATCTGGTCAACCTCTTTAATCCATAATTAGGCCTCATTCTAATAGTTTTTATTGCGCATATTTTACATGTTGATACTGCAGATTCTGTGTAATTTTTTACATAGCTGGCTGCCCTGTTGCTTCTGACATGCATCTGACAGCATGGTTGGTGTTCTTGGTGGCATCGTACCTATTTCCGGCCCTTCTATTAAGGTTTCAGAAATGAGATAGAGGGGAGAACACAAACGGTGGTGTGCATGGAGTGGAAAGGGGGTTGTACAGGCTGTGTAAGTGAAAAATGAGAGGGGAGCACAGAGCATGTCAGCACAAAGAATAGATGCCATAGTGGCTAAGGGGAAACTAAATTGTATTGATGAGTTAGTATTGGCAACAAAATGCTGGACAACATGCTCACATTCAGAATGTAGTACTGGAAAAAAATATGCTGACATAAGTATATTCTGAATCTAGGATCAGGTGGCAACTTGCATGAGATGAGAGAGAGAACTTCAATGGATGAAGGGGTCAAGATTACTGCCTGAAATTTCTTGCAACTTAGTAAAAAATGTAAGTGATTAAACTTAGGCTACGTTCACACATTTGCGTATTTTGCTGCGCTTTTTGCCGCGTTTTTCGGCCGCGCAAAAAAGCGCAGCAAAATACGCAGGGGCTTTCACACACTGCGCTTTCTTTCCCCCAGAAAGAGCAGTGATGTCACAGAGGGGAGGAAGAATCCAGCTTCCTCCTCCCCTCTGTGACATGTGTGACCGCCCATTAGACTTCACAGTGTTAATAAACACTGTGAAATCTAAATTAAACAAAAGCAAGTGTGTGAAAAATAAAAAAGAATCAATACTTCACCTCTCCGACGCCTTCTCCCGGTGTCTGGTGCCGTCTGCCGCTCTTCGGTGTCCGGTTCTAAGTAAGATGTCTTCTCACAGGACCTGTGGTGATGTCAGAGGGGGGCGTTCCCGGGGCGGTCCCATCGCTGATTGGCTGCTCGCGGTCATGTGGTATCACATGACCGCGAGTGCCCGGGAACGCCCCGCCTCTGACGTCACCACAGGTCTTGTCAGAAGAGATCTGACTAGAACCGGGGATCGCACAGCGGCAGAAGGCGTCGGAAGGTGATGTATTCATTCTTTTTTATTTTTCACACACTTGCTTTTGTTTAATTTAGATTTCACAGTGTAGATTAATACACTGTGAAGTCTAATGGGCGGCCACAGCTGTCGCAGAGGGGAGGAGGAAGCAGGATTCTTCCTCCCCTCTGGGAGAATACGCAGAAGTAGCTGCGTAAACAATTGACATATCAATTGTTTACGGAGCTGCGTTTTGTCCCGGAAAACGCACTGCGTATTTTTACGCAATGTCTGCACTGCAAAGTGAATTTCCTATTCACTTTGCAGGCAGACAAAAGGCACATTGCGTATTTTGAAAAGCGCGCGTAAAAAAACGCGGCAAAATACGCAATGTGTGAACGTAGCCTTAGGGTTATTCAGTTTTGAAAAAAATGTAGGTTTAGGGGCAATCTTGTTACTATGTATAAATATATGAGGGGACAGCAGAGACGTTTTTTATGTTTTATTATTTACACCTAGGCCTGCGTTGGTGATAAGAGTGCATTCTCTACATCAAGAGAAAAGAAAGTTTAATCATATTCACAGACACAAATTGTTTACTATAAGAGCACCGAGATTATGGAAATCTCTGCCACATGATGTGGTACGGTATTTTTCAGACTATAAGATGCACTTTTTTGCCTCCAAATATTGGAGGAAAGTTGGGAGGAGTGCGTCTTAAAGTCTGGATGTACGGCTGTGTGTGCTGTGGTGTCCTGTGGCAGCATTGGAGCGGACACCGGAGGCTGGAGCAGGCTGCAGGTGCTGACAGAGATCATGTCAGCCCACTATTTAGGCTAATGTGATATTCAATGCACCCCCCTGCTCATCACTGAAACTGGCCTTGATGGGCAGGAAGATGGGCAGGGAGCGGTGAATATTAAATTACTTTATATGGCGAGCCCATCTGATCACCAAGCTGCTGTGATCGCGTGTGTGGATATTCACGGCTTCCCACTCATCATCTTTGGCGTGGGAGGCAGTGAATATCCTGGATGAAAGATTATACTCACCCTCCCCCCATCGCTCACCTGCAGCATTACTTAATCATGTGTCTTCTTGTGCCGTCAGCTGCTGCAGCATGTGAACTGCAGTGCATGACTGATTTAATCACTCTGCGCTCACTCGATGATCATTAGTTGTCAGCACAAGAACACAGGAGGATGTGCGGTGCTGCAGGGAGATTGATGGGAGGCAAGTATAATCGTTTATTTTTTAAGTGTGTGCCATGGTGCTGGATGATATGCCGGGTTAAGGGACAAATACCAGGATATTGTCACATACCAGGATGGGGGATCATATATCAGGATATGGGGCAAATACCAGGATGGCAGATCATATACCAGGATATGGGGCCAATACCAAGATGGGGGATCATATACCAGGATGGGGATCATACACCAGGATCACATATCAGGATATGAGGGATCTCATACTAGGATATGAGGCACATACCAGGATGGGGGATTATATACCAAGATATGGGCACATATACCAGGATGGGGGGTATCATATACCAGGATAGGGGACACATACCAGGATGGGGAATAATATACCCGGATATTGGACATATACCAGAATATGGGACACATACCAGGATAGGGAATCATATAACAGGATATGGGCACATATACCAGGATGGAGGATCATATACTAGGATATGGGACACATACCAGGATGGGGGATCATATACCAGGATACGGGACACATACCAGGATGGGGAATAATATACCAGGATATGTGCACATACACCAGAATGGGGAACATATATACCTGGAAGGGTACAAGAATGGGGACATTAGTACAGAATTTTAGGACATTACTTCAATAATATCAGCAGCAGATCTCCCCCATATAACTGTGCATCATGACATTTTTTGTTTCTTAATTTTTTCCCTATTTTTCCCCTCTAAAACCTTGGTGTGTCTTTTAATCTGAAAAATATGGTTATAGTTGAATCACTACATAAGTACAAGGAGGGCTGGATGCCTTTCTTAAATATAATATTACAAGTTATGGGCACTAGATTCTGGGATGAAACGCTGATCCAGGAAACTAGTCTGATTGTCCTATGTGGAGTCAGTAAGGACATTTTTTACCAATAAGGAGCAATTAGCATCTGTCTCATGGTTTTCTTTTATAGGTTGATCAGGCTTATGTCTACCTTCACCATTAATGGTTTCCTTATAGTTTTTTTTCACACTTACATAATTTTAACATATGTAAAACATTTTCACAATGCGAAAAAAGTATGTCATACCACATTCATAGCCTTTGATTGAAACGGAGTCAGAAGGGCAGCGGTATCATTCAAGAAATATTTATAATTAGAAAACATTTTTGCAAAACAGAATGGTGATGAAGGGTGTATATTGGCTTCTACTTCGTAGAGTATACGGGTTATCCGCGTCCTGACTGTCAGATTACAGTATAACCTTACAGCAAGGAGTACAATTCATTCTGGTTATAAAAAAAAAACTACAACCCCCCATATACCATACAAATCCCACAATTATAATGATTAGTAAGCAATATATTTTCTCCCTCTAAAAGTGCTTAAAGCCATAGAGCACAGACACACAGATAACACTAATTTGCAGGAGTTCCCACTGTTAAACCACAGACACTCAAACATAAATCATGGATCAATTAAGTTCCATTCAAAAAGGTTTTGTAGGGGAAAATGGTTGAAGATGAGCTCTAATATGACCACAAAATAAGAGTTCACAGCCACAAATTTCAGAATAAAGTCAAACTCTGCATTGTTTGTCAGGAATCCCATATACAACACACATATCAGTTGTGTGGATTGACATCTGATCAATATATCTTCTCACAGTTCACAACTTCCCCCATCCAGGTAAATTTTGCATCCACGCTGACTTCCAGTCCTTTCCCAATATTCAGGCCCAGATCTCCCAAAATGCTCTACCTGATTATAGAAACAACTGTGCAGCCTTACAGTAGCTGCACAGTACTCACCAGTAGTTCTGCTTCCAACTACAGACTGGGGTAATTGAAAATAAGTGGAGAGAGAACGTGGTGGAGTCAGCTCTCCATCACTCCTAAATCGCCCCCATAACTGTACACAAACCAGTCCTTTATGTGCCATATACCTAATTTTAAGTCTGATAGATCAAGTAATAAATGTGGCTCGCGGTATATAGATTAGCCACAACTAATCTGGGGGGTGTTGGATTCCCCCAGACTTGACCTTGCTCGGACCTTGTTTTCGCCCAGAAGAACATGTTTGACATCCATCACATAGGCGTCATCACCAACGTGGCTCTGCAACTCTTGCTCTGCCATCCTGAGTATGGCAATGAAGCTGGTCGTACACTGACTAGTTATCATAACACTATTTATACTCTGAGGGGCATTAGTGACACCGCTGTTGCTTCACTGCAGGTCCATGTGCAGAGCGCTAATGAAGCCATGGAGTGTACACACACCTCAATGTACCTCAAATGGAAAACAGAACGTCGCAGTCACAAACAAGAGTTCAGCGGTATACTGATGAGGCCGACACCCCAGCAAGGAAGTGAGGGACTGGTAAGCCATCTGCAGCTTAAGACACGGGTTGAGTATAACCCTTTAAGAAGTCTGCATGAGCTAGACATTGCGTCATGGGGAACAGTGAGCAGTGTTTTTGTAAACGCAGTTGACCATGAAAATATAAAAGTATTACTCATCTTCTGTAGTATTAGAGCTCATCTCTAGATGGCAATTATATTTTTTTTTTTTACCATGGAGTCTGTTTTAAAATAAAAACACACAGGATTATGAATATTGGCTCGCATTAGTTCTCGCTTCGAAATAACATTTCTTATTGCACTTAAAGGGCAGTAAAGCAAAGTCTTCAAACTATAAAACGTAAACCTCATAAAAAAGCTTGGCGTTCTCTATTCTTTAAAAAAGTTGTCTTGCTTCGAAGATTATTGCCCAAAAAGGCAGAAACAAATATAAGAAGATCGTGACCTTTTGCTCAGCCTCCCGTGACCCAGCATTGCCTCATCACTGCTTTTGTCTTTGTTCATTATCCACAAAGGTGCCATCATGTTGGCAACACATAGGTCATTCACTGGGTTCAGAAGCTCCAGCTATCCACATTGGCAAGACTGCAAAGTTCAGCAATTGGCTGCGGTGCTGATGACGTGAAGTCACTGCTGCAGCCAATTGACAAAGACTAACATTAGCGAGAGGGGCAATAGGCCCTAGGAAGGGGAGTAAAAGCTTGGTTTGCTCTCTTTATACTTCCTGAACCTTTGGAGCAGTATTTTTTTTAATCTGACAACCTTTAAAGCAGAGTTAAAGGAAAGTATCTTGAGCTTTATCCTGTGGTGCAGTGATTACAAGCACCGCTAATGGCAGTTGCCTGAAGAGTTACAGCGGGTTAGACCCCCTCCCTGCTAATACCAGTCAATAACAATGTAATATGACATTCTTAAAAATGTTTTCCCTTTAAAAAAATATACTGTGACAATTTGCTTGTTAGTGACTACAAAACATTTGCTAATCTGGAAGGACTGCTTCACCATCTGTGCTTAAGCAATGTACAAGCTAATGTATTAAAATATATAATTTCTCTTAACAAATATTGCATAGGTTCAGCAAAAAAAGCCCCAATTCTGGAGCAGGCCTTAAAGACGCTTGATGCAGGCACACTTAGAGATCCTATGGCATGGTGTCAATCCCTCTAGGGTTCTAGTTATCACATATACCCACACTTATTATTAACATGTTGGGTGCCAAACAAGGCTATTTTTTCTGTCTTAATTCCTGGGAGCCTTCAGTATTCTACGTTAGTGCAGTTTGAAGGGCGCACGTTATCTTGTGTGCGATCAGTAAAAGCAAATGATGTTTGATTCCATTGTTCGTGTTTTCCAGATGTCTGCTCCTTCCCTTTGGGTTCGGTCCAATTTAAGTGCTTTGTGTTTCCTACCAGCAGTTTACAAGTACGTTCTTAAAGGAAACTAAAAATGGTGTTTTCCTTTCTACCTCATTTTATTTATTTATTTTTACTGAGTAGGCAGGCCATATTATTAGAAAATATTCCCATAAATATATAGCTTTGCTTCAGATCCTATAAAATAGGTCATGACTGCTAAAGAATTTGGTAAAATGACTTGATTAAAATCGTTCCCTGCATATAATACAAAAATAATCCTGGTTCTCCTCATTTAGATAAAACTCTGCAGAGAAAAATAGATATGGTATAGTCAGAGTCCTGGATTTGGGTTACAGTTCTTGCTCACCAGTGACTCAAGTGCAAAGGACAATGACCACTTTTCATCATTTCCTCAAAAGACATTCGATTTGCCAAAGTCATGGTGGTTTAGTCACAAGGTATTTGTAAGGGTAATTCAACCAGCACATACATAAATGAAAGAAAATCTGTATGTAGCTCCAGAGAACCTGACAATCTTCTACTTGGGTCCTGGTCTTCAGTGTGGCTGCTACGACTTCTGCAAATCAGGAGAGAATGGTCCAGGAGTCGATGGGCTGTCAAAGCTGGAGAGCGCAAGTGGCATGTGACTGTTGTAGACTGATGGAAACTAAAGTAAAACAACAATGCATTAAAATGTAGGTAAAAATCTGTATGAGGATTAACTATAATCTAGTAAAGCGGACCCCAAGCTTGCTGCCCTTCCGGGAGGGTCGTGAGCCATATCCAGAGCACACCAAATATCCAGATCCCGCTCCCCCTTTCCACGGCAGTGTCACCCAGAGGAGCCAACATCGGTATATTAACAGCCAAAACATCCCCAAAGAATTACACTAAGGAAGTATACTTCAATCTAGGACTTCCCACTTTATCATCCATTTAGTATTCTTGCATCAGGAACAGTCCCCACACCATTGCATACAGCTTTTAACCCTTTCAACCCAGGGCGATTATCTGCTTTTCCCTCCCCTTCTTTTACGAGCCATAACTTTATTTTTGCATCAATAAACAGATTTGGTGGCTTGTTTTTTGTGGGACGAGTTGTACTTTTAAAAGAAATTTTTATTTTACCATACAGTGTGCTGGAAAATAAGAAAACAATTTCCAGGTGTCGTAAAATTGCAAAAGAAAGTGCAATTGCATGATTGTTTTTTGGATTTTTTATTCAGCATGTTCACTATATTGTAAAACTCAATTGTCGTTATGATGTCTCAGGTTGGTACGAGTCAGCAGATACCAAACATGTTACTTTTACTGAAGTTTTCAAAGAAAAAGACTTGCACCTTTAACGCTATTTTCCGTGACCAGCAGCGTTCTCATTTTTCGGGATCTGGGTCTGTGTGACGGCTTATTTTTGTGTCTTGAGCGGAAATTTCTAATACCATTTTTGGGATAATGTGGTGTTTTGATCTCCCATTATTGCCATGTGGCGGCAACTAATAAAACATAATTTTGGCGTTTGGATTTTTTTTTTTTCCCATTACGAAGTTTACTAATTCAATTCACTGATTTTATATTTTGATAGAGCGGGCATTTCAGAACACGGGGATACCAAATGTATTTTTTAAGCAGTTTTATTTTCAATGGGGCAAGAGGGGGGTGATTACAACTTTAGTTTTTTTCTTATTTTTTAAAACAATTTTTTTTGAACGTTTACTTGATTTTACACGGCCCCTTAGGGCGCGTCACCAGTACACATTTGTGATTGTGTTACATTGAATCGCGCTGTCACACTTAATGGTGATCATATCAGCTGACACATGTGGGGGATGATGCGAGCTCAGCGCATCAGCTCGCATCAGAGGGAGGTAGGCGGCCAAGGGTGTACTATTATGCCCTTGGTCGCCAAGGAGTTAAAGGGTTAGTCTGACACTAGAATTTTTTTCATACTTCCTATCAAATTTAACCCTATAATCTAGAATATTGTCTAATAGACTTCCTTTAATAATTCCCTATGGTCCCCTAAGTATGCTTTATAACAAATATTTTTTTTTCTATTTCTTGCCTGATGACTTCTCATGCGAGTGCCCCAGTGCATCCTGGGATACTCACACAGGACATCCACGAGCAGGGTGACAATCAGCAGGCACTTCCTAAGTCCCTCCCTGAAACAAAGCATCACTGTGACGCTGGGTTCAGGGGCACGCTGTCAATTTTGCATTCACAAAGGTCTCCAGCCCCCCCATCATGATACTCCTCACAGTGCGGTGTCTCAGACCCTTCTTACCCCCTACCTGTAATGTACTGTTGCATTTTTCCCATTCTCTAACTTTCCCTCTGTGCGATGAGCAAACTAAAGTGTCAGTATACCGGTGATGGAGGAGGACATATAAGCCACACACAAGAGATGTCAGTGGTGTTTGCCGGGCAACTTATGTATACTGATAAGCTGGGGGCTTTCACTGATATCACTTGTTGGCGGTGCTTATGTCCTTCTATATCGCCAGTATACCAACACTTTAGGCAAGAGACGAGGGATAGGAAGATAAGACAGCGCACTTAAGTGTCAGTATACAGGATGTAGCATATCGGTGGTACCAGAGGACATAAGCAATTAATGAAGAAGACAATTGTGTCCTCAATAACAATCCCCAATAAACACGACAAGACAGTTTATTAGTAACTCACCTGGAAAAGGGAACTACCATGTAGCCTGGCTGGACTGAGAGGAGCCACAGGGCTCAGGGTACTCCAGAAGTGAATGCTAGACAGCATGGCATTTGGGGTTAGCAAAATAGGTGTCTGCAAAGAAAAATAAGTGTCAGCAACTCATTACGTTATAGTAAAAAGACATAATATTGCAGAATGAGCAATGTGATATGATCCTCTTGTATAAACACCAGCTCAACCTCCTGCTGCCGTTTGTAATCCTTAGTCATCATATTTGTATGTCAGTGACAGCTTGTGTTGTATTATCCCACACCATGACTCATGGCATTATTGTCTCACAGTTTTAGCCTCTTACCTCTGAAGTAAGTTTTCACCCTCCTTACTAGGCCACAGTTTTCAAATCTGACATGTGTCACTTTATGTGGTATATGTAAGTTGTACTACACAAAATAATTAATAAATAACATTAAAAACATGTCTACTTTACAGCGATGTTTTCTGATGACTTTTTTGTTAGGGTCTTAGTAGGGTTCAAAGTTTAGAAGCAATTTTTTTTTGTAAATAAAAGAAAAATATTCAAAACCTGTAATTTTTAGGGAACACTTCACTTTTGAATTGATGGAATGGCTTATACTGTCTATGACAAAAATTAGTACACCCCTCACATTTTGTAAATATGCCATGGCACATCATGGCAGAGAATTCTCTGAGGATCTGAAAATAAAATTGTTGATCTACATAAAGATGGCCTAAGCTATAAGACGATTGCCAACACCCTGAAACTGAGCTGTAGCACGGTGGCCAAGACCATAGAGATGTTTAATAAGATTCCACTCAGAACAGGCCTCGCCATGGCCAACCAAAGAAGTCGAATGCTTGGCTTCAGCATTATACCCAGAGGTTGTCTTCTCAAAATAGATGTATGAGTGCTGCCAGCCTTGCTACAGAGGTTAAAGGGGTGAGGGATCCGCCTGTCAGTGCTCAGACCAAACCGCACACTACAGCAAATTGGTCTGCATGGCTGTCGTCCCAGAAAGAAGACACTTCTAAAGATGATGCACAAGAAAGCCAATCAACAGTTTGCTGAAGACAAGCAGACTGAGGACATGGGTTACTGGAACCTGTCCTGTAGTCTGATGAGATTAAGATAAACTTATTTGGTTCAGATGGTGTCAGAGGGAGGCGGCTTCAATGCAGAGAGGTGGGCAGAAGATTATGGGAATAGAGGGCAGTGAACATGCATTCTATTAAATATCAGGAGAACACGTGTTTGCCCCAGTGCTGGTTCCTGCCTCCTGTGACCCCCACGCCGCCATAGCCTAGTACATCCATACCAAAAGACGCACCCCCACTTTCCTCCAAAATTTTGGGGAAGAAGAAGTGTCTTATAGTCCGAAAAATACAGTTATGCTTCTTCATAATGGTATATTATACTTCAGCTCCCTTATCTTGTATTCTGTATTTGTACTATGCATATTTTCATATAGGCATGTGTTGTGGAATTGATTAACACGGGTCTACATATTTTGAAACGTTTTCAGGTTCAGTTAGGCAATGAGCCATTTCAGAATGATTTTCAGCTCCTGAATTCAAAATCAGACACTAAAAAAACGTAGTTGGCTTTTTTGTTTCTATGATATCAAGGAGTTTTCCTTTCACTTCGACATATATACTGACAAGTAAAAGAGTACCAATGTTTCAAAATTTTGACTTTCAAGCTCCGTAAAACACCATCCACTACAGCTGTGTGAGACTAACTTAATTTCATAGACCATCATCTTGACTATCTCATATAAAAATGTGATTTTCAACTATTTAGCAATGGTCCTCGGAGAAGAAACTACGGCGAAACGCGTTAGGCTGAGCCACACATTCCCTCCAGGATTGATTTTTACTGACCCCTTCAACTTTTGGACATATAGGTGGTATTTAGATCAGGCCACCTGTCTTTCCTGACACTTACCGTGTTTCCCCGAAAGTAAGACCCTGTCTTACATTAAATTTACCTACAAAAGTCCCACCCTGTCTTACTTTCGGAGGAGGTCTTACATTAGGAAAAAATAAAAAAGACAAATTTATAGGACACTTGCGGTTCACTTGCGGCAAGTGCGGGTGAAAAGACCGCACTTGCCGCACAGCACTTGCGGCGCAATTGCGGCACGGCCCCATGCATTGTATAGGGCACTTGCGGTTCACTTGCGGCAACCGCACGTGTCCTATACATTGCATGGGGCCGTGCCGCAATTGCGCCGCAAGTGCTGTGCGGCAAGTGCGGTTTTTTTCACCGCAACTGCCATTTTAAAATGGGAGCCATTTTTGAGCAAGTGGCTTTGCCGCAATTGCGCTGCACACAGTGCACACACACACACACATTGCACACACAGTGCACACACACACACACACAGTGCACACACACATTGCACACACAGTGCACACACACACACGCACACACACACAGTGCACACACACACACCCATGTTTACAGTACACACGTGTACGGTAACTGTTTTCGCCGGATCACTTCCTCTTTTCCTCTGCATTGCTGGGTGACGATTCCTCAGGGCTGGGCGGCCAATCACAGGTCGCGCTGGGCGGAGATCGGCGGGGCACAGCAAGTTAGGCTGTGATTAACCCCATGATCTCCGGACCAGCAGCTGCACCAGGGGGACAGAAGGAGCCTGGACGGCGGCATACACCATAGAACGGTAAGCCTGCGGCAACCTAAAGAGAGGCCCGCGACCCCCCCATAGGCGGCCTTACATTTCCCCGCGACCCCCCCGAAAGCGGTCTTACAATCGGGGGGGGGGCCTTACATTAGAAACCCATGGGCAACCCCCTACCCTGCCTTACTTTCAGGGGGGTCTTACTTTCGGGGAAACACATTAATTCAGGGCAGCTGAGCACCAGCGAGTTGACACAGAGCTCTCCTTTCCCTTCTCTCAGGGGCAAGCTGTGTTTCTCCACCTGTCTTTCCTGTGTGTCCTTTATACCTTGAATTCTCTCTTGAGATCCTCTATATACCTATTGTTCCACTACAATTCCTCAAGACTTAATGTATGATAATTTTGCATATTACATGTGGGAAAGTGTGAGCAATATGTACTTTTCTTGAGCACACTCAATATTTCATCAAGGGTGTTAGGCAGGACCCGGCTTTTAGACTTAATTAGAGGTGTACAAACACACACTGGGTACAAACTCTTGGTGATACAATTTGGTGTCACAGATACTGCATCCATATACCACCATGAGATATGCAACTATTGTTTCTCCTGAGATTCCCTGTTTTTCAGTGACTAATTTTATCATACTGTTTTAATACTCACTGTAGCCATTTCAATTTTACCATTTATACTTTCAGCACTACAGTATTCACCTTTGATTTGCCCTTTGTCTTATTATTGTATCTAGCACTTTAATAATTTGGATGATAATTTTCCGTGTTGCAGGGGGTTTACATGTAGCGACGCACCAGCGATCCAAACAATGATCTGACCTGACCGGGATCGCTGATGCGTCGTTACATGGTCACTGGTGAGATATCAGACAGGCAGATCCCACTAGCGGTCACCCAGCGATGCACTGATACCCGACAATCGTTGGGATCGTTTGGGGTCTCGGGCGCAGAATGGAGATCGCTGGTAAGTCTGCCTGTCACACACAGCGATGCAGCCTGGCCAGCGGGAGATCGCCCATCAAAAAATGGCCCAGGCCATTCAATAAAGATCAGCGATCTCCCAGCCAGGGGCTGATCGCTGCTAAGTGTCATACACAGGGACATCGCCGGCGAGATCGCTGCTACGTCACAACATCAGTGACGTAGCAGCGATCTCGTTAGCAATCTCGCTATTTGTAAACCGGCCTTTACTTGCACTTTATTTTCAACACTGTGATTGTTATTAAGTATACAGATTGTCACAATTTTTATATGGGTGTATCTCAAGGGCCTGTCACACGTGTCAATGTCGCCCGCTATATCGCTCATGCGTCACATATTATTCGTCGCCTGAGCGATGTGGAATTATCGCAGGTAAGATGTCACACGCGCCAATATGACCCAGCGATGCGGTGATGTCGCCATCTTGCGAGCGATTTTGTTTAGTCGCTTGTACGTTGTCAAAATAGAAAATACGTCGCTGAGTTTAGTGTCACACGCAGCGATGCACAAGGTCTACTGAGCGATGAGCGACAGGTTTTACGTCTGGCAGTGAAACCTGCGATCGGCGATCAGCGACATCGCTGGTTGCATCGCTTGGTCACACGCTTCAATGTCGCTCCTACGTCACTTTTACGTCGCTCGAGCGACTGAAAATCCGTGACGTACGAGCGACATTGACAGCGATATCGACGCGTGTGACATACCCTTCACAGTCACCTAATTTGATTTTGCACCTAGCAGGTGTTATATGCACAGGAAACTAAGCGATCACCTGATTACAAGTGTTACACATAGATTATTTCACTACATCTCCAATTGGATAAGGGGATTTTTATATGACATTTTTAGCCTAATTTTGAGGAACTAGGGAACCAGGAGAATTTCATTTGCATACACTACCTTGGAGGCGTTTTCTCTGTTATACAATTGCTGCTATTGTGTACATTTTAATACATTGTGATTGTGGGGTTTCTTGTTCGCTGCAGGAATAAATACATGGCATCTTGTCATTAATTTTAAACAAATGTATGGAAGGTATTTTATAACAAATAAAGAAAATTTTGTACCATAATTTGGGCTAATAACTCCGAACCCGGACTCACCCATCACTAATTGTTACCGCTTTATCCTTTAGCTCGTCAGTGAAATTAATGCATAAACATTTCAGTACCCCGTATACCTATCAGCACTGGTGCAGGCACCAAGAGGTTTACAGGGAGAGCAGTGCACATCGCGTTTTCTGAAACAGTGGGCAAAGGTGATCACCCGTCTCTGCTGCAGGCAACTGCGTGTGCCCACTATTAAAGTAAGTGGATATTTATGCTTCCCACTGGTAGCAGAGAATATCGCGGCAGGAGTCAGCGCACAGATGATTATACTAAACATCAATAGTTCCACCGCAGTGGGACTTCCTCTTCACATGCTGGCAGCTGATTGAGTGTGGAGTGCATCGCATGACAGTGATGCATCGCTACGCATTACATGCTGGTCAGCTGCTGGCTCGAGAAAAATATGTTGCGTTGCAGTGAAGCGGATGAATAGTGAGTATAATCGTTAATAATTTTATGTTTGCCCCGTGATCGGGGCCATATTTACCAGGATGAGGGCTCATATATACAAGGATGGGAGGCCATATTTACCTGGAAGGAGCCCAAGATGGGGAACATTAGTACATAATTTATGGACATAACCCCCATAACACTGTCAGCAGAAACCCCCCCACCTCCCCACATAACAGTGCATAATGACCACATTCTTTGCTTAAGATATTTGTTCCCCATTTTGCTCCTCTAAAACCTGGGGGTATCTTGTGGTCCGATGCATCTTAAACTCCGATAAATACGGTATACTCAATTGTTTTTGTCTCTAACAAATTTGGCTATAGAACAGTGTAAGCTTTAGCTTTTTACAGGTTTTCACAGCATTTTTGGCTGCTCTGCATTATTATTATATCCACATGATTTTTGAATTACTTTTTTTTTACTTTAGATTTTTAAATTGGTGTGCAAATTTCTAATAGTATATTATTTCGGTCTATAATATATAATATATTTTTAACCCCTTCCCGACCTTTGACGTTATAGAGACGTTATGAAAGTCAATGCATTCCCGACCTATGACATCTCTATAACGTCATGGGTTGTTTGTGCTCCCGCAGCTCCGGTGACAGGGCCAGTGACAAATCACTGGAGCTGCAGGATCGCAAGGACCCATACTTTAGCCCAGGGGAGGTGACTTAGCCTCCCGTGGCTAAAGTCACTCTGATTGGCAGTTAAAAGTGAAACTGCCGATCAGAGCGAATCAATACGATTCACCCCTTCAGATCTGATTGGAGCTCTCCAATCAGATCTGGAGGGGCGGATCGGCGGGTGCTCTCCCCCTCCTCAGCCCCCTCCCGCTCCGGAGCCGATTAGGCCCCCCCCTTCCCTCCCATCCGCTCTCCCGCCCCTCCGATCATAATCTATCTGCCGGCGGGCTGCACCCGCAGGTGCACTCGCTAGTCATCCTTCTCTGCGCCACCCTCCTCCTCCAGCCCCCCTGTGTCATGTACCCCCCCTTCCAGCTTTCCCCCCCTCATCTCTCATCCTTCTCTGCTGCGTGTGGCCCCTCATCCTCCTCTCCCGGGCTCTTCCTCCTCACCTGTGGATGAGGTAAGAATGAATGAATGAATTAATGGATGGATGGATGCATGGGTGCATGCATGGGTTGATGCATGCATGCATGGTGATGGATGGTGGGAATGGATGGATGGGTGCGTGGATGTGTGCGTGCGTGGATGTGTGCATGGATCGGATGTGTGCGTGCGTGGATGTGTGCGTTCGTCGTGCGTGGATGTATGTGTGAGTGCGTGGATGTGTGCATGGATCAATGTGTACGTGCGTGGATGTGTGCATGGATCGATGTGTGCGTGCATGAATGTGTGCATGGATGGATGTGTGCATGCGTGGATGGGTGCATGTTGATGTGAGCATGTGGATGGATGGATGCATGCAAGGGATCAAGTATCCTTTTTGTTGTAGTCTCATTGCCATACAGTGCACCATAATTCTGACCTCAGAGACTGTAGGGAGAGGACACTTGATCCCTTGCTGCAGTTCTGGATGGAGCAGAGGTGATCGAGCTTCGTGGGACCTTCATTGTGGACTATGTTGGAGGCGATCGAGCGTTGTGGGACCTTCATTGTGGACTACGTTGGATCTTTATAATAAAGATGGAGTACGAATCTTGTTTGTGTTTTTTTTTCAAGTAAAAAGATTTTTCTCTGTGTGGTCTATTTATTAGAGATTCCTAGTGGCTGGGTCTAACATTGGCCCGACATTATGAATCTCGGGCTTAGTGCCGGATGCAATAAAAAAGTTGGCATTAACTCCTTTATTACCCAGTTTGCCACTGGCACCAGGGCAACTGGAAGAGCTTGGGTACAGTGCCAGAAAATGGCGCTTCAATGAATGCGCTATTTTCAGGGGCGGCGAGGGCTGCAGTTCGCAGCATGGGGGGCCCAGAACGCTTGGGCCTCTCCATGCTGAGAATTCCAGCCCCCAGCTACCAAGTTGTACCTGGCTGGGCCATAAATATGGCGGAGCCCCACGTCATTTATTTTTCTAGAATTAGTTCTAGAAATAAAAAAAATAAAAAATGGGCTTCGCTGTATTTTTGGTTGCCAGCCAGGTACAACAGGCAGCTGGGGGTTGGTGGCAGTGTGTAGCTGTCAAGTTGTACCTGGCTAGACCAAAAATATGCCGGAGCCCCACGTCATTTTTTTTCTTCTAAAATCAGTTTGAGAAATAAAAAAAGGCCTTTGCTGTATTTTTGGTAGCCAGCCAGGTACAACTTGGCAGCTGGGGGGGCTGGAATTCTCACGTGGATGGACCCAAATGTTGTGGGCCCCCCACACTGCAAATTGCAACCCACAGCTACCCAAGAAAATA
Source organism: Allobates femoralis (assembly GCA_033576535.1). NCBI lineage: Eukaryota > Metazoa > Chordata > Amphibia > Anura > Aromobatidae > Allobates > Allobates femoralis. Next base: position 227,234,742 of record JARQOC010000002.1, read on the forward strand.
CGCATTCATTAGAGGCGCCATTTTCTGGTGCTGTACCCCAACTCTTCCAGTTGCCCTTGTGCTGGTGGCACATGGGTTCTCCATATGCGACATGATGTCCGCTAACAATTTCAATGGAAAATTAGCTCCAATTGTTAGCGAAACCATGTCGCGTATGGAGAGCCCCTCACTTTGTGCCTGAACATTGGAGCTCACCTACAAGTGACCTCATTTTGGAAACTAGATCCCCAAGGAACTTATCTAGATGCATAGTGAGCAGGAGCTTCACAAATTAGTTCGTAAAAGGGAAAAAGAAGATTTTTTGTGAAAAAGAAAGTAATTTTTCATTTTTACGGATCAATTTGTGAAGCAACTAGGGGATTAAAGTGCTCACAATGCATCTAAATAAGTTCCCTGGGGGTTCTTGTTTCCAAAATGGGGTCACTTGTGGGGAAGCGCCAAAGTTTAGGCACACAGGGGACTCTTTATATGCAACATGGTGTCCACTAATAATTCCAATTGTTAGCGGACACCATGTTGCGTATGGAGAGCCCCTGTGTGCCTAAACATTGGAGCTCCCCCACAAGTGACCCCAGGTGCTTCACAAATTGATCCGTAGAAATGAAAAAGTATTTTTTTTCCCACAAAAATTTTTTTTTCATTTTTACGGATTCATTTGTGAGGCACCTGGGGGTTCAAAGTGCTCACTATGCATCTAGATAAGTTCCCTGGGGGGTCTAGATTCCAAAATGGGGTCATTTGTGGGGGAGCTCCAATGTTTAGGCACACAGGGTCTCTCCAAACGCGACATGGTGTCCGCTAACAATTTGAATGGAAAATTAGTGTCACACTTGGAAGGTAAGGGAATCAGGTAACAGGTAGGTGACTGGGCAAAAGGGGGTCAGGAGAGCTTAATCTGACCCAGATGCTGGGGTCACTGGCTTGCTCTGATCTCGGAGGTACCTCTGATGGTGAGGAGTTCCAAGCCGCCACCCTGTACCCTAAAACTCCTGATTAGCCGTAGGCTGAGGGCCCCGACCTCCACCCACGGGTCAGGAATCACAGCTTCTCCCCAGGAAAGACTTTATCCCAGCAGCTAAGCATCAGCACAGCACAGTAGCAAGACCTAGAGCACATAGCTATCAGAAGCACCTGACAGAGGAGAGGGAAGACTATTTAAAGCCAGTGGAGGGGATTCCAGGTGAGTCACACATTAACTCCTGAACCAGCAATTGAACATAATAGTGACTGCAGTTCTGGAGCACACCACAGGAGGCAAAGACCTTCACAACCATCAACCATGCAGCTCTTAAAGACAAACCACATACACAGCAGCATCCAACAATGTCAGCACCATCCAAGCACGTGACAATTAGCTCAAATTGTTAGCGGACACCATGTCATGTTTGGAGAGCCCCTGCATGCCTAAACATTGGAGCTCCCCCACAAGTGACCCCATTTTGGAAACTAGACCCGCCCAGGGAACTTATCTAGATGGGTGGTGAGCATTTTGAACCCCTACGTGCTTCACAAATTAATCCATAAAAATGAAAAAGTACTTTTTGTTTCCCCCAAAAGTTTCTTTTTTCATTTTTACAGATTAATTTGTGAAGCACCTGGGGGTTCAAAGTGCTCACTATGCATCTAGATACATTCCTTGGGGGGGGGGGGCTAGTTTACAAAATGGGGTCACTTGTGGGGGAGCTCGATTGTTTAGGCACACAGGGGCTCTCTAAATGCGACATGGTGTCCACTAACAATTGGAACTGATTTCAAATTGTTATTGGACACCATGTCGCGTTTGGAGAGCCCCTGTGTGCCTAAACATTGGAGCTCCCACACAAGTGACCCCATTTTGGAAACTTGGCCCCGCAAGGAAAGTATCTAGATGCATAGGGAGCACTTTGAACCCCCAGGTGCTTCACAAATTGATCCGTAAAGATGAAAAAGCACCTTTTTTCACAAAAATGTTCTTTTAGCCTATATTTTTTCATGTTCACATGGGCAACAGGATAAAATGCATCCTAAAATTTGTTGGTCAATTTCTCCTGAGTACACCCATACCTCATATGTGGTCATAAACCACTGTTTGAGCGCACGGCAAGGTTCAGAAGGGAAGGAGCGCTATTTCACTTTTTGAGTGGAAAATTAGCTCCAAAAGTCAAATTACGTTCCTTTCCTTCTGAGCCCTGCTGTGCGCCCAAAGAGCGGTTTATGACCACATATGAGGTATCGGTGTACTCAGGAGAAAATGCCCAACAATTTTTAGGATCCAATTTATCCTGTTGCCCATGTGAAAATGAAAGAATTGAGGCTAAAAGAACATTTTTGTAAGAAAAATCAAAAAGTAAATTTTTTCCTTCTACGTTGCTTTAGTTCCTGTGAAGCATCTGAAGGGTTAATAATCTTCCTGAATGTAGTTTTGAGTAGCTTGAGGGGTGCAGTTTTTGGAATGGTGTCACTTTTTGGTGTTTTCTATCATTTACACCCCTCAAAGGGACTTGAAATGTGATGGGATCACTAAAAAAATGGTTTTGTAAATTTTGCTGGAAAAATTAGAAATTGCTGATGAACTTTGAACCCTTCTAACTTCCTACCCCCCCAAAAATTTTTTTTCCCAAAATGGCTGATGTAAAGTAGACATGTGGGAAATGTTATTTATTAACTATTTTGTGTCACATACCGTAACTCTCTGGTTTAGCAAAATAAAATTTCAAAATTTAAAAACTGCAAAATTTTCAACATTTTTGATTTTTTCACAAATAAACGCAAAAATTATTGACCTACATTTAATACTAACATGAAGCCCAATATGTCACGAAAAAACAATCTCAGAATCGCTAGGATCCGTTGAAGTGTTCCAGAGTTATTACTCATAAAGGGACACTGGTCAGAATTGACAAAAATGCCAAGGTCTTTAGGGTCAAAATAGACTGGGTCCTGAAGGGGTTAAACTAGTAACTGTATCCTCTCATACCTATTAACTAGCACAGTTGATATCTTACACACAAAGTGTACTTGTTTCATACCACCTCAATATTGTTTTTTTTTATAGTATATTATACATCTTATATATTATTGATATTACATATGTCAGCTATTATACCAATATAAAGAAACTAACAAGATTAATGGCATATTAGGGTCACATGATATGTATGTTAATGTTGTGCATGTTTTTATATTTTTAAATATACTTTATTTACTTCTATTTACTCACTTGTTTTCGTATCTTTCTCTTTTTTTTTTATAGGCGCCCTCTATTGGTACCACCTTAAACTACAGTAAATAATAAAACTATTATTATTATTATTTATTTATATAGCGCCATTAGGTTCCATGGCGCTTTACATAAGGATGAGGGAGACAAGAACAAGTACACTAAATCTAGGCGATCAGGACGTACAGGTACAGGAGGGGCAGGGATCCTGTCCACAAGGGCTCACAGTCTAAGAACGATGGCATTACAGGATGCTCCATGTGTATCTGCATTGCCACCTCCCTGATGTGCAATATGTGACAGTGATATCACAAGATGTGTCAGTTGACCCAGACACAAGGTCACTATTGCACATGTCCAACTGTCATGTTGGACTATATAACATTTTCCACATGCGCTCCTTAGGCGTTCGTGCCATTTTGGATACATCTTCCTATAACTAAAAGGATTATTGTTTCTGTCAGGTGCCCACACTATATGCCCTTTTACAGATACACCCCCATTGCGTCTGTTCCACCTTGGACACATTTCTGCAATTGTGAATTTGTTGATGTCCTACCTCTTATACAGTCATGGCCGAAAGTGTTGACACCCTTGAAATTGTTTCAGAAAATGAAGTAATTCTCCCAGAAAATTATTGTAATTACTTGTTTTGTTACATACAGTACAGACCAAAAGTTTGGACACACCTTCTCATTCAAAGAGTTTTCTGTATTTTCAGGACTATGAAAATAGTAGATTCACACTGAAGGCATCAAAACTATGAATTAACACATGTGGAATTATATACTTAACAAAAAAGTGTGAAACAACTGAAAATATGTCTTACATTCTAGGTTTCTTCAAGTAGCCACCTTTTGCTTTGATTACTGCTTTGCACACTCTTGGCATTCTCTTGATGAGCTTCAAGAGGTAGTCACCGGAAATGGTTTTCACTTCACAGGTGTGCCCTGTCAGGTTTAAAGGGAACCCCATCACCTAAAAATCACCCCGCAGCCTATCAATACCTGTCCCTGCACCTACCTAATTGTATCCTACCTATCCCTCTCTGTCCTAAAACAATCATTGCAACGTTTAAAAAAGTGCTTTACAAACTTGCTAAAGTGAGGCTTCATGTCCCCTCAGAAGTCATACAGGGCGTACCCTGTGCATGATTTCCGCCGCCTTTGCCGCTTGTACTCATGCCCCGATGGGCGTGAAAATGCTTTGTAATCATTCTCTCCCTCCTCCATGGGCTAATTAGCCGATATGCCACTAATCGCGTAATTCCCGGCTCAGTGACGTCGATACACCCTTTGGGTGTATCGACAAACCTCAAGCTGTGTATTGCGCATGCGCGAGGTTTGCATTACGGCAGCATCTGTGATGAGCTGCCGTAAAGCAAACCTCGCGCATGCGCAATGAGCAGCTTGAGGTTCGTCGATACACCCTTAGGGTGTATTGACGTCACTGAGCCGGAAATGACGTGATTAGCGTCATACCGGCTAATATGCCCATGGAGGAGGGAGAGAATGATTACAAAGCATTTTCAAGCACATCAGGGCGTGAATACAAGCAGCGGAGGCGGCGAAAATCATGCACAGGGTATGCCCTGTGCGACTTCTGAGGGGACATGAAGCCTCACTTTAGCAAGTTTATAAAGCATTTTTTTAAACTTTGCAATGATTGTTTTAGGACAGAGAGGGATAGGTAGGATACGATTAGGAAGATGCAGGGACAGGTATTGATAGGCTGGGGGGTGATTTTTAGGTGACAGGTTCCCTTTAATAAGTGGGATGTCTTGCCTTATAAATGGGGTTGGGACCATCAGTTGTGTTGTGCAGAAGTCTGGTGGATACACAGCTGATAGTCCTACTAAATAGACTGTTAGAATTTGTATTATGGCAAGAAAAAAGCAGCTAAGTAAAGAAAATCGAGTGGCCATCCTTACTTTAAGAAATGAAGGTCAGTCAGTCCGAAGAATTAGGAAAACTTTGAAAGTGTCCCCAAGTGCAGTTGCAAAAACCATCAAGTGCTACAAAGAAACTGGCTCACATGAGGACCGCCCCAGGAAAGGAAGACTAAGAGTCACGTCTGCTGCGGAGGATAAGTTCATCTGAGTCACCAGCCTCAGAAATCGCAGGTTAACAGCAGCTCAGATTAGAGACCAGGTCAATGCCACACAGAGTTCTAGCAACAGACACATCTCTACAACTGTTAAGAGGAGAATTTGTGCAGCAGGCCTTCATGGTAAAATAGCTGTTAGGAAACCACAAGGAATGGACATTAGACCAGTGGAAATCTGTGCTTTGGTCTGATGAGTCCAAATTTGAGATCTTTGGTTCCAACCACCGTGTCTTTGTGTGACGCAGAAAAGGTGAACGGATGGACTCTACATGCCTGGTTCCCAACCTGAAGCATGGAGGAGGAGGTGTGATGGTGTGGGGGTGCTTTGTTGGTGACACTGTTGGGGATTTATTCAAAATTGAAAGCCATGCTGGTTCAGTATGCCACCACAGCATGTTGCAGGGGCATGCTATTCCATCCAGTTTGCGTTTAGTTGGACCATCATTTATTTTTCAACAGAACAATGACCCCAAAACACACCTCTAGGCTGTGTAAGGGCTATTTAACCAAGAAGGAGAGTGATGGGGTGCTATGCCAGATGACCTTGCCTCCACAGTCACCATGCCTGAACCCAATCGAGATTTGGGGTGAGCTGGACTGAAGAGTCAAGGCAAAAGGGCCAACAAATGCTAAGCATCTCTGGGAACTCCTTCAAAACTGTTGGAAGACCATTTCCGGTGACTACCTCTTGAAGCACATCAAGAGAATGCCAAGAGTCTGCAAAGCAGTAATCAAAGCAATAGGTGGATACTTTGAAGAACCTAGAATATAAGACATATTTTCAGTTACTTCACACTTTTTTGTTAAGTATATAATTCATAGTTTTGATGCCTTCAGTGTGAATCTACAATTTTCATAGTCATGAAAATAAAGAAAACTCTTTGAATGGGGTGTGTCCAAACTTTTGGTCTGTACTGTATGTTTATTTCCTTTGTGTATATGGGAACAACACAGAAAAATGGCAAATTGGACATCATTTTTCCCCTTCCTGGCATCAGATGCACAGGAGCGTCATTGGTCAGTGGTACTTCTCGACCCAGGATGCACCAGTGCATCATGATGGGATCACGGCCCCATAGCTACAGTGACTGGGATCGCCAAAACTTCACTGGAGGTACTGTAAGGAGGGGGACCTCAGCTTGATGTCGGGCTTGATGTCATTACTATCTAGCCTATGTTGGGACTGTAATAGCCCCTTTAATAGGCTTTAAGAGCTGTGAGGGCAGTATCACCCTCCCCAGCGCTGATGGGAGTGATCACTCCCACTATCAGCATGGTGACAGCACTGCCTGCTGCCTGTGCACACTCCTCCCCAGTCTCATCTCCTCTCCTGCATTGAGCTCAGGCTCAGGAAGAGCGATGTGACAGCCAGGAATACGGTCGCTGTCCCTGGCTGTCTCACACTCTAGCTGCTGCAATCTTATCAATCACAGCAGCTAGGGTGTGGGGAGAGGGAGTGCGTGCTCGCTTACCTCTCCCCATGCTAATCGGTCCACCTAAATGTAATTGCAATTGGCCGAACCTGGCAACCTGATGTGTCATGGCGACATATGGTCACTTGACCCAAGCTTCAGAGATCATGTGATCTCTGACATTTGGGTCTACATCACAGACAGTTTGCACTGTATGAATATTGCCATGCTGTGCACCTACAATCAGTGTGGGCCAGGGATCAAGTGTCCTATTGTTGCAGTCTCTGCTGCACTGTATGGCAGATCATTGCCATACAGAGCAGCAACAGTGTGAGCCCAGAAACTGCAACAAAACGTGATCCCTTGCTGCAGTGTTCGGAGGTGATTGAGCGATGTGGGACCTTTGTTGTGGATTATGTCGGACGGTATGTGGGGGTAATAAAGATGGGAGTCTCAATGTGTGTTTGTGTTTTTTGTTCTAATAAAAAAAAAAATTTCTGCGTGTTGTGTTTTATTTGCTACTAGCTGTACTACCCGGCTACACCCGAGTTAATAAATAACTGATGTTAGCTATAACAAAATAGAATTTGAATATGTCATATTAATGACCTGTAGGAAAATAGAAGCTGAGCTGCGATTGGTTGCTATAGGCAGCCTGATAAGGGTATGTGCGCACTGGTCGGGTTAGGGCCGGATTAGGTGTGTAAACCGCCGGTCGGTTTACATAAATTTCATGTAAATTTATGTTAATCCAAACCGGCGTTTGGATTAACATAGAAACCTATGTAAACCGACACCCGCTGTGCACACAGCGGCGGTTTACACATGCTCATCCGTTGCTAACCCGCTGGGTTCCCAGCGGGTTAGCAAAGAATGAGCTTGTTCTATAATCCGGCCGGTTCTGCAGCGGCTGCAAGCAGAATCATGTACTGCTTCCAGCCGCTGCAGAACGGCCGGCGCTAACCCGCCCGTCACCCGCCCGTCTCCCGCCGCACATACCCGACAGGAAGCCGGTGGACGGCTCCGGAGCTTCCTGTCGGGTCCCGCCCAGCCGCCGCCGCCACAAACCCGCCCACCGTGCGCACATACCCTAAATCTCCAGCCAACAGTAATCCCACCACCCGGCCGGGCAGTATATGTTACCTCACACATACACATAATAGACAGCTCATGTGACTGACATCTGCCTTAATTCCCTATATGGTACATGTGTTGCACATTGGCTGTTTTTAATCAAATGTTTATTTTTGGAAATTAAAGATAGCACACATATGAGGAGAGTTGTGTGAGGCAATTTGTGCACATCTGTATCTGTCTGTGTGGTGTGTGTGTCCCTGGGGTGTGTGTGTGTCCCTGTAGGGTGAGTGCATGTGTTCCTATAGGGTGTGTATGTGTGTGTCCCTGGTGGGGGTCCTGTGTGGTGTGTGTGTGTCTCTGTGTTGTGGGTGTCACTTTGTGGGGGGGGGGGGTTCTGTATGGTGTGTGTGTGTGTCTCTGTGTTTCTCTTTGTGGTGTGTGTGTGTGTGTGTGTGTCCCTGTGGGGTGAGTACCTGTGTCCCTATAGGGTGTGGTATGTGTGTGTGTCCCTGTGGGGGGGTGTCTGTGTGGTGTGTATGTGTCTCTGTGTTGTGTGTGTCTCTTTGTGGTGTGTGTGTCCCTGTGGGGTGAGTGCATGTGTCGCTATAGGATGTGTGTGTGTCCCCGTGGAGGGTGTGTGTGTGTGTCTGTCTGTCTTGTGTGTGTCTCTTTGTGGTGTGTGTGTTCGGGTGCGTGGTGAGTATCCAATGTTGGGGTTGCACCTTAGCGACTATACACTTGCTGTTACTCTTTGTGTGCATGTGGTGTGTATACAGGACCCCCTGTGTGGTGAATATCCCATGTTGGGGCCCCACCTTAGTGACTATATGCTGGTATATGCTGTTAGTCTTTGGCGCTGTCATTAAGCCCCTCTCAATCACAACTGTCAACTGGTAACTGTCACTTTTTCCCCATTATGTAGATAGGGGCAAAAATGTTTGGTGAATTGGAATGCGCGGGGTTAAAATTTCGCCTCACAACATAGCCTATGACGCTCTCAGGGTCCAGACGTGTGACTGTGCAAAATTTTGTGGCTATAGTTGACAGCTGTCAATTTTCCTCCAACACTTTTCCATTCACTTTTTCCCCATTATGTAGATAGGGGCATAATTGTTTGGTGAACTGGAACGCGCAGGGTTAAAATTTCGCCTCACAACATAGCCTAGGACGCTCCCAGGGTCCAGATGTGTGACTGTGCAAAATTTTGTTGCTGTAGTTGCAACGGTGTAGATGCCAATCCCGGATATACATACATACATACATACATACATACACACACACATTCAGCTTTATATATTAGATTTACTAGACCGGCCGGGTCAAAGATTGGCCCGACATTATGAATCTCGGGCTTAGTGCAAGTGGTCAATACAAAGCTGGCATTAACCCCTTTATTACTCAATTTGCCACCGTCACCAGGGCAACTAGAAGTGTCTGGGTTCAGCGCCAGAAAATGGCACTTCAATGAAAGCGTCATTTTCTGGGGTGACTGCGGGCTACAATTTGCAGCGTGGGTGGCCCAGACAGCTTGGGCTTCTCCATGCTGAGGATTCTAGCCCCCAGCTGCTTAGCTGTACCATTCTGACAACCAAAATTATGGTAAAGCCCGATGTCATTTTTTTAAATTATTTCTAGAAATAATTAAAAAAAAAAAAATATGTCGGGCTTAGCTGTATTTTTGGTTGCCAGCCAGGTACAGCTAGGCAGCTGGGGTTAGTGGCAGCCTGTAGCTGCCTAGCTGTACCTGGCTGGCAACCAAACATACAGCAAAGACCCACAATTTTTTAAAATAATTTCTAGAAATAATAAAAAAAAAAAAAAAAGAAAGGGTTCTGCTGGGGGAGGGTGACAGCCCATACCTTTGCTGGTGACCAAACATATAGCAGAGCCTCACATTATCAATGCAAAATCCCTTTTAAATACCGTATATACTCGTGTATACGCCGACCCGTGTATAAGCCGACCCCCCTACTTTTGCCCCAAAAATCTGGAAAAACCTATTGACTCGTGTATAAGCCGAGGGTGGACCCCAGCACAGGTATACAGCCCCCAGCAGTGTGGTATACAGGCCCCACCCAGTGGTATACAGGCCTCCCCAGTGGTAGTATACAGCAGCCCCAGTGGTAGTATACAGCAGCCCCAGTGGTAGTATATAGCATCCCCAGCAGCTCCAGTGGTAGTATATAGCAGCCCCAGTGGTAGTATATAGCAGCCCCAGTGGTAGTATACAGCAGCCCCAGTGGTAGTATATAGCATCCCCAGCAGCCCCAGTGGTAGTATATAGCATCCCCAGCAGTAGTATAAAGCAGCCCCAGTGGTAGTATACAGCAGCCCCAGTGGTAGTATATAGCAGCCCCAGCAGCCCCAGTGGTAGTATACAGCAGCCCCAGTGGTAGTATATAGCAGCCCCAGTGGTAGTATACAGCAGCCCCAGTGGTAGTATATAGCAGCCCCAGCGGTAGTATACAGCAGCCCCAGTAATCCAGGGCCCCCCCAGCCTTGCTCCGGTAACCTGTAAAGTAAAATATACTTATCACTGTCCCGCTGCCGTCCGCGCCCGCATCTGCCGACATCCCGATCCTCCATCTTCATGCGTCTTCTTCCGACTTCCTGTGTTCGGCGCCGGCAATGACGTCATTGCCTGCGACGAACAGAGGAAACCGGAAGAAGACGCATGAAGATGGAGGATCGGGATGTCGGCAGATGCGGACGGCAGCGGGACAGTGATAAGTATATTTTACTTTACAGGTTACCGGAGCAAGGGGGGGGGGGGTCCTGGATTACTGAGGCTGCTGGGGCTGCCATATTGACTCGCGTATAAGCCGAGGGGGGTACTTTTCAGCCCAATTTTTGGGCTGAAAAACTCGGCTTATACGCGAGTATATACGGTACATAAATATTCACTGTATGAACAGTGCTGTGTATTTGCTGAGTATTTTGGAGATGACATTGAGTTCCATGGGTGAAAATTGCGGCAAAATACATTGAAAGAATTGAAATACAGCAGATTTTTCCATAGACAAATGCGTGCCAATAACTGACGCAGGAAAATCTGTAGCATGGTCACAACACTTCTAAGGTGCTGTACTGCGGAACTGTCAAAAATACACCGAAAAAATGTGGTAAAATCGAGGCAAGAATGCAGGAAATCCGCAGCGTTGACACATTTGACTAAAGTTCACATACCATGTCCCCGCTCAAAATATCAGTCCTTTCTTTCTGAGCCCAGCCGTGCGCCCAAAAAAATTGTTTCCAACCACATATGGAGAAATCGCACAACATATTTTGGAGTCCAATTTATAATGTTGCATGTGTGAAAATTAAAAAACCCTTTGTTTTACCACAAATGTTTTTAGTCTTCAAGTCTTCATTTTTATGGCTCAATGTTCACACATCCAAATAAATTCCTTGTAGGTCTAGTTTCCAAAACAGGGTCACTCGTGGGGGAGTTTCAACTGTTCAGGCACATCAGGGACTCTCTAAAGGTGACATGACACCTACAGACCATTCCATCAAAATCTGTGTTCCAAAATGTCACTCCTTCCCTTTCGAGCCCTGCCGTGTGCCCAAACAGTAGTTTTCCATCACATGAGGTGTCGACGTACTCAGTTCAAATTGCCCAACACATTTTAGGATCTATTTTATTGTCTTGCCCCTGTGAAAATGAAAAAATTGAGCCTAAAAGTAAAAAGTATTTTTAATTTTCACAGCTAACGTTATACAATTCTATGAAGCACCTAGGGGTTCAAAGTGCTCAGTACCTATCTAGATAAATTCCTTGGGGGCACTATGAATTTTCAATCTTTTTCCCTGGATAACAAAGGAATTAATAAATGTTTTCTATTTATACTCTGGCATATTGGCTTTCTCTCGCTGGATTTTCCTGAGTTTTTTCTCTCTATCTCTAGCTATAGATAATATATAAAGCCACGCCCACTCCACAGCTGTCATAGCCCCACCAACTCCACACAGCCCCCTTCCCACTCCATAGGTCTGTCATAGCCCCACCCACACAACATAGCCTCACCACTTCATAGCTCCACCACCTATATGGTCCGGCCCCTTGACAATGTATGTATGTATGTATGTTCACTAAAGGAATTTGCACCGTCGCACCTTCAATCACAAAGTTTTGCACACACATCCCATTTGACTCTCTGTGGAGTCTGTGGAGGGGTGCAGTGGGGGCATTTATTTGGGGAAGGGGGTGGTGTGAGTTTAAGTTGGTGGGGTGGTGCTGGTTTGGGAAGGTGTTATTTTTAGGAGGGGGTGGGGTGTTTTTTTGGGGCAGGGGTGCGGGTTTATCATTTTTGCGTGGGGGGAGTGCAAGGCTTGGGGGGCAGGCTTTTTTCGGGGGCGGGTTTGGAGGGGTGCGGGTTAAGGAAGTCAAGGGGGCGGTATTTTTTAGGGGGTGAGGGGTAGATTTGATGCGTATAGGTGACATACATACACAGACATACATTTAGCTAACTAAAAACAGTTAGTTACTATGCCTGGGCAATGCCGGGTTCTAAATCCTATATCTATCTATCTATCTATCTATCATATAAGGTTGAGTATGTGGTATAAGCCACAGCCACTCCACATATCCATGCCTACTCCTGGTTGTCATGCTCCTCCATATAGCAATGCCCAGCCCATGTGGTCAAGCCCACTCCACATAGCTCCACCCCTCCAGTTAACCCCACCCCTTTACTGGGATGTCATAATAGAATGTTAGCTTATAAAATTTCATGTCACTGCCTGATCATTAGATCATAGTTGTCCTACAGACACTAATGCCCCATATAAAAAGGAATGTGATTGGATGATGACTGGATGATAGTCATCACATGCTAAAAGAAAAGCTGAGCAAGACCTACAGAAATGGAAGAAAGGGAGTCAAGACTTACAGAAATGAGAACAAGAGCTGCTTCCTCAAGGGACACTGAAATGGTCATTGCCCTCAGGACTATATGGAGGGGTGGAGCTATAAAGGGGCAGGGCTGGACTACCGGGAGGGGTATGGCTAGAAAGGGTGGGGCTACTGGAAGGGGGCAGGGCTATGATACATATACACATACATACATTACCATATATGGGCGATATTACCACATGAGCATTACAACCGTATATGGGCATTATGCCCTGGCACCGCCAGGCTCTACTGCTTATATATATATGAATATGAATAACCCTGAGGAAGGCGCCGGGTGTGGCGCTGAAACGCGTAGGAGGAATAAAGAGGATGGAAATTTGATTGGCTCTCTGGTGAGTTATTCTGAACCCTGAGCAGCGCGGACCGTGGTACACCATCACTCCCATAATTATTCTTGGAACATACCACTATCCAGTGGTAGGTGGAGGTCCTGCAGCAGCTTGGAACATTGATTCCGAAACGCCTTCAAACCAGTTGTGGGGATCACAACTGGACCAGGTGAGCGGCTCCACAGCACCACCACAATACACTAGTGTCACTAGTGATAGGGCACTATTGCGCCTTTTGTCCCCTCCCTTTATATTTTACAGTATATATATACACACACACACACACATATATTATATATATATATATGTATATATAATATATATATATATATATATATAGACAAATAGACACATCTATTCTCCCATGTGGATGTGGATGGCCTAGGGCAGGAAAAAGTTCCATAATGTACAGGCAGAGGGGAAAGGTCAAAGAACACCCGTACATGTCCACTGCAATACAATGCTCTGCCCTCAGCAGGACAGGGAGAATTGAGCATGCACATGAGGGCGATTAGGATACGCTTACACGTAGCGTATTTCTGCATTTAGACAAGCGCTATTTAGTGCTGCATAAATGCAGTGAAATGCAGCGCCGTTACGCATTTCTGCAACAGCAATGGCTTTTGCAGAAATGTGTTCACATGGTCCGTAACTTTGCAGATGCGCTTTGCGCAATAAAATGACCATGTCAATTGTTTGTACTTTTTTTCGCTGCGTTTTTACTCACCTCACCGCGTTCTCCTGGTGATCGCTCCTCATACCGGCACAATAGGACCTATTGGAGGACCTTAGGAAGACCAGAGACTGTACCATACGACTGGGCGACATCACCCAATCACATGGTATTTCTGGGTCCTAGAAGCCGCACTCGCTGCGGCCCAGTGGGGATGAAGAGATCACCTGACGGTCAGCGGGGGAGTGCAGCTAGGTAAGTAAAGCGCAGGAAGAAAGCGCAGCATCATTCACACACATAACGCTGCATTCTGCGTGCAGTTTTGAACCAAAAATGGATCCTCACAAAACGCAGCAATTACGCTGTGTGTGAACATAGCCTAAAGGACACTGTGCACATGACGTAGAGATCCCAAAATAGACATATGTATCATATTCCTAAGACACGCCATAATATATCTATCTATATATATAAAGCTGTGTGCATGTATGTATGTATCAACCCCGCCTGCTCTATGGAGGGGTGAAAAGCTATATGCAGAACCAGACAGCATTTTATGGAGGAGGAGGATGGGTCATTCCATGTCAAGTGATCCAAAAATGAATATTTTTTTTTCCCTGACGTCCTCAGATTTTTTTTAATTTTTTTTCTATATGAAGAACAACTTTAGTTAATTACAAAAAAAAGTTTTGAATTTTTTTCTTTATCAGTTAATTTTTTACAGATTTTTTAAAAAAGTGCGAATTTTGGCCTGGTATGGCTTTACATTTTCTATCATATCTCGGGCTAGAAATAAGATAGAGAAACAAAATAAACACCAATCTACTCAGAACTGTCCAGGCTTTCACCAGATATGTCACAAGAGGATCTTTGTTAATATTTTACCCATGTGATCGCAAGCGCAAAACTTTAAAACGCATTTCCGAAAAATCGGCGCGCTTTAAATATTTAAAAAACTGCCCATGTGTCTGCTATGCTCTTAGCCACATCTGTACCAAATTTCAAGTTGGGGTCTTGATGGGATCATATTTTAAAATATTTTACTATTAATAGCGTCAATGGGTCATTCCATATCAAGTGATCTAAATATGAATATTTTTTTTTACCTGACGTCTTTACATTTTTTTTCCTCAGGCTAGAAATAAGATAATGAAGTGGGAGAGGCATCATTTTACTCAGAACGGTAACAGCTTTCATTTGAGATGTTACAAGACTATGTTTCTTTATATCAAATTCAAACTATTGAGGGGCAATTGTGAAAAAATGACTGATTGTGTTCTTGGTGATTTTTGAATTGACACTATAATAGTTAAACATTTTAAAATATGATCCCATCACGATCCCAACTTGAAATTTGGTACAGATGTGGCTAAGAGCATAAAAGACACATGGGCAGTTTTGGAAAATTTTTATTAAAACGTTTTTTTCGGAAATGCGTTTCAAAATGTTGCGTTTGCGTTCGCATGGGTAAAAAATTAAAATTAACAAATATACTCTTGTGACATATCTGGTGAAAGCCTGGACAGTTCTGAGTAGAATGGTGTTTATTTTGTTTCTCTATCTTATTTCTAGCCCGAGATAAAAAAAATGTAAAGTCATATCAGGCCAAAATTCAGCCTTTTTTTAAACTTTAAAAATCTGTAAAAAATTAACTGATGAAGAAAAAAATTCTAAACTTTTAATTTGTAATTAACTAAAGTAGTACTTCATAAAGGAAAAAAAAAATAAAAATCTAAAGACGTCAGGTAAAAAAAAATATTCATATTTAGATCACTTGATATGGAATGACCCATTGACGCTATTAATAGTAAAATATTTTAAAATATGATCCCTTCAAGACCACAACTTGAAATTTGGTACAGATGTGGCTAAGAGCAAAGCAGACACATGGGCAGTTTTTGAAATATTTAAAGCGCGCCGATTTTTCGGAAATGCATTTTAAAGTTTTGCGCTTGCGATCACATGGGTAAAATATTAACAAAGATCCTCTTGTGACATATCTGGTGAAAGCCTGTATAGTTCTGAGTAGAATGGTGTTTATTTTGTCTCTCTATCTTATTCCTAGCCTGAGTTATGAGGAGAAAAGTAAAGGCAGGCAACAGCGAAATTCACACTTTTTCCGAACTTTGAAAATCATTTTTTTAAAAAATAAATTTTTAAAAAAAAATTTCTCTTCACATTTTGCATTGTCTGACATGCTATTATCAAATAACAAAATCTCAAAAGAATTAAAAATATAGAGGTAATAATCATTGGTTCACTTGACATGGAATGACCCGGATCTAGAGGTAGAATCAGACAATATTCTATGGCAGGAGAGAGGCTATATGCAGAACCAGACAACATTCTATGGAGGGGGAGGAGCTAGAGGCAGAACCAGACAACATTCTATGGAGGGGGAGGAGCTAGAGGCAGAACCAGACAACATTCTATGGAGGGGGAGGAACTAGAGGCAGAACCAGACAACATTCTTTGGAGGGGGAGGAGCTAGAGGCAGAACCAGACAACATTCTTTGGAGGGGGAGGAGCTAGAGGCAGAACCAGAGAACATTCTATGGAGGGGAGGAGCTAGAGGCAGGCCCATTCTATAAAGGGGAGGAGCTATAGGCAGGGCCAGACAACATTCTATGGAGGGGGAGGAGCTAGAGGCAGAATCAGACAACATTCTATGGAGGGGGTGGAGCTAGAGGCAGGCCCATTCTATAAAGAGGAGGAGCTATAGGCAGGACCAGACAACATTCTATGGAGGGGGAGAAGCTAGAGGCAGAAGCAAAGAACATTCTATGGAGATTGAGGATCTAGAGACAGAACCAGACAGTATTCTATGGAGGAAGATCTAGAGGCAGAGGTGTATGTGCAAACTAATTATTCTATTCTATTATAAGTTATTATGCCCGGGCAACGCTGGGCTCTACAGCTTGTTGTCAAATAAATATGGGTCAGAGCACCTAATTTTCAAACAAGGGTCCCATCACACGCTGTCCAAATGGAACATGTATTTCTGCATCTCTCCTTTAATTTCCATTGGGGCTCTGAGAATGGCAGAACACGCTTAATTCTGCACTAAGTGAAACCATCTATCAGCTACATGTAAGAGGATGAATTACCGGAAGACACTAACATAAAAGAAGGCTCTCTGGAAAAACATACTTTTCCAGGAAATTACATAAACCTGAAGCCAATAACAATGAGTGGATAGTAAAAGGAAGGAGAAATATATAAGGCACATTCTGCAAGTTTTAGAAACTATTCTTCAGGAATTCAGAACGTCTTCACATGTATAATTACTGAGGTTATTCCATTAATAGTACATACATGTTATTGTAATGGCATCCAAAACGGGCATACAGTATAGTTTGCCAGCCCAGGGACCAAGCTGACTCATGTTGTAAATTTTTGCATTGTATGACCGTGCTCAGTATGATTACACCTACAATATCACACATTCACACACATTAAGAGCGTGGGAGCTTTGCTTCTAGAAAATGAGCAGACGTATGAACAGACTAGAATGGGTTAACAAAAGGAGGCATTCAGCATACCATGATGAGCTTTGCTTATCCATTACAAGACAAGACTAAACACGAAAAGCAGTAATCAGGGAATGTGGATTTGCAGAGGAGAATCTCTCATATCTTCAAAACCAGCTGCCCTTTCTATCTGGCACATACACGTTAGTGGGTGGGATCAAACTTGTGGCCTTCCATCTGCACTGCAACTATATATGTGAGACCCAAGAAGGTGAATATTACAACACAGTACAACATATGCCGAACACAGTAATGTGATTGTACAGTGTCGGCTTCTCTAGTTGTAAAGCAGAGCAGCATCATATGGTGAGACCACTCGTCTGATAGTATTTACACCCCCAAACAAATACAAGTATAATATCCCATAATTACTCATATAATACCCCATTCCGGATATCCACCTAATTTAAAAATATGGCAATATTTAGATTCCTTAACACAATTTTTATTAAAAAAAAAGAAAAATGAAATTTGTAATTTTCACACTGGCCACCGGAACTTTCTCTACAGGCCCCCATACACATTTCACTAATGTCGAACAAACACACCGATATCGACAGGTTGGCCAACAATCTAATGTATATGGGGATGTCAGCCAACTGATGACAGGGGGAGATATTGATCGAATAAGACCAATTTTGGTCTGCTGATTTTATTGCTCTCCCAGGGCTGATGTGTGAGTGGATGGCTTTCTCATAAAAAAACACAAAATACTCAGCCAAACTAGCTCTTCTGTGTATGGGAGAGTCGTTTGAGTTAGTTACTGGACAAACGATTGGCTGAAGCATTCGACAGTCATCCAATATCTATAGGTGCTGTCCAATCTGGAAGAGTTTACAGCAAGGCTCCATAATTCAGAGGAAGGATTACAATTAATGATCACTCCTGTATTCAAAGCAGGTAACAAAGAGTCCACCAATCATAATAGGTGATGCCACAGCTGACCCTGCTGCCATTTCCTTCACAATGACATTTTTACAGGTTCTGCATCTTTAATACAAGAAACAGGGAGTGTCTATGGATGGGTTCATAAAACAAAGTGAAGTTAAGGGGCCGTCACACGCGTCAATATCGCATGCAATATCGCTGCTGCTGCACATGACGTTGCAGCGATATTGACGCGTGTGACATGGTGAATCAACCAGTGATAAATCGCTGGTTAATGGTCGCCAGGTTTTCGGACAGGACCGAAAACCTGGCGATGGTCGCCCGATGTACACGCAGCATCACTGCGTGTGACACCGGGAGACGCGATCAGCCAGCTCCCAGCGCCTCTCAGCAAGCGCTAGGAGCTGATATCCATGGTAAACTGCGGGTATCTAAGCATTAGAAAAAACCACGAAACCATCTCCACTACCAAATTATATCAAAACATATATCAATATATTCCCTTGGTAGAGGAGAAATAGCGGACTCATTATAGCTGGACCAATCGCATAAGACCACGCACACACAAAGATTCCCAAAGATTAACCACTGAATAAGTGAATTTAAGTGGGGAAAGATATATATTTGTATAATACAGAGTCTCTGCATTTAAAAAGGTTGCGTCTAGAACTTGACAGCATGGTTAATAAATTGATAACTGAATAGAACTATTATATTATATATGAACTGTAATCCTGATGTATCTGTATGATTTTTGTGCTATGGGATTATCACCCTTCCGTACCCTTGTATCACTTTTGTCTGATAATAAAAATTGTATGTGTTATATATTTTTGGACCAATAATCGTTTTTGTTCCTTTGGGAATCTTTGTGTGTGCGGGGTATCTAAGCAGCGCGCGCTGCCTAGATACCCAATGTATACCTTGGTTACCAGACTTCTCCACTCACCGGCTGGTATCCAAGGTACACAGCGGGTAACTAGGGACCCTAGTTACCCGCTGTGTACCTTGGATACCAGCCAGTGAGCGGAGTAGGCTGGTAACCAAGGTATACATCGGGTATATAGGCAGCGCGCGCTTCCTAGATACCCGCAGTATACCATGGATACCAGCCTGCTCCCGCTAAGTGCAGCCTGTCAGCGGGAGAAAGACATCGTGGAAACGATATTTAAATCATTTCCACGATGTCGCTGGTCCACTGATTGCTGGTGAGTCTGTCTGTGTGACAGCTCACCAGCGATCAGCCATCAATGACGCCGGCTTTAGAGTCTAAAAAAGTCCCAGTAGCCAGTGTGAAAATACAAGATTTCTACTTTTTTTTGCTTTAATATAGGTGGTGCTACAAAATACAAAAACAATGTGAAAATCTACTAAAAGATTTAAACATTTTAAGACGTTAAAGAGGTTTCCCCACAAACAATTTTACTAAAATAGATTTTGGAATTATAATAAATTCCACAATCAGATGTGTTAAAAAAATGTTTCTGTGCTGACATAGTCTTATGTACTGGGTAATGGCCGTGTCTGACTGTTCAAGGACATGGTCTGATCATATCACATCTTCTGGGCTGAGATAATCTTAGACATGTGTCCCTGCTATGTACTGTGTAATGGATGTGTCTGACCATACAGGGACGTGGTCTTGTCATACCACATCTCCTGGGCTGAGATAATTTTATATATGTGTCCCTGCCATGTACTGTGTAATGGCCGTGTCTGACCGTACAGGGAATTGGTCTGATCATACCACACTCCTGGGCTGGGGAGCATGAAATAGAGTATACAGACATTACAGTACGGGATCACAGCTGATTCTTTCTTTGAGGTAATTACTGTCCCTGTCTCTTATCACAGGGGTGTCTCTGCCATGTCTCCAGGACTCTTGAGCTCATCATAAATCAAGTCAGTGGCATATAAGCTCAGCGGTGGAAGTGGAAGCTCCTATCTAAGTGACTTGATTTATCATAAGCTCAGGGGACTGGAGACATGACAGAACAACAAAAAAAAATTATTATATATATATTTTTTCTTTATTTTTTCTTTTCCCATTTCCAAGTGGGTGCCGATGGGTTGCACAGAAGCCCAAGATCAGCTGAAGCCTCAATGTCTGCCCTGTTGATACCCGAGTCATAGGGAAGTGTGATATCAGCTATACAGCTGATTACGGATTCAAGTTTAAAAAAATAAAAAAAACTACACGGTGCGCAGAATTATTAGGCAAATGAGTATTGTGGGGCAGCGCTGGGATTGCAGGTCAGAAATACGTTGAGCCCGGTAACAGTTAAAACAGCACCCGGTTTTATTGCTGATACATACAGCGATGGCACAAGCCGCCGGAATCCGGGTCGCAGCCGGGTACACTGGATACAGTCCACAAATAAAGTAACCCGGTTCCCTCAGGTTATGTGCTTTCTGATATAGGTCGCCCCGAGTTCCCAGGCCTCCTGAGCTAGACCGTGTTATGGTAGCACACGGCCCCTGGAGCTCCTTTAGCTTAGAAAACAAAAACTCTCCAGAGGGGGCCCCGCCCTGTCTCCTATCCAGGCTTTTAACCTTGTGTCTTCCTTGCAGGGATCCTGCAAGACCCAGAGCGGAGTGAGTGGACCGTCCCTCTCTCTCACACCCTATACTGGGTTCAATATGTGACAGTGCGCATTCTGGGGGAGACATAGCGCCCCTCGCATATGATCCCCAGCACTGTCTCACAGTATATTGATCACATGATACTTTTTTATACATGTTGTCCTACTCCAAGCTATATAGGCTTGAGAGCCAACTACCAATTAAGTAGATCAGATATGTTCATCTCTGTAATGAGGAGGGATGTGGTGTAATGACACCAAACCCTATATAAAGTGTGCTTAATTATTAGGCAAATGCCTTTCCTTAGGTAAAATGGGTCAAAGAGAGATTTGACAGTCTCTGAAAAGTCCAAAATTGTGAGATGTCTTGCAGAGGGATGCAGCAGTCTTGAAATTGCCAAACTTTTGAAGCATGATCACCAAACAATCAAGCGTTTAATGGCAAATAGCCAACAGGGTCGCAAGAAGCGTGTTAGGCAGAAAAGGCGCAAAATAACTGCCCATGAATTGAGGAAAATCAAGCGTGAAAACTGCCAAGATGTCACTTGCCACCAGTGTTACCCTATTTCAGAGCTGCAACGTTACTGGAGTATCAAAAAACACAAGGTGTACTATAGTCAGGGACATGAACAAGGTAAGGAAGGCTGAAAAACGACACCTTTGACCAAGAACCATAAGATAAAACGTCAAGACTGGGCCAAGAAATATCTTAAGACTGATTTTTCAAAGGTTTTATGGACTGATGAAATGAGAGAGACTCTTGATGGGCCAGATGGATGGGCCAGAGGCTAAATCAGTAAAGGGCAGAGAGGTCCACTCCGACTCCACACCAGCAAGGTGGAGGTGGGGTACTGGTATCATCAAAGATGAACTTGTGGGACCTTTTCGGGTTAAGGATGGAGTGAAGCTCAACTCCCGGACCTACTGCCAGTTTCTGAAGACAACTTCTTCAAGCAGTGATACAGGAAGAAGTCAGTATCGTTCAAGAAAAACATGATTTTCATGCAGGACAATGCTCCATCACATGCATCCAATTACTCCACAGCGTGGCTGGCCAGTAAAGGTCTAAATAGAAGAAAAAAATAATGACATGGCCCCCTGGTTCACCTGATCTGAACCCCATAGAGAACCTGTGGTCCCTCCTAAGATGTGAGATCTACAGGGAGGGAAAACAGTACACCTCTCGGAACAGTGTCTGGGAGGCTGTGGTGGCTGCTCCACGCAATGTGGATCGTAAGCAGATCAAAAACTGACAGAATCTATGGATGGAAGGCTGTTGAGTGTCATCATAAAGAAAGGTGGCTATATTGGTCACTAATTTTTTTGGGTTTTGTTTTTGCATGTCAGAAATGTTTTTTTCTAAATTTTGTGCAGTTATATCAGTTTACCTGGTGAAAATAAACAAGTGAGATGGGAATATATTTGTTTTTTGTTAAGTTGCCTAACAATTCTGCACAGTAATAGTTACTTGCACAAACAGATATCTCCTAAGATAGCAATATCTAAAAAAAAAACCACTCCAACTTCAAAAAATATTAAGCATTGATATTTGAGTATTTTGGGTTGATTGAGAACATAGTTGTGATCAATAAAAATAATCCTCTACAATATAACTTGCCTAATAATTCTGCACACAGTGTACTATTCTTGTCAAGAGATGTGAAAGGGCAAAATAGTCAAGTGTTGCACATATTTATGCTAATTGAGCTGACTTTTCAAACTATTTTAAGTTAGTTTTCTACTATAAAACCATTACATTTTCCCCACAGTATATGCAAATTCACTTTTCAACTAGCACAAAAACTTAGTTCTTGGTCAACAATGGAATAAAAAAAAAAAAAGACAAATGGCCAGCTATCTAAGTACGACTGTCATTGAAGAAAAATTACTGATAAGGAAATTGCCTGGGATACATTCAGAAGTTCACCATGACCCAGATGTGACACCATGAGGACTTTCATCTCTATATACATTACTTAAAGATGTAATCCCAAGAGAAAGATCTCATCTCAGTCTCACCAGAAGGCAGGAAATCAAAGTATTGTGTGTCAAGCTAAAGCTATACAATAGCAGAAAGACAGGTACATGAAATCAGCCAGAGGTGTTACCTGTGAGAAAAATGCTGGTGTGAGAGATGCTGTGGGTAGCGAAGGGCTAAGAATGCCAAGAGTGCCAGAATCGCTACTTGTGATAACCAATGTAGGTGTCAACTCCAGCTCTTTGGGCTTTTTAGACTTGTTGCTCTTATTGTCCAGTACATAGGGTTCAGGCTCAAGATCTGCTTCACCTTCTGCATCTGGCTTTGATTCTGATTCCTCTATCTCCATGTCGCTAGGAAAATCAATCTGCGGAGATCCCAAATCGCTTTCATCAGCTATATCCTGATTAGTTAAATCCGGAGATAACATTGGAGAATGTTTTGGAATGGGTGAGATGGACGTGTGTGGGGGAAGGAGAGAGGTGCCAATTGTAACACCTGGAGGAGGCTCTGCGGGTTTCTCATGGGGTTCTGGAGGCTGAGGTGGAGCTGAAGATATAATGGGTGCTGAGTCCGGGTTTTTGGACGGTGTGGTCACAAACCTAATGACTGATGGAGCAACTTCTGGACTCATTTTCTTATCGACGGGATATTCCACATTTGCAGTCTTGAAGAGCTTTACACCGGATGAATTCAAGGAATTGAGGGTGAATGAAGTGTACAAACCAGAGTGAATATAATCATTGCGTCCGGAGGATTTGGCTGGAGGATACAATAACCGCTCCTTGCTACAGTTCTCCTGGTCACGCATGATGCAAGTGCTGATAGGGTTGGCAGGGCTTCCATCGATATCGCCTTCAGCTTTACACACTGCTGCTGGATCCATGGTGAGGATATCGGGGTAGGAGACAAACTTGTAAACAAACTTCTGCCCATTTACCTTTTTAATGATGTTCTAGGGAGAAGAAGAGTAGTCAGTTCCATAAAATATTACACACAGAGAACCATGTAGCCAACATATCAGTTGCTATTTTAGACTAAATTCACACAATGCATTTGTTGTGAATTGTACTTGTGGTTTTCCATAGGTAACAACTGCAGTGGACTACAGTAATTGATAGTGAGGAAGACTTTAGAAATCACATCCACATGCTGGATGAGAAAGGGCGCCAAATAAATCAGTTGCTCAAGTTGTATCTTATAAATTGACATTTTTAGTCATGGAAGCCCAAGGTTTTGACTCATGTACCTAATGGTACTTTTATAAAAAAAAAATATTTTTTTACTCATTTTCTATATATGTATATGTGCAGTGATTATTCATTATGTTATCATAGATCACTTGTCGCATTGTCTTACATAAACACCTCTTGATTTTGTTGTTTACCCAAAATTTTGTGTAGCAAGTTGATGTCCTAATTAACAAATAGGTGGGACATTTGTCCTACATGCACTATTTCTTGATTAGCTTAAAGCACTACTCCAGCTTATCTTTATTGCAGTGCTGAAGTGGTGCTACTAATGTACGTTCCCTGATACTAGTCTCATACTTATCAGCCACCATCTTTAACTTTCATTGGTCTTCAGCAGTTTGTTACCTGATGCAGCAAGCTGGAGGTAATTTTCAATGCAAGTCTATGAGAGCCTCGTTCTGACTATCATAGACTTGCATTGAGAGCTTGTGACTTGCACTTCTGACTTCTGGCCAGTCAGAAGCTGCAATCACAAGATGGCACCAGAGCTGCACCAAGAATAGCTGGATACGTTGGATGGTGAATATAATATGAGGTGCGCGGATTATAGATTAGTAGCACAACTCCAATGGTGACATTAAAAATAAATACTGGAGTGGTTTTATAACCCCTACGCAATCTTTGACATACTGGTAGGTCAAAGGTCGTGTCCCTGCATTTGATGCTGGATCACAAGTCAAGCCTGCATCTTTCCCCGCACACGACGGATGATTGTACTTTCATACTGAACAGAAGAATCATATTGCCCAGTCAGTTTTACGATAAAGTGAACATAACTAACAAATAAAAAAAACACAATTATGGAATTGCACTTTTTTTTGCAATTTCAACACAGTTGGATTTTTTTTCCTGCTTTCCAGTGCAGCACAAGGTAAAATGAATGATATCATTTAAGAGTACAATCCGCCCCGCAAAATACAAACGCTTATACGGCTACTATGGAATTAAGTGCGCTATATAAATTAATAAATATTATTATTATTATTACACGGGAACTGGAAAATTAAATATTTAAGGCTCTTGGAAGAAGGGGAGGAAAAAAAACAAAGTGCAAAAAAGGAAAATTGCAAAGTCATGAAGAAGTTAAAGAATACTATATATTATCAAAGAAATCTGCTGCTTTTTCCGCAATTTCTAAGGCTGCTTTCATACTACCGTTTTTTTGGCATCAGGGCTGGGACACACTTTGCTACTTACACGCGAGTCTCTAGGACGAGACCCGGAAGAGGCTGGAGCAGTGACCCTGACCGGCCTATCCCTGTCTGAACGGGAATGACAGCTGCTTGTGTTTTTGTGCAGCTCCACACTTCCGTCCAGACAGGGAGAGGCCGGTCAGGGTCACTGCTCCAGCCTCTTCCGGGTCTCGTCCGATAGACTCGCATGTAAACAGCAGAGGGTGTCCAAGCCCTCAGTGTAAATCCTGCTAAAACTGGATGCAAGCAGATACGTTTTTGGCCCCATTGACTTTCAATGGGGCCACAGGAACTTTCAGGTTCATCCATTTCTTTACAGTTCCCCCTGATCCGGGGTGTCCACATTTTTTTCACTGACACTAAAACACATTTTGGAGCAATTTTGGTGTCTGTTTCAAAATCGTAGACACCCGGATCCAGAGCAATGTGGGTCAAATTACAATGGTGCTCTATGGAACCAGGATCCTATGGGTTAAATTAGAATGAGGCTCCATGGAACCCGGATCCAGTGGAATCCAAACACCAGATTGGGGTTTATGGACTAAGCATGCCCAGAACACAGTTTTAAATGACACACCCACTAAGGGGCGTGTCATTTACAACCGGATCCAGCTAAACAAGGAAGAAAAATCTGACGCAACGGGATACTCACACACCGGTATTATTATTGATCTGTGAGATGGATCAGTGATAATACAGATGCGGGTACATCCAGATGCATCAGGTTTTACAATTGCGGGAAATCTGGGGGTTATGCAGGTTTAACCTGCATTCTCCCAAATTCCATAAAACAGTAATGTGAAACCACCCTAAACACTCATTCTCAAAGTGTTTCAATTTCCAGGTAAAATCTGTATTCAGTAAAGACAAGATTGTTGCATTAAGGTCCCGACACACACAATGACGCTCCAGCGATCCAGACAGCGGATCACTGGAGCGTTGTTACCTGGTCGCTGGGGAGCTGTCAAACAGGCAGATCTCTCCAGCGATCAGGGACCTGGGAGCCACCTCCCACATCGCTGGATACAATGTTACCAGCGTCCTCCCTGCTTAGCTCAGCCTGTAAGCAGGGAGGAAGCTGGTAACTATGACAAACAGCGGGTATCTAGGCAGCACATGCTGCCTAGATACCCGCTGTTTATCATAGTTACCAGCGTCCTCCCTGCTTAGCGCTGGTAACCATGATAAACACCGGGTTTTTTCCAGTGCGCACTGTCTAGATAACCGGTGTTTACCATGGTTATCAGCCTGTAAGATCGCTGATCGTTGGTCACTCGCTGTCACACGCAGCAATGTGTGCTGACTAGCAGGAGACCAACGACCAAAAAATGGTCCTGAGCCCTTTGCAGCGATCAGTGATCTCACAGCAGGGGCCTGATCGCTAGATGGCACACATAACGACATCGCTGGAGAGATTGTTGTAACGTCACAGTTACCACGATCTCGCTGACGATCTCGTTATGTGTGACTGGAGCTTTACTGAGGTAGGAGATAGCAGTTACTAATGATAAAATTCTAGCAGAGGAAGGAGGAGGAGGAGAGGAGAGGATAAGAGAGGCACTAGAGACAGAGCTCTTCCTTCTACACAATCTTATCAGTAATAAACCCCATCTCCTATCTCAGTAAACTAACAAACTGTCTTCACTCAATTCAGATTGTACCTTGCCAGGAAATTGAAAATTTCTGAAAATTTTAGAGAAATGCACCACTGAATGCAACATGCCTGCTGCATTCAGGGAAGGGGACCCCCATGGCTCTAGCCCCCCTGTGAGCTGAGAAATTGACTTTATAAATCTTACATATAGTGAGTCCAGAGGGCCTTCCTTCTCATAGAGTCATCGTTGGCACGGAGGTTTTTCCATGCATCCGGCCGCTCTGCGCACCTTCTGCTGCTCTGTTCCTCCTCCTTGTGTCCGCCCCCCCTCCTCACCTGCGCCGACGTCTAAGCTTCTGATCTCACGCCTGCGTGAAATCAGAAGCTTAGACGTTGGCGCAGGTGAGGAGGGGGGGCGGACACAATAAGGAAAAGGAACAGAGCAGCAGAAGGTGCGCAGAGCGGCCGGAAGCAGGGAAAAACCTCCATGCCAGCGATGACTCCGTAAGAAGGAATGCCCTCCGGACTCACTATATGTAAGATTTATAAAGTCAATTTCTTAGCGCACAGGGGAGCTAGAGCCATGGGGGTCCCCTTCCCTGAATGCAGCAGGCATGCTGCATTCAGATTGTCATACACCTGGGGGGTGACAGATCGTCTTTAATGGTCAATCCTAGCAGATTTGTCTGATAAAAAATATCACAAAGCTGAATATTTTCATGTGTATTATTGGTTAATAAAATAAAAATTAAACAATGGTTACTCTTTAATTTAGAACAATAATTTAGTAAAAATATGACAGTTTTGTTTTTTAACAAACGGACCTATAATTCTGGCACACTTGGCGTAAATCACTATATCCTTTTTTGACATCTGTTATTGCATTTATTTAATGACATGATGGATGAAAATTCACTATCGACTCCAATGCTTTAATAAAAAAGTGTTTTCCATTTGTCATTATATGTACTGGAATAGCATTACTTACAGTTTTCTACATAAAGGTATATGATAAGGTAAGCCATTAATTTACAATAGATGGAACTTGAAATCAACCCTAGTGGAAAAACTGCAAAAATACTGTATAAGGGTGCGTTCACACCACGATTTTTAGGGAGCCGATGCTGTCCGATATAAATCGGACAGCATCGGCTCCCTTCTGATGCCTGGAATCGGGTGCCAAATAGGCACCCGATTCCGGCATAAAATCGGCGCCGGGCTGCAAAAAAAGAAAAAAAAAAAAAAGTTTATTCTCACCTCTCCCCGAGCCCCCGCCGTCTTCCGCCATCTTCCTCTAGGCTCCCGGTGGCTCCCGCAGGCTGCCGGCGTCAGCAGAGGTGTACCTCTGCTGTACACAGGACCTGCGATGATGTCACAGTCACGTGACCGCGGGTTCACCATGGTGAACCCGCGGTCACATGACTGTGACATCACCGCAGGTCCTGAACAGCAGAGGTACACCTCTGCTGACACCGGAGCCTGCGGCAGCCTGCGCGAGCCACCGGGAGCCTAGAGGAAGATGGCGGAAGACGGCGGGGGCTCGGGGAGAGGTGAGAATAAACTTTTTTTTTATTTTTTTTTTAACCCTTGTGCTCCCAGGAGCAGTTTTACTGTACTGAGCATGCTCAGTACAGTAAAATAGGGTCCGAGGAGACATCACATGTTTTCTCGGACCCTTCTCCATAGGGCCCCATGTTAGGGATCGGGTCAGATCGGATGTGCACTAAATGCCATCCGATTTGGTCCGATCCGATTCTGTCAGATTTTGTAATCGGATGAAAAAATCGTTGCAGGCAACGATTTTTTTCTCCTGAAAAAAATCGGCCAAAATCGGGCAGAATCGGATCGGACCAAATCGGATGGCATTTAGTGCACATCCGATCTGACCCGATCCCCATAGGGATACATGGGATCCGAAAATCGGTCCAATGCTGTCCGATCTTTATCGGACAGCATCGGAAATGCAAAAATCGTGGTGTGAACGCACCCTTACCCGCATCTTTCTGCACACTAATGTTTGTAGTATTTTTGCTTGGCAAAGGCAACATTGGTAATGTGATCCCAGTCCAAATAAAGAACATGTTCATATCAAGGTGTGGTCATATTATATAGGTTTATGGTTCAATGCTTAGCTAATTGTTTCTTTACCTTCACATAATAATAGCGGAGCGCCCTGCTGAGTTTGTCATAGTTCATGCTCGGCTTGTTCTTGCGCTCACCCCATAGTCGGGCCACCTCTCCAGCCTTCAGGAGTTTAAACTCCCCATCATTTGATGTCCAGCAAATCAAATCATTGTTTCCTGGCTCCTGTAGAAGCTGGAGCAGGAACTGCCACAGGGTAATGGCACTGTCCATAGCAAATCACTGGAAAGAAGAGACAGCTAAGTTCATTTCAATCACAATAGAAAGACACTTTCACCACATTCTTCACAGGGCTTCTACCTGTTCCATTACACAACACTGCCAGGACTAGAGAGTCTGGACCTTCTCTACCTTTTGAATTCTCAGGTCCAACTGTTCGATGTTCCAGTACTTTTTATTCAATGTGCTGTTCTTTAACAAGGAGCTTAATGGCAACATTCACAACAGGCGTTTGATCCATGAACCGCCCAATACATTTTTTGGTTCAATTAGAACTGGTATTTTAAGCCTATGTTCACAAAGGTTTGTTTCCTGCATTTGTATCTTGATTTTATGCAAATTCATGCTAATCTAAACCTGTGATTGCCATTATGTGATTCAGGAAAAGTCATGAATACACATTGGTTTTATTTCTTGAAACTGAAGCCTGCATGGTTTTTGCTGCATTTTTGAAAGAATGAGCATGTTAATTCTTTGCTGCATTTTTGGCTTTGGATTTGTAATGTCAAAGTTTTATAATCCCCTGGTCGAGAAGGAGAGGGAGACATAGACATGGACGTCCGTGTGCCATGTCCCACACTGATGACCGCTTCATTGTGAACAATGCCCTGTGGAACCAAATGATGAATGCCACAAAAATCCAGGCATATTTGAGGGATGTGAAAGGCACCCAAGTGTTTAATCAGACCATCCAAAACTGTTTATGTCAATGTGGTCTGTGAGCTAGACAACCTGCAAGGTTACCTGACCACCAGGCACAGGCTTCATCGTCTCTACACTGGATGAGGAACCAGTGGACCTCAGTGCTGTTCACTGATTAAAGTCTATTCACGCTGAAAATAAATTATGGCCACCAACGATGTTGAAGATGTCAAGCAGAGAGGTATACATCAGCCACTGTTGTCACCAATAAGCCTTTGCTGGTAGTGTGGTTACAGTGTGGGCAGTTGGCTCTAGTCAATATAGAAATGCCCTACACTTTGTGAATAGTACAGTGATAAGCCTCTACTACTTGAATAACATCATTAATTTAGTCATTGTACCTCTGCATGAACAACACATGCCTAATTGATTTTCAAGGACGACAATGCTCCAGTTTATCGAGGTTGTAAAGTTAGGGAACGACTGCTGGAGGCTGGGGTTACCTTAAATGTAGTGGCCTGCACTTTCTCCAGACATGAATCCCATAACAGCCTATTGGATCAGCTATGTCACCATTCAGAGGCTCGTAGCTCTGTACCTAAGAACCTCATTAACCGGGAGGCCGCCATTCAAGAAGAGTGGGATTCCATGACTCAGCAGACAATAACACAACTTGTGAACGGCATGAGATATGTGTGTATGTGTACATACATATAGTCATGGTGAAAAGTGTTGGTACCCTTGGAATTGTTCTAGAAAATTAGGCATTTCTCCAAGAAAATTATTTCCTTTGTATGAAGAAAAGAAAAAAAAAATCTGGAAAAAAATGCCAAATTGGACATAATTTCACACAAAACTCCCAAAGTGGATTGGACAAAACTGTTGGCACCTTCAACTTCATATTTGGTTGCACACCCTTTGGAATGAATAACTACAATCAAACACTTCCTACAAACAAACTTCTTAAACCTCTCAACCAGGGCTCTGGAGTCGGTATAAAATGGACCAACTTTCGACTCCTAAAATATCTAATAAATTGGGTAGAGTAATTCAATGCTGTATGTGAATATTATAATTATTATAAATTATGTTCTATTTAAATATCTTGATTATTGTATCATAGTAATGATTGAAAGCCTAATGTTACCGTTGTACTACAATAAATTAATTACTTAAACATGGGTCGTGTATGAGGGAATTGGAATCAGGGAAATTAAGGTCTCGGAGTCGGTGGCTTCTTACTGTCTCCACAGCCCTGCTCTCACCTGGAATTTTGGACCACTCTTCTTTTGAAAACTACTCCAGGTCTCTCATATTTGGAGGGTACCTTGTCCCAACAGCAATCTTAAGATCTTTCCATAGGTGTTGAATGAGGTTTAGGTCTGGACTCATTGCTGCCACTTAAGAAGTCTCCAGCACTTTATGGGTATGTGCGCACGGGGGCGGGTTAGTGGCGGCGGCGGCTGGGCGGGACCCGACAGGAAGCTCCGGAGCCGTCCACCGGCTTCCTGTCGGGTCCGTGCTGCGGGTGACGGGCGGGTGTGCGGCGGTGCACAGCGGGTTAGCGCCGGCGATTCTGCAGCGGCTGGAAGCAGCACATGATTCTGCTTGCAGCCGCTGCAGAACCGCCGGTTTTTAGAACATGGTCATTCTTTGCTAACCCGCTGGGAACCCAGCGGGTTAGCAACGGATGAGCATGTGTAAACCGCCGCTGTGTGCACAGCGGGTGTCGGTTTACATAGGTTTCTATGTTAATCCAAACGCCGGTTTGGATTAACATAAATTTTGCATGAAATTTATGTAAACCGACCGGCGGTTTACACACCTAATCCGGCCCTAACCCGACCAGTGCGCACATACCCTATTTCTATTCGTTTCCGGTGCTTTTTGAAGTATGTTTGGGGTCATTGTCCTGCTGGAAGACCCATGACCTAGGACGCAAACATAGCTTTCTGTCACTGTGCACTATATGGTGACCAAATATCCTTTGATAATCTTAAAATTTTATGATACGTTGTGCCACCCAGTGCCAGATGCACCTAAACAACCCCAAAACATCTTTGAACCTTCACCATTTTTGACTGCAGGTACTGTGTTCTTTTGTTTGTACACCTCATTTCAGAATGGGTAAACAGTGGAATGATGTGATTTACCAAAAAGCTTTATCTTGGTCTTATCGGGCGGCATGATGGCTCAGTGGTTAGCACTGTAGCCTTGCAGCGCTGAAGTCCTGGGTTCAATTCCCACCAACGACAACATCTACAAGGAGTTTGTATGTTCTCCCCGTGTTTGCGTGGGTTTCCTCCCACATTTCAAAGACACACTGATAGGATGTTTAGATTGCGAGCCTCAATGGGGACAGTGTTGCAAATGTATGTAAAGCACTATGGAATTAATAGTGCTATATAAGTGAATAAATATTATTATTATCTGTCCATTTTGGCTTACTCACGTACATTTTGGAAAACTGCACTCTAGGTTTGTTATGCCTCTGTGTCGGCAGTGGAGTCCTCCTAGGTCTCCTGTTATTTTTCAATTTCATTCAAATGTAGATGGATAGTTTCCATTGACACTGATGCACTCTGAGCCTGCAGGACAGCTTGAATTTATTTGGAACTTGATAGAGGCTGCTTACTGCTTAGGCTGGCTTCACACCACAGCGCAGTCGGTCCAGGGCTGTCAGGCATGAACCTGACAGCCCCGGACCGGATCAGCACACAGAACCGAAGGGCCAAATGTGCCCTCTGGTCCTGTGTGCAGCGGGACGCAGCTGCAGCTGCTAATGATTCAGAACCGCGGCTCGCAGGGAGCTAGCTGTGGTCCTGAAATCACAGTGGCGTGCAGTCGTCGGTGTCTGGTTCGAATCCGGGATCCGGCAATTTGGGGAGATTTTTCTCCCCGGAACCAAAAACGTTGCAAGCAACGTTTTTGTGTCCGGTGAGAATAATCCGAATTCTCCTGGATTAATCCGGAGAGATGGAAACCGGATGGCAGAGAGCTGCCATCCGGCTCCATAGGCTACTACGGGGCCAAAAACCGGTCCGGGGCTGTCTGGTTTAAACCGGACTGCGCCATGGTGTGAAGCCAGCCTTATCCACCAGACTATCATGTGCTGCGATCTTTCATGAATTTTTCTCTGATGTTCTTGTCCAGGAAGATTAGCTATAGTGCCATGAGTTGTAAACGTAATGTCTATGTTGCACATGATGTACAAAGGAACTTAAAGATCTCTGGAGATGGATTTGTAACCTTGAGATTGTTGATATGTTTCATTAATTATGGTTCTCAAGTCCTATAGAAAGTTCTATTCTCCTCTTTCTGTTCTCCATGCTTAATGTGGCACACACAAATGCACAATGCAAAGATGGAGTCAACTTCTCCCTTTTTTTCTGGTTTCAGGTATAATTTTGATATTGCCCAAACCTACCACTTGCCAAAGGTGAGTTTGAATGAGCATCACGTCCTTGAAACAAAGTTGTATAAAGACAATTTTGGAATGGTGCCAATAATTTTTCTCTGCCCAGTTTGGGGGTTTTATGTGATATGTCCAATTTACCATTTTTTTGTTTCTTGTGTTGTTCCAATACACACATGAGAAATAAATATGTGTATAACAAAATATGTGTAATTGTAATAATTTTCTAGGAGAAATACACACACACACCAATTATATATATAGACGCATTTTTAAAATGTATTATGCTTTTTTGCCATTTGCTACTATGAAGGTAGTCTGCAGTTTTAGTTACATTTCAAGCTAAACTAAAGCTTATCTTCAATTGACAGAAAGCAAAGAGCTTCCTGATACTCAAAGTTTCCACAGTTTTGCTGTCTGACATTGATAATCTAGAAAGCAGAAAGACAGGCAATACACGTCAAAGACAATAACAAAAAGGGAAAAATATTTATCCATTAACTAAGGCTGCTTTCACATCAGCGGTAATCGCTGATCGCAGCAGTTGCGGTGAAAAAAACGCAACTGCCGCGATTACCGCATAACGGACGCACTTGCGGTTCACTTGCGGCAAGCCCCATGCAATGTCTATGGGGCTTGCGGTAAGTGTGCGGCAGGTGCGGTTTTGGCACTTGCGGCAGATGCCGCATCTGCCGCAAGTGCCGAAACCGCAACTGTACCGCAGTTGCCGTACCTGCCGCAAGCCCCATAGACATTGCATGGGGCTTGCCGCAAGTGAACCGCAAGTGCGTCCGTTATGCAACTGCCGCAATCAGTGATTACCGCTGATGTGAAAGGGGCCTAAAACAGTCAAGACCATAGCTGAAAACATCTGCCAATAATATGGCAATAATATGATGGGGCTGATCTATCAATGTGTTGATAAAGCTGAGGCTACACTTAAGCCAGCGTCACGTGTCAATATCGCTGGCGACATCGCCGAAAAGTGACGTCGCTAGCGATATCGTAAGTGCGTAGTGCTGTGTGACATCGCACTGGATCGCGCCGTCTGACACCGCAATAGCGATGTTGGTGGCGATCCAGCCTATACCGCAGCTTGCTGCGGATCGCTTGCTGGGTTGATTCCAGCCCAGCGAGCGATGGCTCTGCCCACATCGCCGCCGCATCACAGGCAACATCCTGCCATGTGACAGCTGGCCTGCGATGTTGGAAGCGAGCGCGCACCTGCGCATCGCAGGCCAGAATGACACGTGACAGGGCCTTTAGACTTTGGGCCGTGACACCTCTCGCATGACTTAAAGGGAACCTGTCATATTATTAGTATTATCATTTACTTTTATAGCGCCATTAAATTCCATCCCGCTTTACATATGGAAAGGGCAGACGAGGACAAGTACAGTATGTATGGACAATCAAGTCACACATTTACAGGAGGGGAGAGGACCCCGTCCACGAGGGCTCATACCTTTTAAGTTTTTCAATCGCCCCCAATAGCTATTTAGATCATGCACTGTGCATTAGTAACCCGTTATGTTTTTTTAAATCATTGTGTTTATCCCAAAAAAGCACTTTATATACATAGATGCTTTCACTAGCTAGCTGCCCAAACAGTCATTTGGGCGGTCAGGTCAGCAAACATGTCAATCAACTGCAGACATGTCAAAATTCCTCTCATACCGTAGGACCTGTGGTGATGTCACGACTATGTGATGATAATGGGCAGAGCTAAGTCTACATTGTCCTTCATGCAAGGTCTACTTAGCTCCACCCACTACAATCGTGACATCACACGGGTCCTTCTAGAGAGCTTTAGATACATTTCGGCTTGTTTGAAGTTGATTGTAGGTAATGAAAACATCTAGGTATCTAAAGTACTCTTTAGGGATAAATACAATAAAAAAAAAAAAAACAAACATCATTAATTCACAGCACATGATCTAAATAACATTGAAGGCTGTTTAATAACAAAAATGGACATGCCAGGTTCCCTTTCAGTTTGCTAAGAGTCCTTGCTATAGTGCAACACAAGTGAATGGGGTTGTGTTACGATGAAAAGGGTACTGGGACAAGAAAGACGCAATTGGACATACTGTGATGTGCTTGGCGCAGTACCCCACATGACCCCATTCACTTGTATTGTGCTGCAATGCAGCAGCAACACCGAGTGACCTCTGGTCGCATGATAGGTGTCGTGGCTAAAGTTGCCATGTAGCCCCACTCTAACCACACATCTGACACAGCAGTGAGCATTACTTACACAGAACACACGTCTCTTGTTTTGTCTTTTACACAGGCTTGTTGTTACAGTATGTGCAGCATATCGGTCAGTGTCTTATAAAAGAAATGTCCTTGTGGGAGAAGCCTTCCATCAGCCGCTACAAGGAAAGTTCATAAGAATTTGGTTTGTGTCAAAATATTTTGAGAGCCGTAACATTTAAAATTTGTGTGAGGGGTAATTTTTTTGGGATGAGCTACAATCTTCATTAGTACCATTTTAGTGCACATATAGAATTTTCATCACTTATCATTCCCAAATAGGGAGGCAAGCTGAAGAAAAATGGTAAATTTTAGCATTTTTAGTTCTTCGTCCACGGTACAAGATAAACTACATGTTTTAATAGAGCGAAAACATTATTTTCCAGCTCCAATTCTCCGGTATATAAATGTTTCAGCTTTATTAAATGAATAAAAAGTGAGTAGACCAACACATAAAAATATTATGCTGCTATTAATAAGCAACCATGGGCCATAGTGCACCGCGTTTTGGATGTGCAGATATCATCGCGTCCTTTGTCCAAAATGTGTAGCACTAGGGTCCATCGTTGCTTATTAACAGCAACATAATGTTTTTATCTGTTTTCTACTCAACTTTTTATTAATTTAATAAAGCTACAAAATTTTTATACCGGAGTACTGGAGCTGGAAAATGATTATTTCGTTCTAAATCTACTCGGAAAAGCCTGGGGATTTCCTTGCTCCTTCCACACAAACCGAATAGGTGAGCTGGTTTCAGTAATACCTGTAATACCATTTATGTAATTTTTTACAAATGGTGAAGTGATGTTCTGAATTAATGTTTGGGGGTTTCTTTTAACATTTTTTTTCCTAATAACACAGCCAGCAACAGCTGCATATGGAGCCGGATCAGCCCATAGGATCAATCTATACATTCCCTGCTATGTACATGTATCTCACATGTCAGGAAAGGGTAAAGACTAACAAATGACACAAAACTTTTGACATATAGTGACATGTGACAACTTTTGATTGGTGGAGTCTGGATGCTGAGACCCCCACAGATTGTGAAACCAAAGGGGTTCATTACAGCAAAGTGCCTACTCAGCTCCAAACATTGTGTTTCAGAGTCAAGTTTAGCTTCTATGAGCTCGTACAAAACTACCGTACCTGAGAAAGACAATTACAGCTGACAGGGCAGTCTTTTACTAAGCACTAATACCACTTGTGTCTCCAATAGTTGGGGTCTCAGTACTCAGACCATGATTAATACTTATGAAATGTTAATATACACTCTAGATTTATTCAGCATCATGTATGAGCACCACGTGCGGTTGTATGGGGGATGTTCCACAACACTGAATAATGAAAATAATCAATATCTACTGCTGGCAGCACCTTTTGCCACTGTCAACAAATGACATTGCAGATGTGCTCGATGGGAGACAAGTCTAGAGACGCTGCAGGCCAGGTTAACAGGTTCAGACCACCAATTCTTGCGATCAAGAGCCAACTAAATGTGTTCAGCTTCTCCCATTAGAAGTGTATTGAATGAAGCTCGATAAAACTAGTTGGCACATGACTGCAAGTATGCAAACCACATGGTCACGAGACCACCTGCTTGCACCAGGACATCTGTATTCTGCCATACATCTATGGCGTGGTTATGGTGTGGGTTGAGCTGTAATACCTGGGATTTGAGAATCCAATCCAAAATTTTCAGTGAAACCTTATTACAAAAATGATTTTCAGCCCTAACTACATGCATTTACCGTATATACTCGTGTATAAGCCGACCCGTGTATAAGCCGAACCCCCCTACTTTTGCCCCCAAAACCTGGGAAAACCTATTGACTCGTGTATAAGCCGAGGGTGGACCCCAGCACAGGTAACAGCCCCCAGCAGTGTGGTATACAGGCCCCCCCCCAGTGGTATACAGGCCTCCCCAGTGGTAGTATACAGCAGCCTCCCCAGTGGTATATACAGGCCCCAGCAGTATACAGCAGCCCCAGTAGTGTGGTATACAGCAGCCCCAGTGGTATATAGCAGCCCCAGTGGTATATAGCAGCCCCAGTGGTGTGGTATACAGCAGCCCCAGTGGTATACAGCAGCCCCAGTAGTATATAGCAGCCCCAGTAGTATACAGCAGCCCCAGTGGTGTGGTATACAGCAACCCCAGTGGTATATAGCAGCCCCAGTGGTATACAGCAGCCCCAGTGGTATACAGCAGCCCCAGTGGTATACAGCAGCCCTAGTGGTATACAGCAGCCCCAGTGGTATACAGCAGCCCCAGTGGTGTGGTATACTGCAGCCCCAGTGGTATATAGCAGCCCCAGTGGTATATAGCAGCCCCAGTGGTATATAGCAGCCCCAGTGGTATATAGCAGCCCCAGTGGTATATAGCAGCCCCAGTAGTATACTGCAGCCCCAGTGGTATACAGCAGCCCCAGTGGTGTGGTATACAGCAGCCCCAGTGGTGTGGTATACAGCAGCCCCAGTGGTATACAGCAGCCCCAGTGGTATACAGCAGCCCCAGTGGTGTGGTATACAGCAGCCCCAGTGGTATACAGCAGCCCCAGTGGTATACAGCAGCCCCAGTGGTATACAGCAGCCCCAGTGGTATACAGCAGCCCCAGTGGTACATAGCAGCCCCAGTGGTATATAGCAGCCCCAGTAGTATATCGCTGCCCCAGTGGTATACAGCAGCCCCAGTGGTGTGGTATACAGCAGCCCCAGTGGTGTGGTATACAGCAGCCCCAGTGGTGTGGTATACAGCAGCCCCAGTGGTACACAGCAGCCCCAGTGGTACATAGCAGCCCAAGTAGTATACAGCAGCCCCAGTGGTATACAGCAGCCCCAGTGGTATACAGCAGCCCCAGTGGTATACAGCAGCCCCAGTGGTATACAGCAGCCCCAGTGGTATACAGCAGCCCCAGTGGTATACAGCAGCCCCAGTGGCATACAGCAGCCCCAGTGGCATACAGGCCCCCAAGTGCTGGCACTCGCCCCCCCTCTGTTGTAAGGCACCCCCCCCCCCCCCCGCCCTGCTTAACTTACCATCCCCGGTCTTCTGCACCGCGCCGGTCTTCTGTGCTCTGTCCTCCATGCTCCCGTCCGGCTGCATCCGGGGTCCCCGGCCGTCGCACGATGACGTCATCGTTACTGCGACGCCCGGGGATCCCGGATGCAGCCAGACGGGAGCATGGAGGAGGGAGCACAGAAGACCGGCAGTGCAGAAGATCGGGGATGGTAAGTTAAGCATCAGGGGGCCCCTTACAACAGAGGGGGGGCGAGTGCCAGCATTTCGGGGGGACCAAGTACTGTATTGACCCGTGTATAAGCCGAGGGGGGACTTTTCAGCCCAATTTTTGGGCT
Organism: Allobates femoralis; assembly: GCA_033576535.1. Taxonomy (NCBI): domain Eukaryota; kingdom Metazoa; phylum Chordata; class Amphibia; order Anura; family Aromobatidae; genus Allobates; species Allobates femoralis. Next base: position 227,273,502 of record JARQOC010000002.1, read on the forward strand.
GAAAACCTCGGCTTACACACGAGTATATACGGTAAGTAAAAAAAAGAGAATTTTGTTTACGTACCGTAAATTCTTTTTTCTTTAATCATCAATGGGAGACCCAGACAATGGGGTTTAGGGCACTGCCCTCCGGAGGTCACACTAGGTACTACAAGTTTGTAGACACCGCCTCCTCCGCTTATAAACCCCTACCGCAGGGAACATCCTCAGTTTGGTCCATAAGCTGCGAGGAGGAAATAAACCACACCCGAAACATCGGGAAGAACGCCGTACACAGACGGTTCAACAACCCGGCAAACACTGTCTCAACAGAGAACAGAACAAATGCAAAACATGCAACGGAACAACTGGGTGGGTGCTGGGTCTCCCATTGATGATTAAAGAAAAAAGAATTTACGGTACGTAAACAAAATTCTCTTTTTTCTGGTCATCATAATGGGAGACCCAGACAATGGGGATGTCCTAAAGCAATACCCCAGGGCGGGAAGAGTTCCTCAACAAGACGGATAACACATGGTTCCCTTTAGAGGTGGGCAACCGCCACCTGGAGAACCCGCCTGCCCAAACTTGCATCCGCAGAGGCATGGGCATGCACCATATAGTGCTTAGAGAAAGTGTGCAGGCTGGACCAAGTGGCCGCCTGACACACCTGTAGAGCAGACGCTCGATGTCGCAAGGCCCAGGAGGCACCTACGGCTCTGGTAGAATGAGCCTTCAATCCCACCGGGAGAGGCAAACCAGAAGACCGGTAAGCCTCTTGAATGGAAGCCTAAATCCATCTGGCTAAGGTTGACTTCGAAGCCGCGGACCCCTTACAGCGACCTGTCGTAAGAACAAATAAGGAATCCGAACTCCTAAAGGAGGCGGTCCTGGACACATAAATGCGTACAGCTCTCACAAGATCCAGAGTATGGAGGTCGCGCTCAACCTGATGAACGGGAGCGGGGCAAAATGATGGGAGAACAATCTCCTGGTTCAGGTGAAAAGTTGAAACCACCTTCGGCAAGAATTCTGGCCGTGGGCGCAACACCACCTTGTCTTGGTGAACCACCAGAAAGGGTGACTTGCACGATAATGCAGCCAATTCTGAGACCCTCCTCAGAGACGTAATCGCCACCAGAAAGGCCACTTTCTGTGACAGACGAGATAGGGAAACATCCCTCAGAGGCTCAAACGGCGGTTTCTGCAATGGCGCCAGGACCATGTTAAGGTCCCAAGGGTCCAGAGGTCTCTTGTAGGGCGGAACCATCCGCGACACCCCCTGCAGAAATTGACGGACCTTCGGGAGGAGCGCCAAGCGCCTGTCAAACAGCACCGAAAGTGCTGATACTTGACCTTTCAAAGAGCCAAGGGATAATCCCAACTCCAAACCCGACTGTAGGAAGGCCAACAACGTCGGGATAGACAAAGGCCACGGGGACCGTCCACCAGAGGCACACCAGGTAAAAAAGATTTTCCACGTCCTGTGGTACATCTTCCTGGAAACGGGCTTCCTAGCCCGATTCATAGTGGCCACCACTGTCGGGGAGAAACCCCTGGATGTCAGCAGCCAGGCCTCAAGAGCCATGCAGTCAATCTGAGGGCCTTGGAATTGAGGTGGAAGAATGGGCCTTGCGCGAGTAAATCTGCGCGTTCTGGAAGAGCCCACCTGTGTCCGCCTGACAGTTGCCACAGGTCCGGATACCAGGACCTCCTGGGCCAATCCGGAGCCACTAGAATGGCTACTCTGCACTCCGACCTGATTTTCCACAGAACCCTGGGAATCAGAGCCAGAGGAGGGAACACATATGGCAGCTGGAATCTGGACCAACTCAGGATCAGGGCATCTGCCCCCAGAGACTGAGGATCCCACGATCTCGCCACGTACTGGGGCACCTGAAGATTCAGCCGTGAGGCCATCAGATCCACGTCCGGAGTGCCCCACCTGCCGCAGATGTCCCGGAAGACGTCTGGATGTAGAGACCACTCTCCGGCGTCCATCCCCTGCCGGCTCAGGTAGTCGGCCTCCCAGTTCTCGACCCCTGGGATGTGAACTGCGGAGATCAGGCAGCCGTTTTCCTCTACCCACGACAGAATGCGGTGGACTTCGGCGAGGGCCTGAGCGCTTCTGGTCCCTCCCTGATGATTTATGTAGGCGACGGCCGTCGCATTGTCGGACTGTACCCGAATGGGCTGTCCTGTCAGGAATTTCTGAAACGCCAAGAGCGCCAGATAGACCGCCTTGATCTCCAGTACGTTGATCTGCAACGTCGACTCCGACTGAGTCCAGAGGCCTTGAGCCCTGTGGTGTAAGAACACCGCCCCCCAGCCCTTCAGACTGGCGTCGGTGGTCACCACTAACCATGACGGTTTGAGGAATGACCGGCCCCGTGACAAGTGACGTGGCTGGAGCCACCACTGCAGGGAGTCCCTGGTCGGTTGTGACAGTGCCACCAACCGATTCAGAGAGATCGCTCTCTTGTCCCATCGGCGAAGAATCTCCAGCTGGAGAGGACGGAGACGAAACTGTGCAAAGGGCACCGCCTCTATCGCCGCTACCATGCGTCCCACCAGTCTCATCAACGCCCGAAGGGATGAGTGAGGTGACAGGAGAACATTCTGTACTCCTGAGTGGATCGCCAGCTGCTTGGCCTGGGGTAGAGACACCAGAGCCGAGTCCGTGTGGAAGTCCATGCCCAGATATGTCAATGACTGGGTCGGAACCAGGGTCGACTTCTGAGTATTGAGAAGCCACCCGAACTGTTCCAGAGACCTCATGGTCACCTCCAGGCTCACCCGACAAAGGTCTTCCGATGGCGCCCTGACCAATAGGTCGTCCAGATAGGGTATGACGGCGTGACCCTGCACATGCAGGAGAGCCATCATAGAAGCCATCACCTTCGTGAACACCCGTGGTGCTGAGGCCAACCCGAAGGGCAGAGCCACAAATTGGAAGTGTTCGTCCCCCACTGCGAATCGTAACCAGCGCTGATGAGCCGGTGCAATGGGCACGTGAAGGTAAGCGTCCTTGATATCGATGGACGCTAGGAAGTCTCCCTGCGACACAGCCGCGATCACGGAGCGCAGGGATTCCATGCGGAATTTCCGAACCAACACGTGACGGTTGAACAATTTGAGGTCCAGAACCGGGCGGAAGGATCCGTCCTTTTTCGGGACAATAAAGAGGTTGGAGTAGAAACCCCTGAACCTCTCTGCCGTGGGCACTGGGACCACTACTCCGTCTCTGCGGAGTCCCTCCAACACCAGGTAAAAAGCCTGAGCCTTTTCTGGGGATGGAACAGACCGATGGAATCGGGATAACGGTCTTGATGTCAGCTCTATCCTGTAACCTCGCGAGACTACGTCTCGAACCCACTGATCTTGAACGTGACGTAGCCACCTGTCCTGGAATCGAGACAGGCGGCCCCCCACCTGTGGGGAGGCAGGATGAGAGAGGGAGTCATGTCGAGGCGGGCTTGGGGGTGGCAGCTGCTGCCCCCGCCGGCTTCTTCTGACGACTCTTGGAGCGCCACTGAGTAGCTGGCTTGCCCCCTCGGTCCGCGCGAGCGGACGTCGTGGATGACTGTGAGCTGGAGCGAAAGGACCACTGTTTAGGGTTCCTCTTAACGGTATACCGTGGCTTAGGCTTATTCTGCGGTATCTTAGACTCAGCAGAATCCTTTATCAGCTTGTCCAGCTCGGTGCCAAAAAGCCTGTCACCAGCGAATGGAAGATTCTGCAAAATCTTCTTAGATGTGGCATCTGAGTCCCAAAGACGTAGCCACAACAACCTGCGGATCGCTATCGCATTGGCCGAAGCCACAGCTGAGCGAGTGGCAGTTTCCAAAGATGCCGTCCTGGCGTAGTCCGCATAGGCCCTTGCCCTCTCAGTAAGCGCCAGGACCTCTGGACTGGATCTCGCCAGGTCCGTGATACCATCCAAGCAGGTAGTAATCGCTTGTAAGGTCCAGACCGTGGCAAAGTTAGGGGCAAATGATGACCCCACAGCCTCATAGGAAGACTTGGCGAGTTGCTCGACCTGTCTATCAGTTGCATCCTTCAATGAGGAGCTATCAGAGACAGAAAACAGGGAGCGTGCAGCAATTCTAGTCATGGAAGCATCCACCTTTGGAGACTGCGACCATTCCTGAAGCACCTCCTGGGAGAAGGGGAAGCGATTGTCCTTAGGTTTGCGGACATAGCGCCGCCCAGGATGTAACCTGGGTGCTCTAACCACCCTTCCAAAATTAGTGTGGTCCATGAAAGAGCCACTTGGTCTAGCCTCTGGCCGTAGCCATTGATAGACCTCCTTCGGGTGCATGATAACCTCTTCAGGGGGAGTCACGAGACGTAAGGTCTCATTGATGGAGGACACCAGATCCTCCACCCCATCTGGAGGTTCAGACACAGACCCGAGAGTAGACCCCCCATCATCTTCCTCACCATCAGAGGAACGCTCCTCCTCAGAGAGAGCCTGGAGCTCGGGTGACTCCTCACGACGAGCTCGCTTAAGGGGTCTCACAGCAGAAGAGGGAGACACCCGGGGGTAACTGGAAGGAGTAGCTGGGTTTTCCAGTCTCCTATGAAGTGCCTCCAGTGACTGCGACATGGAGGACATCTGGGACAGCAGGGATTCATTAATCCTATTCTGCGTTTCCCATGGTCCTTGGATCACCTGAATCTCAGGATACAGCGCCGGAGCTGCTGCCTCAGCAGTGCCAGTTCGGGCTTCTGGGCGTCCGCAGTTATTGCAGGACCCCTCCACCAGTGTACCATTGCATGTGGAACAGGTAATGGTGGCCTCCGCCGCCTTAGCAGCAAGCTTCCTAATTGAGGACATAGCCACAGTAGGGGAAGTATAAGCCAAGTCGTACAGACAAACAAACCGGGAATCCCGGTGGCTTACCGACCGCAGTAAAGCGGTGGGAGGAAGCGGTGTGTGTGTGTGACCTCGCGCGAGTTCCGGTCTCCCTCTGAAGTGCAGACACGCGCTGCCGTAGATCCCAGCCGGGTAGTGAGGGAGAAGATGGCCGCCGCCAGTAAAGTCGTGGGCGGCGCCGAGAACACGCGGGAAGCACACACACACGCCCCCCGGTGACGTCACCGCAAGGGCTGCCTCCTCTCCTCCAGGCAGCCTCATAATGGAGGTGCTGGAGCCCGCAGCGCGGGAAAATAGTGTAAAACATACATTACACACACACAGACTGCAATTACATCCAAAGATCAGCAGTCTACGGCCTCAGCCCCTGTGACACACAGGGCGGTCAGGCAGGGTGACCCCAGCACAGGGTACACCTCCAGATCCGCGGACCCGAGGGTAACGCGCGGTCTGAGTGTCAGGACACATAAAGTGACCGACACTACCCCCAGGCACACAGGAGACACACAAGGTGCCTCAGTGCCGGTCCGGTCTGTAAGCACCATTTAGGGAGGCCTCGGACGGGGGTTCAGCCCAGTCCGGAGTGTAAGCACCATTTAGGGAGGCCTCGGACTGGGCTGGCTCCAGTCCGGTCTGTAAGCACCATGTAGGGAGGCCTCGGACGGAGCGGAGCTGTGCAAGGCTCCCATCTCCCACTCTCCAGAGCCCCCAGAGAGGGATGGAAATGAGCGCGACAGCGTACCGGGAGAACACCAAGTGTCCAGGCTCTAGGCCCTCCGGTACCTCCACCAGCGTGTGCCACAAGGGTGAGCGGGGAGGCTGACGCAGGTCCCGACTAGGACCATATTACCTTGTCTTCAGACGCCATCACGTAAGTAGTGAGAATGCAGTGAAGTGCAAGCACAGCGTGATCCTCCGAGCACACTAAGTTTAAAACTGAGGATGTTCCCTGCGGTAGGGGTTTATAAGCGGAGGAGGCGGTGTCTACAAACTTGTAGTACCTAGTGTGACCTCCGGAGGGCAGTGCCCTAAACCCCATTGTCTGGGTCTCCCATTATGATGACCAGAAAAAACAAATTGTACCCAGAGGTGGAGAACCCCCTTAGGCTGAAGGCACACTGTCGTGCATCAAACACAGAGCGTGTTTGATGCACGACAGTGATGCTAGTGTAATGCGTGTTTGTGGGTGTGTGTGGTGAGTGTGCCAACATGTATTGATGTGAGTGTGCTGCGGGTGTTTGTGATGCTGTCCAATGTCCTGAAGGACCGCGGACAGCATTTGTCGGAGAATTCAAACTTGCCGGCTGTCTAAAGCCGGCGAATTTGAATGTCCCACCATGCGTGTACAGTAATAATCATCCTGCCCCGCTGTGACAGCAGCGGTGCAAGATGATTATTATAATGTGCTTTAACACTCATGTCAGCATGTGTCCCGAGACTGTCCAAGCTCCTGGACACATGCTGAGGTCATAAATGGCCAAATGTGTGTTTTATGCCTATAAACTGCAAAGCCGGTAATTGTAGGCTTTAGGCCACGTGCACACGTTCAGTATTTGATGAGTATTTTACCTCAGGATTTGTAGACAAAACCAGGAGAAGAGCAATCAGAGGAAAAGTCTAATAGAAACACCTGCACCACTTCTGTATTTAATCATCCACTGCTGGTTTTGGCTAACAAATCCTGAGGTAAAAAACTCATCAAATACTCAACATGTGCACGAGGCCTTACAGTTTCATTTCTAAACTTCTGCGGCTCCTGTCAGTGAACAGCGGTAATGTACGCTGTCCAGGGTCCTGAACAGCTAAGTGTAATCAGCACCGTAGTTTGCCTGTGCTGATTACTTAGCTGTTCAGGACCCTGGACAGCGTACATTACTGCTGTTCACTGACAGGAGCCGCAGGCAGGGGTGCATGGAGCCACCCTGCTGCCTGAGCCGCGGTGAGGAGCAGGAGGGGTGCTGCCAGAGCGCCGGACGCAGTGAGGAGCGGTGCTGTCAGCGCCGGTACCTGCTGCCCTGCTGAAGCCGACATCCAGGCGCTGAGCTGAGTGGTGCAGCAGGCGCCGCCCCCTTCAGCACTGCCGCTCCCCCTGCCTCCTTGCCGCCTGAGCCAGAGGGCTCATATTGTCCAATGGACAGGAGTTTAAAAATGAAACTGTAAAGCCGACAATTACCGGCTTTGCAGATTTATAGCCATAAAACACACATTTGGCCATTTATGACCTCAGCATGTGTCCAGGAGCTTGGACAGTCTCAGGACACATGCAGACATGACTGTTAAAGCACATTATAATAATCATCTTGCACCGCTGTCATAGTGGGGCAGGATGATTATTACTGTATGCGCATGGTGAGAAATTCAAACTCGCAGGCTTTTGACAGCCGGCGAGTTTGAAGTGATTTGCGCAGCACACTAGTGTGAATATCGCACCGTGTGCTGTATGGGGGCGAGATTTTCTCGCCGCCATAGACTTGCATTGCGCTCACGCGCGTCAGAATCGCGTGCAGTCACAGAATGCTGCGACTGCACTCGCTTCTGACTCGCTATGGGAGTTAGGTGCAGGGGACAGTGTGCCCTGCCTGATAGGGCAACACTGGTCCAAGTGCATTGCACTCACGCGAGTCCCTCTGTGACTTCTCCCTGTGACTTCAGCCTTAAGAAAAAAAACTGACAGCACTCTGACCAATATTAATCAATGGGAGCGCAGAAAGTAATTTTGTTTTCACAAACCAAAACTGTTTGCGGAAAAAAATGCAGTACTTATGCACTAGTTTCTTAAGTTAATCTGATGAGAAGCATCTTTTAGAACCTAAGGTGTGTGCAAAAAAAATAATTGGATGCCATACAGAGCCAAAGTATAGTACCCGCTATTTACTAATATTTTGCAATTCTTTAACAAAGTACCGTATATACTCGTGTATAAGCCGAGTTTTTCAGCCCAAAAAATTGGGCTGAAAAGTCACCCCCTCGGCTTATACACGGGTCAATACGGTAATCCTATGGTGGGGAGGCTGGAGGAGGCGGGGGGAGGCTGCTGACTGAGCGGCCCGTCACGTGGGGCCGCTCATTAGATATGCACGGCTCCCCCGCCCATCACAGCGGCAGGGGGAGCCGTGCATACAGCCCCCCAGTGTATACAGGCAGCCCCCCAGTGGCACTAGCCCCCCCATCATGTGAAGAGCCTCCCACACTTTGCAGAGCCCCCCCGCTGCATTATCTTACCATCCAGGGTCTTCTGCACCGCAGGTCCTGCAGTCATCATCGCGCGCTGTGTTCAGGTCTCACGTGACCCGGCGCGATGACGTCATTCCACTGCGACCGCCGGGTCACAGGAGACCGGGAACACAGCGCGCGAGGAAGGACTGGAGGACCCGCGGTAAAGAAGACCTTGGATGGTAAGATAATGCAGCGGGGGGGGGGCTCTGCAAAGTGTGGGGGGCTCTTCACATGATGGGGGGCGAGTGCCACTGGGGCCTGCCGTATACCCCACTGCTGGGGCCTGCTGTATACCCCACTGCTGGGGCCTGCTGTATACCCCACTGCTGGGGCCTGCTGTATACCCCACTGCTGGGGCCTGCTGTATACCATACTGCTGGGGCCTGCTGTATACCATACTGCTGGGGCCTGCTGTATACCATACTGCTGGGGCCTGCTGTATACCACTGGGAGGGCCTGTATACCTTACTGCTGGGGGTTGTATCCCTGTGCTGGAGTCCACCCTCGGCTTATACGCGAGTCAATAAGTTTTCCCAGTTTTGGGGGCAAAAGTAGGGGGGTCGACTTATACACGGGTCGGCTTATACACGAGTATATACGGTAAACTGTAAATGGTCCTGTAAATTATTAATAGCTGCTGTAAAGAAAACAGATTGTATATTGATGACACATAAGAAAACAATTGTCTGCACTTTCTGGATAAAATGTGCTTATTTTTCATATGGTGGTGTGAACCCAACCTTATAATGACAGGTGTAAGGTGTCATGCTCATGCTGTGTTTCTTTAACAAATATGTATCAAAATCTGAATGTCTTTCCTGAAGCTAAGGCTATAAGAGATCAGAAAAGCTGTCCCAGTGTTGTGTATTTTTTCCTTGCATATTTGGTGCAGAAACAAATCTGCCGCATGTCAATTATTGGTCTGTTTATTTCTCCATAGACCCCCCTATATTATTGGAAACATGCATGGGTGGTTACTTAGATGTGCCTAGATGATTTCTATCGATCAGAAATGAATGTGAAGTCTCTGGCCTAGTTCACATCTATGCGCCCCTGCATTTGTGTGCACTGCGCTAGCGCAGGTGCTATCACAGGCCAGCGCAGGCAAGCGCATCAGTGCATAGATGCAGAGCCCTTGCTCTCATGCCGCCATTACCTGCTATGGGCAAGCGCAGGAGACTGGAAGTATAAGTGTGACAGCTCTTCTGTCACAGCGCATGCGCTAGTCTGGACGCACTTAAAACGCGTAATGTGACGTTTCTGGGTGCGTCTGTACTTGCGCTGATCCAAAGGAGGCAAATGCAGGGGTGCATAGATGTATAACGGCCCTCTCTCTCTTGCAAAAACGCATTGCTGACACAGGATGCAGATTTGGTCACATAGCCTAAGGCTACGTGACTACTGTGCGTCTTTGCTGTGTTTCTGCACCAAATACGCCGCACCCACAGCATTGTAATGAAAGTCTGTGTTTTACAAACGCTATACCCACATGTGCGTTTGTGGGTGCTTCGTGTTTGTTGCAGAAATCGCCTGAGTTTCTTTTTATGTCACTTGCCTGGTTTTAGGCTGCATTTTCCCTATAGGACTCCATTCTAAGACCCCAAAAAGCAACACAAATGGATTGATATAACCACAGTCTGTTTGTGGTGCTTTTTTCCTGTTATTTCCAAAACAAAAACGCTGCAATACTCACCCTCCTCGGTAATTCTTCCTTCGTGCACCGTCGGGAGATGTCTTTATCGATCTGCCAGGACCTTGCACCATGTAAATCATCCTGTCATATGGTGCGCAGGATCTGGAAGATAGATAAAGACATCTCTCAACGCTGCACAGAGGGACAATCACCGGGGATTACTGCGGGTTCACTGGGGAGGCTGATATAGTGCTTGTGTTTGTGAGTCCCCTTATTTGTGCTGCACGTGTATGTGCACAAGAGCTGCACAAAAAATAAGCACAGTAGTCACAAAGCCTAAGGCTGCCTTCACATTAGCGTTTGCAAGCGCAGCGCACGCTGCGTATCTCGAATTTTAAATCCGCAAGCGTATTGCGGACTTATCTTTAACATGACGAACGCAATTGTCTGTATAGATATGCGTATGAATGCGTTTGTCTGCGTTTGCGTACCCGCGTTCGTAAATTCCGGGCCTTTCGAACGCGACATGTTGCATTTTTTGGTGTTTCAAAAATCTGCAAGCATCCGCATGCATACGAATGCGGATAAACAATGCATTATTGTCTATGCGTACACAAGAACTTGCGGATGACTGCAGTTGATACGCATGCGTTCAAGTGATTGCACATGAGCACAAAGGGAATTGTAGTTCCTCCCATGTTATGCCCATCTCACTATTTGAACGCATGCGCTTAAAAAACGCGTACGCATGCTTAAAACGCATGCATACGCAAGTAAACTCTGCGTTTTTGTTAATGTTTGCGTTTCAATATGCGGACAAAATCTGCAGCGTTTACAATCTTTTATATGCGTTTTTACATGCGTATGCGCATACGCAAGCAACGCTGCGTTTACAAACGCTAATGTGAATGCAGCCTAACACTGCGATGCAGGAGATATATAATCACCGGTACAGAAAGGGTTAAACAACCACGCTGCTGGATCCAAATGGACAACAAACTTCGGAGGACATCAAATAGGATATAACGGCTGTGGTTTATTAGTCAACGTGTTTCAGGACTCCAGGGCCCCTTCCTCAGGACAACCAACATCATAAGTGATATTGATTTGTCCTGAGGAAGGGGCCCTGAAACACGTTGACTAATAAACCACAGCCGTTATATCCTATTTGATGTCCTCCGAAGTTTATTGTCCATTCGGATCCGGCAGCGTGGTTGTTTAACCCTTTCTGTACCAGTGATTAAATGCTTTATCTCTGGGGACTGCGGCAGATGTTGTAAGCTTTGATGGTGGGTTTACACATTTCAATATCGTTGCGATATCGCAACTCAATGGCGCGGGAGCGCGCATTTAGTGCACGTTTCTCCCGCATCGCATCGGAGGTTTACACGCTGCGATATCGGAATACAACGTCCGTGCGATGTCTACGCCCCCAACCCAGGAATGACCATTTAACATGGAGTGAATGGGTGACGTTTAAAATCGCATCGGAGTTGGGCTGTCACACAGCACGATCCGGCTCCAATCTCCCTTCAATATCGGGACATTGAATAGCACGCTCATTCAATCCCCGATATCGCATTGACATCGTTCCTGCATCGTATTGGACGTTCACACCATACAATGCAGGAACGATATCGGCTCCAACGATTGAACCACGTGACTTTTCATTGAAATTGGACTACGATATCGCAACGTGTAAACCCGCCATTACAGTGGTTATGACTCCTCACAACCTCTACAGCTGAGCCTCTTTTCACTCCAATTGGTTTGATTGTACCACAGATAAGACCCCATTTGCACTTTTATTTTCCTCCCCTTTAGTACATATGCGATACAGGAAGACATTGAGCGAAGAGTGATAAAGAGGCCCAATGTGGGGCGGGTGATAATACAAAGAAAATAACATTTCTTCATTAAAAACAAATGCTATTAACAAGAAGATCAACTTTTCCACCGAAAAATAATCTTCACTTTTGGAGAATATGGAGAAAAATAAAATAAATAGCAACATAAAATACAGAATACGGACAAAATGTACGAAATAACAGTTCATGTCATTCGTGTCACACCGGGAACAATTCACCAAATGCAAAACATTTTGTCTCCAAACTGATGGCAATAAAAAAGAAAACAGCAAGTGTGGGCAGAAGAACGGGAAAAGCGCAGGTGTGAACTATGGCTGAGGACAGGCTGACTAGGGCGCACGTCACAGATAGTACACATGTATGGTGACCAGGAGACAGCTCTGCCCGCTGTGAGGTGGCACATGTGCCCGCACTGACACCCGTCTGCAGCCCGAGCTCCACATTACATAACAATAATACCAGACGGACGCCACAGTGCGGCCCAGCCCTCCCCGTCCGCCCGCACCTATCCCCCTCCCCCAGTACCAGGCTCACCCGCTGCACGGTCACCACAGTCTTGCGCGCCCCATCTCCCCGCCTCCCGTCACTTTCGGGCACAGTCGGCCACCACTACGGAGCGGGCCGCCATCCGCCGAGCGTCACTTCCGGGGCAGAGACAAACATCACGTGAGGGAGCGGAGCTGGGGCCCAAGGGGAAGTGAGGGAGCGGAGCTGGGGCCCCAAGGGGAGTGAGGGAGGGAGCGGGGCTGGGGCCCCAGGGGAACTTGTGGAGATCGGGACCTAAGATGTCGGAATCTGCGCTACATTGCAGCCATCCATGTATTGTATTGTATATCCCGGGGGATGGCAACAGGGGACGGGGAAGTCGCTGTAGGGGGCTATGTGTCAGAGGGGGAGAAATAGTGGGGTCCAGATGGACGAGGGTTTGCTTTCTTCGTGGTGCAAGTGTGTGTGACATTTCCCTCTCCCCCAGTAGTGCTGGTAATTAGGATATGTAATGGGATGTATGTGGGGACTGAGGAGGAGGTCCTCAGGGGTGAGAGTATGTGGGGACTGAGGAGGGGGTCTTCAGGGGTGAGGGGGACTGAGGAAGATGTCCTCAGGGGTGAGAGCATGTGGGGACTGAGGAGGAGGTCCTCGGGGATGAGAATATGTGGGGACTGAGGAGGGGGTCCTTGTGTGAGGGCATTTGAGGAGGGGGACCTCAGGGGTGAGGGTGTGCGAAAAGGGTGTTCTCGGAGGTGAGAGTATGTGGACTGAGGAGGAGGTCCCAAGGGATGACGATATCTGGGGATTGAGGAGGAGGTCCTCAGGGGTGAGGGTGTCCTTGGGGATGAGAATATGTGGGGACTGAGGAGGGTGTCCTCAGGATTGAGCGTATGTTGGACTAAGGGGGTCATTGGGTGAGGGCATTTGAGGAGGGGGGTCCTCAGGGGTGAGGGTGTGGGAAGAGGGTGTTCCCCGGAGGTGTATGTGGCGACTGAAGAGGAGGAGGTCCTCAGGGGTAAGAATATGTGGGGGCTAAGTAGGGGGTCCTGGCACACAAGCATTTTCAACAGTCAGATGTCAGCAGGTGGGCTGGTAGGCATGGATTGGTGTTGGTTGCCGTGGCTCAGAATTTCCTTCAGTGAAAGGAATAAATGTTCATTTTTAAGTCCATGTGGTCGTGGAGTTGATAAATAGAATAGAAGCAGGTGTAAGCATAGTTAAGTGTACCAGTGGGTGTGACTGGCTTAGTTGGTGGGCATGGCAAGGCAGCCATCCTTGCTCTATAATTGATTCCATCCCCCGCTTCACAACCGCGTGGGCTTAAAAATTAACATTTATTCCTTCAGTTAAATACTGGGTCATGCTCACAGATGCCAATTCACTCCTACCACCTACATCGCTCACAGCCCACTAACTTTTTAACTTTTGGCCTTTCAATCTGCAAATATGGCGGGGTCCTCGGGTGACTGGGCAATGAGAGTTCCTCAGTGGTGAGAGTGTGTATGAATAGGGGTCTTCACGGTTGGGGACATGTGAGGAGGAGGATCGTGAGGGGTGTGAGTAGGAGTTCCCAGGGGTGGGGGCATGTGGGGATGGGGTCCTCAGGGGTGCAAGTATTTCCTGATGTGTGGTCCCTGTGGTGGAAGTGTGTATAACCCTCCTGAAATAGAGCTAGTATTTGGAACAAGGCTCACAGGACACAAGTGTGTGTGTTTAGGGCGTCCCATGGCTGCAGAACTCGTGGGTGGTGGTAGTAATAGAGTATATGGATCCCAGATGCCTAAGAGGGAACCTTGTAGGGTTAAAGGGAACCTGTTAGGTCCCTTGTGCACACAGAACCTTGAATCATTCATATTTATAATACCTGCCTTATGGTACCGTCACACGCTTCAATCTCGATCACGATATCGGCTGGAAAGTCACGTGATCGAGATCGTTAGCACAATTTTCCGATATCGCTTGTGCAGTGTCACAAGCATAGATCTCATTAACGATTTCACATTTGGCAACATGCCAGGGATCCAGCGCACTACCCACCGATCGAGGCCAGCCAGTGTCAGGAATAGGCGAAATCGTTAATGAGATCGTTTGCACGGTGTCACACAGCACGATGCAGCAGATCGTACGGTCGAAAATCGGCATATTTGAGAACGTTCTCAAATCTGTGATGAGTGATACGACCATTATCGTCGTCGTATCTAGGAGTCACACGCTACGATATCGTTTGGACATCGTAGCCACGCCGCAAAAAGCGGGTCGTATCTGCTTGTGTTGGTACCATTAGGCTATGTGCCTACACTGCAGATTTATTTGCTGCGATTTTATAGCAGATCTGCTGCAGATCTGTCCCAAATCTACTGCTCCGTTCAATGTAAACGCAGAAGACCTGTGCCAATGCTGTACGTTTTCCCATGGCGGTAATACTGCATTTTTTAGTGCAGGAAAGTCTGCAGCAGGGGTTGCAATCGCACCCGGGCCCTGGAGCCTAGGGGGCCCCAAACGTCCTTTTGAGTTATAGAAAAAGACTAATGCTATTAAAGATTTGCAACAATTGGGGGCCCCGTTGGAGCTTTCGCATCGGGGCCCATGAGCTTTAAGTTACGCCACTGTCTTCACCCATAGACCCTCATGTTAACTCTAAATACACAGCAGTGCTCCCACTCTGTGATTTTGTTGTGCATTTGGAGCTTATATTGTGCATATTTGCCACCAAATCTGCAGGATGTGATGTCACAGGAAACACCACCATTTTTAGGTACACTTTAGTACAGCAGGTATACAGGGAAGAGTCTAGTGTGTTTGGAGTGTAGTAATTTTTTATCATCAAGAAATGTGGTACCAGCACCTAATAATTGATGTTTCTGGGGTGATTGAACTGGCAAGTATGCTTATGTTGTTTATATGTGTAATTACAATTTTTTTTAAATGTGTGGAGATTCGCTGGATTTTTAGTAGCTAGCACAGGTAAAGCAGGCAGGTATGGGCAGCTGCCACCTCAGCTGCCTTGTTTTACCTTGGCTGGCAATCAAAAATACAAGGGAGCCCAATTTTTTATAAAATTATTTTTTAACAATAATTTTAATCAAAAATTGATGTCGGCGTCAGCCTACTTCTGATTGCCAGCCAAGGTAAAACTTGGTTGCTGGGTTTCTCAGCGTGGTAAGACCCAAGCATTCTGCCCCCCACGCTGAAAATCGCTGCCCCTGAAAATGGCGCATTCATCCATAGCACCATTTTTAGGTGCTTTATCCAGCTTTTCCAGCAGTGCTGGCGGCATTGTCCTACTGGGAAATAATTTGGTTCATTGCCAGCTGGCACCAAGCCTGAAATTCATAATGTCAGGCCAATATTAGACCCGCTCATTATGAATCTCAAGTAAACTGTAAAAAAAAGGCAACAGTGAGAAGAAACCTTTTAATTGAAATAAAACACAAAGGACATTCTTGTTTCCCATCTTTACCAACCCAAAAACAAAACCTCCGCTGATAATCCATAGGCCGAGACACATGAATATCCAGTCACCGTGCACACTGCCTAGAAAATGACCGGCTGTGATTGCGGTGACCTCACATTCTTCATTTTTGCGGAATTCTACTCCAAGACTGCAACTCCCACAAGCATAATAATAATTCATAATAAGATTCAGCACATACTGCATTGAACTGATGTACCCAATGTATTACACACTTTAGTAGTTGGAGTAGGCCTACTTTACACAGACTATGAAAACATCAAAATGTGCTGTGACTTAAAGAATATGTTCTACACAGTCCCGTTAGCAATTTTAAGTAACCCATATTTTTTTCTCATTTACAGCAGGGAAGGAAATATCCGAATGCCAGAGGTGGACATTGAAGTCAAACTGGAGGATGTCCTAAGTGACACTGCGGACTTGCCTACCACTTCCTCTGTGAAGGCTGCACTTGCTTCTTCTGCATTGGTCGACGTTTCTGATGAGACTGCACCTACCTCGGTTGCCTCTGCCTCTTTGGCTGCCAGTTCATCTTCTTCGGCAGGCTCTGCGACTGCCTTGGCTGCTGTTGGTGCAAGTCACCAAGCAGAAGTTGTTGAAGCCACCAAGGAGGGAACAATAGCAGTGGCCAATATGTCACATACCAGAACCCCAGTGAGTGCCACAAAGCGCAAAAGGAAAACTGCCAAAGGTCATTGCGGGTAAAACAAATCAGACTCAAATAAGCTAACTACTGAGACTGAGCCTGATTCAGAAAGCTTATAAAGAGGATGACAATGCAAAGTTCATGTCAAGCTTTTTGAGTCGGCTTACAGCATTGACTCCAGCAAAATGACCACTGTATGCGCTCTTTTCAAAAAATTTGAAACCCACTGCCCCCATCTTCCGTTGCTAGAAATTGTTGATGGCCTTAAAGCGAACCTGTCACCCCTCCAGGCATCTAAAGATAACATAGCCACCTTCTGCAGCACTAAGGCTGCATTCTGACAAGGTGTTTATAGCATTTATGCTCCCTTGATTCACTGAAATAAAGACTTATATAAAATCTGTTTCAAACCAGACCCAAGACCGGGAGGTGGGTTTTCAAGTGTCTGTCTCCCTCCTCTGTGGTGTCAGTCATCCCTATCTGCTCTCTGTGTGCCGCCTCCAGGGCCACCTCCCTGCATTACAGAGCTTTGTCAGCTCTGCTACAACATAGAGCTGCTGGTATAGGAGACCCCACAGTAGTAAATCTAGCAGGAGGATCGTGAGCAGAACAGCAGACAAAGCACTGCCTGCTACATAGCAGCCCTTGAGCTGAGCAGTTTTCACTTTCAGTTTCTTGTACCCAGCAGCATTGCTCCTCAGCCCCTGATCTAAAGCACAAACTCAACTCTGCTGCACTGCTGACAGCTCAGCTCAAGGCTGCTATGTAGCAGGCAGTGCTTCGTCTGCTCAGGATCCTCCTGCAAGATTTACTACTGTGGGGTCTCCTATAACAGCAGCTCTATGTTGTAGCAGAGCTGACAAAGCTCTGTAATGCAGGGAGGTGGCCCTGGAGGAGGTGCACAGAGAGCAGAGAGGGATGACTGACACCACAGAGGAAGGAGATAGACGCTTGAAAACCCACCTCCCGGTCTTGGGTCTGGTTTGAAACAGATTTTATATAAGTCTTTATTTCAGTGAATCAAGGGAGCATAAATGCTATAGACACCTTGTCAGAATGCAGCCTTAGTGCTGCAGAAGGTGGCTATGTTATCTTTAGATGCCTGGAGGGGGTGACAGGTTCGCTTTAACCAAATATGAGCAAGAAAACCAGTGTGCCCAAATACACCATTCACAACCTATTCTGCTGGTCAATAAATTAGGCAGTGTACACCGACCAGCAGAATGGGAACACAGCCGGAAGGCCAGTCAATATTTTCCCAAACCTCTGGCCATATTTCATAAAGGTCTGTCCAAGACGGCAGTAAGACCTTTGACATTTAGTTTTACAGCTATGTTGCAGATTGTAAGTTATCTTGCTGGTGTTAATGTTTATTTTTTTGCGGTTAATTTAAACTTTGTTTTGTATAGGTTATTGCAAAATATAAACATTTGTTTGCAATTCCAATTTTTTGTTCAAAGAAAGTTCTGTTTTATGTAAAACTATTACATACAGTGGGTACGGAAAGTATTCAGACCCCTTTAAATTTTTCACTCTTTGTTTCATTGCAGCCATTTGGTAACTTCAAAAAAGTTAATTTTTTTCTCACTATTGTACACACTGCACCCTATCTTGACTGGAAAAAACAAATGTAGACATTTTTGAAAAAATATTAAAGAAAAAAATGAATGGTCATAAGTATTCAGACCCCTTTGGTCATGGTCATAAGTATTCAGACCCCTTTGCTCAGTATTGAGTAAAAGCACCATTTTGACCTAGTACAGCCATGAGTTTTCTTGGGAATGATGCAACAAGTTTTTCACACCTGGATTTGGTGATCCTCTGCCATTCTTCCTCGCAGATCCTCTCGAGTACCATCACGTTGGATGGTAAACATTAGTGGATAGTGGTTTTCAGGTCTTTCCAGAAATGCTCAATTGGGTTAAGGGCAGAGCCCTGGCTGGGCCAGTCAAGAATGGTCAGAGTTGTTCTGAAGCCACTCCTTTGTTATTTTAGCTGTGTGCTTAGGGTCATTGTCTTGATGGAAGGTGAACCCTCGGCCAAGTCTGAGGTCCAAAGCACTCTTGAAGGGGTTTTCATCCACGAAATCTCTGTACTTGGCCGCATTCATGTTTCCTTCAATTGCAACTAGTCATCCTGTCCCTGCAGCTGAAAAACACCCCGTAGCAGGATACTGCCACCACCATGTTTCACTGTTTAATTGTATTGGGTGGGTAATTAGCAGTGTCTGGTTTTCTCCACACATACCACTTAGGATTATCACCAAAAAGTTCTATTCTTGTTTCATCAGACCAGAGAATCTTAATTCTCATAGTCTAGGAGTCCTTCATGTGTTTTTTTGCAAATTCTATGCGGACTTTCATATGTCTTGCGCTGAGAGGCTTCTGTCTGGCCACTCTACCATAAAGCCCAACTGGTGGAGAACTGCAGTGATAGTTGACTTTGTGGAACTTTCTCCTATCTCCCTACTGCATCTCTGGAGCTCAGCCACAGTGATCTTAGGGTTCTTCTTTACCTCTCTCATCAATGCTCTTCTCCCACGATTGCTCAGTTTCACTGGACGGCCAGGTCTAGGAAGACTTCTGGTGGTCCCAAACTTCTTCCATTTAAGGATTATGGACACAACTGTGCTCTTAGGAGCCTTGAGTACTGCAGAAATTCTTTTGTAACCTTGGCCAGATCTGTGCCTTGCCACAATTCTGTTTATGAGCTCCTTGGGCAGTTCCTTTGACCTCATGATTCCCATTTGGTCTGACATGTGCTGTGAGGTGTTATGTAGATAGGTGTGTGCCTTTCCAAATCAAGTCCTGTCAGTTTAATTAAACACAGCTGAACACCAATAAAGGAGTAGAGCCATCTCAATGAGGATCACAATAAAATGAACAACATGTGACTTAAATATGAGTGTCTTAGCAAAGGGTCTGATTACTTATGACCATGCGATATTTCAGTTTTTCTTTTTTAATAAATTTGCAAAATACTGGGGGGTTTTTCAGTCAAGATGGGGTGCAGAGTGTACATTAATGAGTAAAAAAATGAACTTTTTTGAATTTACCAAATGGCTGCAATGAAACAAAAAGTGAAAGATTTATAGGAGTCTGAATACTTCCTGTTCCCACTGTATTTGCAGAGGGAAATAAGTATTTGATCCTTCTGGCACACAATACTTAATAATTGGTGGCAAAACTCTTGTTGGCAAGCACAGCAGTCAGACATTTCTTGTAGTTTACGATGAGGTTTGCGCACATGTCAGGAGGAATTTTGGTCCACTTCTCTTTGCAGATCATCTCTAAATCACAAAGATTTTGAGGCTGTCGCTTTGCAGATCAGAGCTTCAGTTCCCTCCATACGCTTTCTATTGGATTAAGTTCTGGAGACTGGCTAGGCCACTCCATATTCTTAATGTGTTATATTTTGGAGCCACTCCTTTGTTGCCTTGGCTGTATGTTTTTAGTCGTTGTGCTGGAAGTCCCAGCCACAACCCATTTTTAAAGTCCTGGCGGAGGGAAGGAGGTTGTTGCTCACAATTTTACAGTACATGACTCCATCCATTGTCCCATTCATGCGGTGAAGTAGTCCTGTGGCCTTAGCAGAGAAACACCCCCAAAACATAATGTTTCCACCGCCATGCTTGTCTGTGAGGATGGTGTTCTTTGGGTCATAGACAGCATTTCTCCTCCAAACACAGTGAGTTGAGTTAATGCCAAATAGCTCAATTTTTGTCTCTTTGGACCACAGCATCTTCTCCCAATCACTCTCAGAATGACCAAGGTGTTCATTGGCAGACTTCAGAAGGACCTGCACATGTGCCTTCTTGAGCAGTGGGACTTTCCGGACACTGTAGGATTTTAATCCATTATGGTGTAATGTATTACCAATGGTTTTCTTGGTAACAGTGGTCCTAGCTGCCTTGAGATCATTAACAAGTTTCCCCTGTGTAGTGTTAGGCTGAATTCTCACCTTCCTCATGATCCTGGATACCACACAAGGTGAGATTAGGCATGGAGCTCCAGGTCAATGTTGATTGACACTCATTTTGTATCTCTTCCATTTTGTTACTATTGCACCGACAGTTGTCTCTCCTCACCCAATGTCTTGCTTATGGTTTTGCACACAAAAAGGGGAGAAATATGCGTTTTTTAGGAAGCACTAGGGCAAAAGAGACACTGAGAATAAATTAGTTATTACAGACCTTTAATCAATAGTAGCACTCTCCAAGCCACAACGCGTTTCGACAGCAATGCTGTCTTCCTCAGGCTACCTGAGGAAGACAGCATTGATGTCGAAACGCATTGTGATATGGCCACACTATGGCTAAATCGGGGCCGGGGATGTCAGGTTCACCCCGGACAGTACTGGACCTGATGGTGCCGTTGTGTGAAGCCCGCCTTAATGGTTAGTGGGGGATCAAATACCTTTATCTCTCAAAATGCAAATATATTTCAATAATTTTCTGTATTTTATTTTTGATATTCTATCTCTCACTGTAAAAATTAACTTAACCTTAAAATTATAGACCATTCATGCCTTTGCCAGTGGGCAAACTTACATCATCAACAAGGGATTAAATAATTATTTCCTTCATGGTACATGTGAATAGTTTTTAATAAAATCCTTAACTTTTGCTTACCTACGTTTTTATTGGTTTATTTCTAGGCTAAAAAGTCATGTAAAACTCATTTTAATATGTACTATGTGTAATGATATTATATGATGGTTTTCCTGAAACATTAATTCATCTTCTAGGAGGGCATGGCAGTAGTTATGCATGGTTACAGCCATTTAAAGTGATAATGACCATAGACACCAGTAATCTCAAACTCAATTCCTCCAGGACCACAATATATTTTTCAGGATTCATCCTGAAAACATCCACTGTTTGTGGTCCTCGAGTACTGGAGTTTGAGATCCCTAATGTACACCAAGATGCCATTCATTCAGGTAGTGACGTAGACAGATCAGGTAAACCAAAATATTTTTTGGATTATTGTAACTCGGGTGTAGGAAACTCCAGGCCTCAAGTACCAACAACAATGCAGGTCATCAAGATTTGTTTACCATTGCATCAGGTTTGGAATAATCGCCAGTGCAGGTGATTCAATTAAAAAGCCTGTGCAATATGAAGCAAATCATGAAAACCTGCAATGTTGGCGGCCCTTGAGGCCTGGAGTTCCCCACCCATCCCTCTTCTAACTACATGTTTGAACTCAAAAATTTTACAATACAATACCCCTATTCCCCTTTTGTAGAGATGCAGCTACATGTGTGTAGTGCAATAAGGAGAAACACAAATGTCCAATAAAAAAAGTATTTATAAATGAAGAAATCTGTGACTGATGGGACCAAGGGTGTGTGAAGAGTGGATAAGGGAAGGCAGGTGGCAAGGGTGAAGGGGTGACAAAATTAATTGTATAGGAATAGATGCAGATTTCAAGTACTTCTGGTGTGAATGGGGTGGGGCTGAATAAGGGAGGGGAGAGGATAAGGCCAGAGGAGAGGTACAGGTCACAGTTCTTAAATTTCTTTTTTTGTTGCCAGTTTTAGGCACTACTGCAGATTGATGCTGGGCTGCCGATGACTGCTACCAGGCTGCCAAGTCCTGTGTGTGGAGCACCTGGTCATTATAACAAATTTTTAGAAAGTACATTTTCTGGTCATCATAATGGGAGACCCAGACAATGGGGTTTAGGGCTCCGCCCTCCGGAGGTCACACTAGGTACTACAAGTTTGTAGACACCGCCTCCTCCGCATATAAACCCCCACCGTAGGAGAAATCCTCAGTTTTAAACTTAGTGTGCTCGGAGGATCACGCTTTGCTTGCACTTCACTGCATTCTCACAGCTTACGTGATGGCGTATGAAGACAAGGTAATTGGTCCCGGTCGGGACCCTCGACAGTCTCCCCGCTCACCCTTTGTGGAACACGCTGGTGGAGGTACCGGAGGGCTTTTAGCCTGGACACTTAGCTGTTCTCCCGGTACGCTGTCGTGCTTTCCCCTTTCCATCCCTCTGTGGAGGCTCTGGATAGGGGGAGCCTGGAGCCTTGCACAGCTCCGCTCCGTCCGAGGCCTCCCTAAATGGTGCTTACAGACCGGACGGAGCCAGCCCAGTCCGAGGCCTCCCATTATGGTGCTTACATTCCGGACTGGTGCTGTACCCCCGTCCGAGGCCTCCCTAAAGGTGCTTACAGACCGGACCGGCACTGAGGCCCCTTGTGGTCTCATGTGTGCCTGGGGGTAGTGTCTGTCACTTTGGTGGCATGGCACTCAGACCGCGCGGTTACCCTCGGGTCCGCGGTTCTGATAGTGTACCCTGTGCTGGGGTCACTCTGGCTGACCGCCCTGTGTGTCACAGGGGCTGAAGCTGAAGGCTGCTGCTGTTTGTTTTGTGCGGGCAGTCTGTGTGTGTGTATGTGTATTACTTCACACTCTTTCCCGCGCTGCGGGCTCTGGCACCTCCATTGCTGAGGCAGCCTGGAGGGGGAGGAAGCAGCTCTTGTGATGACTCACTGATGGGCGTGTTTTTTGTGTTCTCCCGCGTGTTCCTGGCCACGCCTACGTATTCACAGTCGGCGGCCATCTTCTCCCTCACTTCCCGGCTGGGATCTGGCTGCAGCGTGTGTCTGCACTCTCAGGGAGACCGGAACTCGCGGAGATCACACAATTACACCGCTTCCTCCTACCGCTTCTAGCGGTCGGTAAGCCACCGGGTTCCCCGGTTTGTTTGTTTACAACTTGGCTTATTCCCCTACTGTGGAGATGTCCTCAGTAAGGAAGCATGCTGCTAAGGCAGCAGATGTCACCATTACCTGCGCTACATGCAACGGTTCACTGGTGGAGGGGTCCTGCAATAATTGCGGGCGCCCAGAGACCCAGACAGTTACTGCAGAGTCAGGATCTGCGGGTCTGTACCCTGAGGCTCGGCTGATCCCAGGGACATGGGAAACGCAGAGTAAGATAAATGAATCTCTGCTGGCCCAGATGTCCTCCATGTCGCAATCCCTGGAGGCTCTTCATAGGAGGCTGGAAAACCCAGCTACTCCTCCTAGTTACCCCCGGGTGTCTCTTACTTCTACTGTGAGACCCCCTAAGCGAGCTCGTGAGGCCTCTCCAGAGCTCCAGGCTCCCTCTGAGGAGGAGCGTTCCTCTGATGGTGAGGAAGATGATGGGGGTTCTACTCTTGGGTCTGTCTCTGAATCTCCAGATGGGGTTGAGGATCTGGTGTCCTCCATCAATGAGACTTTACGTCTGGTCACTCCTCCCGAGGAGGTGACTGTGCACCCCAAGGAGGTCTATCAATGGCTGCGGCCGGAGGCTAGACCAAGTGGAGCCTTTATGGACCACACTAATTTTGGAAGGGTGATTAGAACACCCAGGTTACATCCTGGGCGGCGTTATGTCCGTAAAGCCAAGGACCTTCGCTTTCCCTTTCCTCAGGAGGTGCTTCAGGAGTGGTCGCAGTCCCAAAGGTGGATGCTTCCATGACCAGGATTGCTGCACGTTCCTTATTTTCTGCCTCTGATAGCTCCTCATTGAAGGATGCTACGGATAGACAGGTTGAGCAACTCGCCAAGTCATCCTACGAGGCTGTGGGCTCTTCATTTGCCCCTAATTTTGCCACGGTCTGGACCCTACAGGCGATTACCTCCTGCTTGGATGGTATCTCTGACCTAGCTAGGTCCAGCCCAGAGGTCCTGGCGCTTACCGACAGGGCGAAGGCTTACGCGGATTACGCCAGGACGGCAACTTTGGAAACTGCCACTCGCTCGGCTGTGGCTTCCGCCAATGCTATAGCGATCCGCAGGTTGTTGTGGCTGCGTCTTTGGGACTCAGATGCCACGTCTAAGAAGATTTTGCAAAATCTTCCATTTTCTGGTGACAGGCTCTTTGGCACCGAGCTGGACAAGCTGATTAAGGATTCTGCTGAGTCTAAGATACCGCAGAATAAGCCTAAGCCACGGTATACCGTGAAAAGGAACCCAAAGCAGTGGTCCTTTCGCCCCAGCTCGCAGTCATCAGCAACGTCCACTCGCACGGACCGTGGGGGCAAGCCCTCTACCCAGTGGCGCGGCAAAGGTCGCCAAAAGAAGCCGGCAGGGGCAGCAGCTGCCACCCCCAAACCCGCTTCGGCATGACTCGCTCCTTCATCCTGTCTCCCCACAGGTGGGGGGCCGCCTGTCTCTCTTTCAGGACAGGTGGCTACTCCACGTCCAAGACCAGTGGGTCCGAGACGTAGTCTCAAGAGGCTACAGGATAGAGCTGACGTCACAGCCGGTACACCGATTCCATCGGTCTGTCCCATCCCCAGACAAGGCTCAGGCTTTTCACCTGGTGTTGGAGGGTCTCCGCAGAGACGGAGTGGTGGTCCCAGTGCCCACGGGAGAGAGGTTCAGGGGTTTTTACTCCAACCTCTTTATCGTCCCAAAGAAGGACGGCTCTTTCCGTCCGGTTCTGGACCTAAAGTTGTTCAACCGTCACGTGTTGGTTCGGAAGTTCCGTATGGAATCCCTGCGCTCCGTGATCGCGGCGGTGTCACAGGGGGATTTCCTAGCGTCCATCGATATCAGGGACGCTTACCTTCACGTGCCCATTGCACCAGCTCATCAGCGCTGGCTGAGATTTGCAGTGGGGGAAGAACACTTCCAATTTGTGGCACTGCCGTTCGGGCTAGCCTCGGCACCGCGAGTGTTCACAAAGGTGATGGCCTCCATGATGGCTCTCCTGCATGTGCAAGGACACGCCGTCATTCCCTATTTAGACGACCTGCTGGTCAGGGCGCCATCGGAAGACCTTTGTCGGGTGAGCCTGGAGGCGACCATGAAGTCTCTGGAACAGTTCGGGTGGCTTCTCAACATTCCAAAGTCGACCCTGGTCCCGACCCAGTCATTGACATATCTGGGCATGGACTTCCACACAGACTCAGCCCTGGTGTCCCTACCTCAAGCCAAACAGCTTGCGATCCAGTCAGGAGTACAGACGGTTCTTCTGTCACCACAATCTTCCCTACGGGGATTGATGAAGCTGGTGGGACGCATGGTAGCGGCGATAGAGGCGGTGCCTTTCGCGCAGTTTCGCCTCCGACCTCTCCAGCTGGAGATTCTTCGCCGATGGGACAAAAGGACGATCTCTCTGAATCGGCTAGTGACGCTGTCACAATCGACCAGGGACTCCCTGCAGTGGTGGCTCCTGCCACATCACCTGTCACGGGGTCGATCCTTCCTAAAACCGTCATGGTTAGTGGTGACCACCGACGCCAGTCTGAAGGGCTGGGGGGCGGTGTTCTTACACCACAGGGCTCAAGGCCTCTGGACTCAGTCGGAGTCGGCGTTGCAGATCAACGTACTGGAGATCAAGGCGGTCTATCTGGCGCTCCTAGCGTTTCAGACCTTCCTGTCGGGACGGCCCATTCGGGTACAGTCCGACAATGCGACGGCCGTCGCCTACATAAATCATCAGGGAGGGACCAGAAGCGCTCAGGCCCTCGCCGAAGTCCACCGCATTCTAGCATGGGTGGAGGAAAACGGCTGCCTGATCTCCGCAGTACACATCCCAGGGGTCGAGAACTGGGAGGCCGACTACCTGAGCCGACAGGGGATGGACGCCGGAGAGTGGTCCCTGCATCCAGAAGTCTTCCGGGACATCTGTGGGAGATGGGGCGTTCCGGACGTGGATCTGATGGCCTCACGGCTGAATCATCAGGTGCCACAATACATGGCGCGGTCTTGGGATCCTCAGTCTCTGGGGGCGGATGCCCTGATCCTGAGTTGGTCCAGCTTCCAGCTGCCATATGTGTTCCCGCCTCTGGCTCTAATTCCCAGGGTTCTGTGGAAAATCAGGACAGAATGCAACAGAGCCATTCTGGTGGCTCCAGATTGGCCCAGGAGGTCCTGGTACCCGGACCTGTGGCAACTGTCAGGCGGACACCGGTGGGCTCTCCCAGAACGCGCAGATCTACTCGCGCAAGGCCCGTTCTTCCACCTCAATTCCAGGGCCCTCAGATTGACTGCATGGCTCTTGAGGCCTGGCTGCTGACATCCAGGGGTTTCTCTCCTGCGGTTGTTGCCACAAGGAACCGGGCAAGGAAACCTGTCTCCAGGAAGATATACCACAGAACGTGGAAAATCTTTTTCTCCTGGTGTTCCTCTGGTGGTCGCTCACCGTGGCCTTTGTCCATCCCGACATTGCTGGCTTTCCTACAGTCGGGTTTGGAGTTGGGATTATCCCTTGGCTCTCTGAAAGGTCAAGTATCGGCACTTTCAGTGCTGTTTGACAGGCGATTGGCGCTTCTCCCGAAGGTCCGTCATTTTCTGCAGGGGGTGTCTCGGGTGGTTCCGCCTTACAGGCGACCTCTGGACCCTTGGGACCTCAACATGGTCCTGGCGGCGCTGCAGAAACCGCCGTTTGAGCCTCTGAGAGACATCTCTCTCTCTCGTCTGTCCCAGAAAGTGGTCTTTCTGGTGGCGATTACGTCTCTGAGGAGGGTCTCAGAATTGGCTGCACTTTCGTGCAAGTCACCTTTTTTGGTGGTTCACCAAGACAAGGTGGTGTTGCGTCCACGGCCTGAATTCTTGCCGAAGGTGGTTTCCACTTTCCACCTAAACCAGGAGATTGTTCTCCCATCATTTTGCCCCGCTCCCGTTCATCAGGTTGAGCGCGACCTCCATACTCTGGATCTCGTGAGAGCTGTACGCATTTATGTGTCCAGGACCGCCTCCTTTCGGAGTTCGGATTCCTTATTTGTCCTCACGATGGGTCGCTGTAAGGGGTCCGCGGCTTCGAAGTCAACCTTGGCCAGGTGGATCAAGGCTCCCATTCAAGAGGCATACCGGTCTTCTGGCTTGCTCTCCCGGTGGGGTTGAAGGCACACTCTACAAGAGCTGTTGGTGCCTCATGGGCCTTGCGACATCGAGCATCTGCTCTCCAGGTGTGTCAGGCGGCCACTTGGTCCAGCCTGCACACTTTCTCAAAGCACTATATGGTGCATGCCCATGCCTCTGCGGATGCAAGTTTGGGCAGGCGGGTCCTCCAGGCGGCGGTTGCCCACCTTTAAGGGGGTCCGTGTATTATCCGTCTTGTTGAGGAACTCTTCCCGCCCTGGGGTATTGCTTTAGGACATCCCCATTGTCTGGGTCTCCCATTATGATGACCAGAAAAAAGAGAATTTTGTTTACGTACCGTAAATTCTTTTTTCTTTAATCATCAATGGGAGACCCAGCACCCACCCAGTTGTTCCGTTGCATGTTTGCATTTAATCTGTTCTCTGTTGAGACAGTGTTTTCCGGGTTGTTCAACCGTCTGGGCACGGCATTCTTCCCGATGTTTCGGGTGTGGTTAATTTTCTCCTCGCAGCTTATAGACTAAACTGAGGATTTCTCCTACGGTGGGGGTTTATATGCGGAGGAGGCGGTGTCTACAAACTTGTAGTACCTAGTGTGACCTCCGGAGGGCGGAGCCCTAAACCCCATTGTCTGGGTCTCCCATTGATGATTAAAGAAAAAAGAATTTACGGTACGTAAACAAAATTCTCTTTTTTTGCAAACTACATCCATTAATCTGACAAATAGCTATACTTACGCAGGTCTTCGGCACTTGAGCACCAATGTCCGCCCAACTATTCATCAGTGCCGCAGACACTTCATCCCAGAGCCGTCGGGTGTAGATATTTTCAGAATGATGCGGATGAGTAGGGTGCCACAAAGCCGGGTGATGTTGCATGAGGGAGATAAGTAGGTTCCCGTCAATATACCGTACTCATCTCACTGGCTTGAATCTTGTGGAACCTACAGGAAAGCCCCCTTTCCCCATAGAAGAGAAACATTGAACACTGTACATTAGAAATCGCAACCTGAAAATAAAGAAAACATTAGTGCTGTGTTAAAATGGAATACGTACACCTCGCTCACAGACACCATGCCTTCAACCCCAACGACTCTGGGGACTCCGCTCCTGCTCTTCCTCAGGTAAAGTTTCCTGTAAAAATCGAAGATCATCTTCGTACTCATGTATTGCACTTCCAATAAATATGGTAGACCACTTCGAAATGGGGATTTACTTCAATGACTTGTTGTGCAGGGGGGCAACCGCTGCTGTCATCGTTGTCAGACACGTTGTCCACAAAAATTTGTGGAATAAAGAAAAGCAAAGAGTATGAGCAAAATAGAAAAACACAGCAACACAGCAAAAAACATGTAAAAACCTAAAAAGAAAAAACACAGAAATTACAGTACAAAAAACAACTAAAGAAGGTGTTTGCAGACCTACATTAAAGAGGTGGCAGTCAGGCGTCAGGAATCCGGCGAGTCCTGTCAGGCACTGGTGTGGCAGCAGTAGGCAGGACTGACAGACCGTGTAGGTGACCTGTGAACAAACCTAAAAAGACATTGAGCATAACATACACAATGAGCAACACTGAGTAAAATAATGAGAAAAACTGAGCAACACAAATCAACAGAGAGCGAAATACAGATAAAAACCACAATAAAGGAGCAAAAAACGCAAATGAGAAACAGGAACATGAAAGAGACAGTGTTTAGGACCTATACTTACATTCAAGAGATGTCTCATAGACTGTGAGCCCTCGCGGTCAGCATCCTGTCTCCTTCTGTACCAGTATGCCATATGTTGTCCATGTACTGTGTATTTGTTTTTTTATACCCCTCCACATGTAAAGCACCATGGAATTAATGGCGCTATAATAATATAAATAATAATGTGGCAGCTAGCGAGACCTGTCAGGAGCGGCAGTATGCAGGACTGGCAGTCCGTGTAGGTGGTCTGTTCAAAAAATAAAACGTTGAGCAAAAAGACAGAAAGCCATAAAATACCAACCCAAAAAGACACACAGCCAAAAGAACAGCGATGCAAAAATACACTGCAAAACTAAAAAAAAACATTAGGTAAACACAGGAAAAATATATAGAGAAACAAAAATAGAGAAGATTAGCAGACATAATGAGAGGGAAAGAGTCATGGCCACTTTACACGTCCCGATACCGGCGTCCAACTCCGATAAAAAGTCACGTGGTTCGTGCGTTGGCCCCGATATCGTTCGTGCGTTGTATGGTGTAAATGCCCAATGCGACGCAACAACGATGCCAAACCGATATCGGGGCAGAAATGAGCAGGCTCTCCAACGGCCCGATATTGGATAGACGATGTGGCCGGATCGTGCTGTGTAAAAGGCCAACCCCGACTTGGAGACCAACTTCCCCTATTTTCTCCCATGTTAAATGGTCGTTCCTGGGTCGCACGTACAAGGGGGCGTAGACATTGCAGTTGTGTTGCCTGCCGATATCGCGCTGTGTAACATCTCCTATGTGATCTTGGAATTCTGCCCAGAAAAAGCGCGCTCCCGCGGCGTTGGATCCAATATCGGACCGATGTTGGGACGTGTAAAGTGGCCATCAGTGTTTAGCAGGAATATACAGCTGCATCTCAATAAATTAGAATATCATCAAAAAGTTAATTTTTGTTAGTAAACAATACATAAAGTGATACGCATATATTGTATACAGTCATTACAGAGTTATCTCTTTCAAGTGTTAATTTCTGTTAAAGTTGATGATTATGGTTTACAGCCAATGAAAACCCAAAAGTCATTATCTCAGAAAATTAATGTAGAGAGGAGGAAGGGGTAAAAACCGCTCTGCCATATTCCAGGAGACATCAAAGAGTAAATATAATATTGATTTATTAGTCAACACTGAGTATACGCAACAGATCTGCACCAAATCTGCAGCAGTGTGTTTTCCCAGCTATGTCTATGGATTTTGCTAAACTGTCTGCATGCTTCAACTAAAATACGCAGCAGATATGTTGCATATTAAGTGTGGAAAAATCTGCAGCATGTCAATTCTTGATGCGGGTTTATCCGCACCAAATACACCAATTCCCTGATCTCCGCCTCAGAAATAGGGCTTGTGCCCTATGTTAATGTGTGTAAATGTGCTAAGTTTTTGCCAAATTTTTGATTTTTTCACAAATAAACGCAAAAATTATCGACCTAAATTTACTACTAATATGAAGCCCAATATGTCACGAAAAAACAATCTCAGAATCACTAGGATCTGTTGAAGCGTTCCCGAGTTATAACCTCATAAAGAGACACTGGTCAGAATTGCAAAACATGGCAAGGTCAGTAAGGCTAAAACAGGCTGAGTCATGAAAGGGTTAATGTGTGTAAATGTGCTAAAAATTTATTGCGACTGTGTATATAAATTGTGGGGACCTGGTGAGGAGCTACATGATTGTGTAAAACCTATTGCTTTATTAAAAACACTATTTGAAGTCCCGTCGTCTTTTGCAGACAGAGCGGGGACTTCTCTGCTACGCAATTTGCATAGGAGTGAAAGCTACGCCTATTCTAAAAGGTCAAAGAGCCAAACAACTTTTCATCCTCTTTATTCCTCCTTCTCCTACGCGTTTCAGCGCCACACCCGGCGCCTTCCTCAGGGATGTATATCCCTGAGGAAGGCGCCGGGTGTGGCGCTGAAACGCGTAGGAGAAGGAGGAATAAAGAGGATGAAAAGTTGTTTGGCTCTTTGGTGAGTGTTTTTGAACCCAGAGCAGCGCGGACCGTGGCACACCATCACTCCCATCATTTCTCTTGGAACATACCACTATCCAGTGGTAGGTGGAGGTCCTGCAGCAGCTTGGAACATTGATTCCTAAACGCCTTCAAACCAGTTGTGGGGACCACAACTGGACCAGGTGAGTGGCTCCATAGCACCACCATATTACACTATTGTCACTAGTGATAGGGCACTATTGCGCCACTCTGCAAAAGACGACGGGACTTCAAATAGTGTTTTTAATAAAGCAATAGGTTTTACACAATCATGTAGCTCCTCACCAGGTCCCCACAATTTATATACACAGTCGCAATACATTTTTATCATATTTACACACATTAACCCCTTCATGACTCAGCCTATTTTAGCCTTACTGACCTTGCCATGTTTTGCAATTCTGACCAGTGTCTCTTTATGAAGTTATAACTCGGGAACGCTTCAACAGATCCTAGCGATTCTGAGATTGTTTTTTCGTGACATATTGGGCTTCATATTAGTAGTAAATTTAGGTCGATAATTTTTGCGTTTATTTGTGAAAAAATCAAAAATTTGGCAAAAACTTAAGGCCACGTTACACACACAGATATCTGTTCAGATATTGGTCACAGATCTCTGGTTGCAGTGAAATCATGGACACATTGTTACATTTGTACACGGCCACAAAATGGAGCAATGTGTCCATGATTTCACTGCAACCAGAGATCTGTGACCAATATATCTGTGTGTGTAACGTGGCCTTTAGAAAATTTTACAATTTTCAAATTTTGAATTTTTATTCTATTAAACCAGAGAGTTATGTGACACAAAATAGTTAATAAATAACATTTCCCACATGTCTACTTCACATCAGCACAATTTTGGGAAAAAAATGTTTGTTGTTGGGAAGTTATAAGGGTTCAAAGTTCATCAACAATTTCTTTTTCCAGCCAAATTTACAAAACCATTTTTTAGTCACCACATCACATTTGAAGTCACTTTTGAGGGGCTGATGTGACAGAAAACACCCAAAAGTGACACCATTCCAAAAACTGCACCCCTCAAGCTACTCAAAACTACATTCAAGAAGATTATTAACCCTTCAGGTGCTTGACAGGAGCTAAAGCAACGTGGACATTTTAATTTTTTCAACAAAAGTG
Source organism: Allobates femoralis (assembly GCA_033576535.1). NCBI lineage: Eukaryota > Metazoa > Chordata > Amphibia > Anura > Aromobatidae > Allobates > Allobates femoralis. The sequence continues at coordinate 227,305,388 of JARQOC010000002.1, forward strand.
TTCTTTTACCCTCAATTTTTTCATTTTCACATGGGCAACAGGATAAAATCCATCCTAAAATGGTTGGGCAATTTCTCCTGAGTACACCGATGTCTCATATGTAGTCATAAACCACTGTTTCGGCGCATGGCAGGGCTTGGAAGGGAAGAAGCACCATTTGATTTTTGGAGCTAATTTTCCATTCAAAAAGTCAAATGGCGCTCCTTCCCTTCTGAGCCTTGCCATGCGCCCTGTGGTTTATGACCACATATGAGGTATCAATGTACTCAGGAGAAATTGCCCAACACATTTTAGGATCCATTTTATCCTGTTGCCCATGTGAAAATGAAAAAAATTGAGACTAAAAGAACATTTTTGTGGAAAAAAAGCACTTTTTCATTTTAACGGATCAATTTGTGATGCACCTGGGGGTTCAAAGTGCTCACTATGCATCTAGATAAGTTCCTTGGGGGGTCTAGTTTCCAAAACTGGGTGATTGGCTGTTGTAGCCAGAGCAGATTTCCTCAATCTGGACAGTGAGTCTGCTTGGTTGCCCTACACATTAGTGTAGGGCAACCAAACTGGCGTTATAGGGTGTGAAATAAATAAATATTAAAAAAAAAAATGTGTGCGGCTTTGCAGCAATTTTAATTCTAGCCAGATGAAAGCAGACAGCTGTGAGCTGCCACCCTCAGCTGCCTAATTTCCCCTGGGCTGGCAAAATAAAATGTGTGGGCTTCGCCTTATTTTTCATTGCCAGCCAAGGTAACACTAGGCAGCTGAGGGCTGCTATTCCCAGCGAGGTGAGGGCCCATTGTTATAGGGCCCCCACGCTAAAGAAAAACAGCCTACAGCTGCCCCTGAAAATGGCGCATTACCAGGTAGAAGAAAGAAGAGAGAAGAAAGAAGACCAGGATCCTGGAGGGCTGTAAAGGGGAGTATTAAAGATGGAGTCCCTAAGGGTGTCTGTGTCTTTATTTCTAATAAATATTTTTTTCTCTGCGTGGTGTGTTTTTTTTTAAACCCTTTAGAGATTCTTAATGGCTGGGTCAAACTTGCACTGACAATAAGAATCTCGGGCTTAATACCTGCTTGTATAACAAAGCTGGTATTAACCCCTTTATTACCCAGCATGCATCGCCACCAGGGCAAAGTTTCCCCAACTTCAGGTGTGAAAAACTTGTTGCATCATTCCCAAAAAGACTCATGGCTATACTAGCTCAAAAATGTGCTTCTACTCAATACTGAGCAAAGAGTCTGAATACTTATGACCTTGTGATATTTCAGTTTTTCTTTTTTAATACATTTTCTAAAATTTCTACATTTGTTTTTTCCAGTCAAGATGGGATGCAGAGTGTACAATAGTGAGAAAAAATTAACTGTGTAACTGTCTTGTTCGGCAGCCTCTACACTTTGTCTCTATGTGTGTCTCATTATGCAGTCTGTACCCTGTATTTTTTTTCTCTTTTCTGGTATCTGTAGTGTTTCACTTGACTGCTGCCTGCTCTACTGATTCAATATGTCTTAAAGCAAAGACCACAATTCTTCCATGAGTGGAATGACAGTGCTGAAGTAAATCACCTTTGCTATACTTCTTGGTATGTATTGACTGTGATGTGACACATGTACTAAAGTCATGTACTATCCTTACAGGACACTTCAAGTGCGGAAGAGCAGGAAAAAGTCAAGTGGACAGGAATCATCCCAGGTTCGTCCGGCTACCGTTCGTCTTGACGAAAGACGCGGTGTAAGTAGTCAGTCCTTTTTCAGAGTTGTAATGTTTTCTTTTGACAGTTCTAAATTTTGTAATTTTTTTTGTTGTTTTTTTCTTACATCTATAGGTTCCACAACGTGAAGGAGGCCATCTGTATATAGATGGTGAGCTGCTGATTGCTCTATTCAAGAATGAGTAGTGTTGTGGGACCCTCGTGATCGTCAACATTCTGACTCGGGCTTCACTCCACTGCTCTGGGATGAAATGGCCAACACATCCTCAATATGGCAGTCTTTCTGTATGTTATCACAACGAAGAAGCATGCATTGTGTGTGTTCTAACTTGAAATGTGGTATTATCCAATTTGTTGTGACGTTGTCCCTGTCCCGTTAGGAGAAAACACTGAGATTGTTTAGCAACAGGTTAGCTGTAATTGCATATGTGAAACCCATATGCATAACATTTTTTCAAACATTTTTTTGTTTTAACAATGTCATGGGGACATAACAGTACAAACATTTTTAAAAACAAAAAAAATCTACATGACACATGGTCAGAATGGGACACAGACCCACATGTTGATCTACAGCTGGGTGTAGGTAGTGTCCTCCTTGGTCCTGTCTGAACCTTCTTCTGGTCCCTGCCCACCCGTGGTATTCAATACCTGAAGAGCCAGGTTCAGCTCTTCCTCTAAGGCCCTGATAGCTAAGGTGGCTGGCATGTAGCAGGGGCATTGGGGGCATTTGCGAATCCAGACGTCTCTTATCAGCATGTCTCTTCATCCTGCCGGAGGCTTGTGTAAGAGCGTCTCCGGTCTCACTCCAGATCCTGGAGAAGTCCATGGACAATGCATCAGCTGCCTGCCGGATGCTGAGGAGATCGGAAGAGGTAAACCAGGATGTTGCTCAAATACCACGAAAAAAGGTGGTGAGGACTTGGTTAATGCGCTCCACCTACCCGTTGGACTGAGGATGATAGGCAGAGGAGAAGTCAGCGTGATGTCCATATGCTTGCACAGCGCCCTCCAGAACCAGGTAATGAACTGGACTCCCCTATCGGACACGATATGGCGAGGAAATCCATGGAGCTGGAAAATGTGTTCAATGAATATCTTGGCTAACTCAGGAGTTGATGGTAGACCGGGTAAAGGAACGAAGTGAGCCATTTTGGAGAAGCAATCCACGACTACCCATATGACCGTACAGCTGGAGGAGCAAGGGAGATCCGTAATGAAATCTATCGCTATATGTCGCCAAGGAGCCGACGGGACTGGAAGAGGCAGTAGACGTCCAGTCGGCAACTTTCTGGACACCTTATTCCTAGCACAAGATGGACATGAGGCAACAAGTCGTGGACGTCTTGAAGGATAGTAGGCCACCAATAGTACGGGTGATCAAAGAAAGAGACATTTTAACTCCAACGTGACCGGCAATTCTTGACGAGTGTCTCCATGACAGGACCGTCCTACTCTGATACTGGACGACGAATGTCTTACCCGGTGGAAGTCCAGCTACACGTAAGGGAGCCACAGTGATTATTTTGGTAGGGTCGACGATATGGAAGGCTCATCTTACACATCCGACGGCTGGAAGGACCGCGACAGGGCATCAGCCTTGACATTTTTACTACCAGGTTGGAAGTGCAGTTCAAAATTGAAACGGGCAAAGAACAGGGACCACCGGCATTGCCAGGGGTTGAGCCTCTGGGCAGACTGAAGATAAGCCAGGTTCTTGTGGTCAGTGAAAATTATGAACGGATGGACAGCGCCCTCGAGGAGGTGTCGCCACTCCTCCAGTGCCAATTTGATGGCCAGCAATTCACAATCCCCGATTGAGTAATTGCGCTCTGACGTGGTGAATGCCTTGGAGAAGAACCCGCATGTGACTAACCGACCCGAAGAGGATTTCTGGGAGAGGACAGCCCCCGCTCCTATGGAGGAGGCGTCTACCTCTACGATAAACTGTCTGTTTACCTCTGGTCGGTGCAAGGTGGGAACCTCGGTGGAGGAGCGCTTTTGGGAGAAAAAGGCGTTTTCAGCCTCTGGGGTCCAGGTACAAGCTTTTGCTCCCTTAAGGTACCTTTACACGCCGCTACGGAAGGTTAGAAACCACTGGGTGTCGGAGACAATTGTAACGTGTACCGTCAAAACACCGCGAGGTAGCGGCGTGTAATTCAGGTTGTTGCCACCGGTCACTGTGGAAACCTGTTTCCCAGCAAAAACAGGTAGGTTTAAACCCTATGGTAGCGGCGTGTATTCGAGGAACAGGAAGGTATATTCGTCACCTAGTCAACTCCCTGGGGCGTGACACAGCCTCCGGGATACCACCCCCTTCAGCGATCATTGGTGGAAGATCCTGCGTTACGATTGGTCCCTGCATAGGGCAACATATTTAAGGAGCTGACCAGTCACACTACACAATTGCAATAGCATCATGTATTAGCCAGCCTTCCTGCGCTGGCTGGCCAATCATGATGTTATTGCTTTATCCAATCACCGTACGAGCGTCTCGTAATCCACAACTCTGGCACGCCTATGTGTTGTCCCTGCTGCCCCAGGTCCTCCCATATAGCCTTGTTATAGCGGCGTGTAAATGAGGGAAGGTGCTCTACAGAAGGTAACCTGCGGCACCCGTCGGTGCCTCCAGGGATAGAAACAACCTACTGTGGAGCACCTTGTAGCGGCGTGTAAATGCGGTATCAGGTACCGTTGAAACGTGCTCGTGCACGTGAGACACCCGGTGGTTTCTAACCTTCCGTAGCGGCGTGTAAAGGTACCTTTACAGATGAGAGCTGTGATGGGCTTGATCAAGGACGAAAAATGGGGAATGAATTGCCTGTAATAATTCGCAAAGCCAAGGAACCGCTGAATAGCCTTAGTCCCCACAGGACGGGGCCACTTCAGAACAGCAGAGAGCTTCTCAGGATCCATCTGGAATCCGGAATCAGAGATGATGTATCTGAGGAAGGGCAATGAGGTCTGGTCAAAGACACACTTCTCCATCTTGGCGTACAATCGATTCCTCCTCAGTCGCAGAAGGACTTGCCGTACGTCCCGTCTATGAGAGGACAAATCCGGAGAGAAGATGAGCATGTCGTATAAATATTCCACCACACACGTGTACAACAAATCACGGAAGATGTCATTGACGAACTCTGGGAATACTGCGGAAGCATTACACAACCCGTATGGCATGACCAAATACTCATAATGGCCGTCCCGGGTATTCGTCTCCGGCACGTATCGAACGAGTTAGGCACCTCGTAGTCCAACTTCGTAAAGATGCGAGCCCCTTTTAGCCTGTCAAAGAGCTCCGGAATCAGTGGCAGGGGATATTTGTTCTTGATGGTGATGGTATTCAAGCCTCTGTAATCAATACAGCGTCGAAGGGTGCCCTCCTTTTTCTTCAGAAAAAAAAATCCTGCGCCAGCAGGAGACGTGGACTTTCAGATGAAGCCCCTGGCCAAATTGTCTGTGATGTACTCGGACATGGCTTGTGACTCAGCCGGGGACAATGGATAGATACGTCCCCTGGGTGGTGTAGCACCCGGTATCAGATCAATGGGGCAATTATAAGGCCTATGAGGTGGGAGAAACTCTGCCTCCGTTTTGTTGAAGACATCCGCGTACTGCCAATTCGCAGCAGGTAAACCAGGAAGAACAGAAGCCGGTTGCGGGGAACCAGGTGGTAGAACGGAACTGCAGGCACCTCTCGTGGCAGAGAGGACCCCACTGCAGAACGTCCCCTGAGCGCCAGTCCAGGACAGGTTCATGAGTTCGGAGCCAGGGAAGCCCGAGGAGCAGGCATAGGAGAGACCAGGCAGGACATAGAAAGCAATCTTTTCACGGTGTAGGGCCCCGATCTGCACCTCCACCTCATCTGTCACCTTGGTGACGGTTTCCGGCAGCGGCCTGCCATCCACCGATGCGATTACACGAAGCGTCAATAGGGGTATTACGGGGATACCAAGCCGAGTCACTGCCTCTTGCCGAATGAAGTTTCCTGCTGACCCTGAATCCACGTAGGCTAATCAAGTCCGCAGAGACGCTACTCTATCACCTGCATGGGCATGGTAAGAGGTTGAGAGGCATCGCTCTCGCCTAGGATGGCCTCTCGTACTTGACCTAGGCAGAGGAGTTTCCCGGCCTTTCGGGACACTTCTGGCGCTGATGGGATGCGTCTCCGCAGTACAGGCATAGGCCGCGAGCCAGCCTCTCTTCTCGTCGTCGTTCTGCCATTCTGACCCGGTCCACCTGCATAGGGTCAGAAAGAGGGGCGGCGGCTGACACCATGGCCGTCTACAGGGCGGACTGCGTTCAGAGGGAAGCGGCCGACGGATCTCCTCTCCCTGGCGGACTCACGGGAGCGCTCTTGGAACCGAAAGTCCATGCGATGGCTAACGAGATCAAGGCCTCCAGCTCCGCTGGGATATCCCGACCCACGAATTCATCCTTTATCCTGCCGGACAGACCACGCCAGAAAGCACCAGTCAGCGCTTCGTTATTCCATCCCAACTCGGAGGAGAGTGTGCGGAAGCGGATGGCTACTGCCCAATGGTGAGCGTCCCTTGACGGAGGTTGAAGAGAGACTCCGTGACAGATGCAACCCGGCCGGGTTCATCGAAGACCCTCCGGAATGTCTCCAGAAAGGTCGACAAGTGAGAGACCGCAGGGTCATCACGCTCCCAAAGAGGGTTAACCCATGCCAGGGCCTCACCCTCCAGGTGGGACATCCTGGCCCCATCGGTGGGATACTGCTGTGGCAGCAGTTCAAAGTGTAGGCTACATTGGTTGAGGAAACTGCAGCACGTCTTAGGGTCTCCACTATATCTAGGTGGTTGTCCAAGGCGGGGCAGAGAGGTCAGAACACCACCCGGGGAACGGTCATCTGATACGGACTGGCCCGAGGTCGTTGGTGCCGACTGCAAGGAGACCAGACGATCATTCATCACAGATATGTAAGACAGCATGCAAGACTGTGTGTCTCGTTGCACTGACAGCTCCGTTGTAGGCTAGCGAGCTGAGTGGCAGATGCTGGGTCGGAGGTGTGAAGGGAGGCTAACCGGGTATCCAAGGACTGAAGAAAAGCCATAATACGGTTCTGATTTTCACGAAGATAAGCTAGCTCCTTTTGCACTGAAAACAGAGGTACCAGCGGGGTCCATGGCCTGATTATTCTGTCACGCTTCCGGGGAAGGCGCCCTAGAGTGGACCCACTGGGCCGTGGGTACTGAACTCCCCTGGGTGAGCTGATCCTAATTTACCCAACCCCTATACAGGGATTGTCAGGGGAAAGCCCAGGGGGTCTAAATACCACAGCAGCTAGTACCAGGGGGGGCGGCTCGTAAGGTTAGCCTATACTAAGGAACAGAGAAGTATTCCAGGTAACAGGTAATGTGTCCTCATGTGCGAAACCCGGCAGGTCACAGCTTGACAGGAAGGGAAAACAAGGCGGACGGCTCCGAGACACAGCACGCCTGGATGCTGGACGCCCGGTCGGCAGAGGAGCAGGAGATGCCGACCTGGGAGAGGTGAGCTGGGAAGTGGTGCCAGGGGGCCTAACAAAAATGACCTCTGCAACGTATATAATTTCCAACTGAGAACTTTATTCCATGGTACAAAAAGCAAAAACATGCCTTTAGGAGCAAAATCATCCTCATGCATGTCAATGCACCATCTAATGCTACAAAGAATACCTCTGTGCCATTGGCTGCTATGGGCATAAAAGGAGATAAACTCATGGTGTGGCCACCATCTTCCCCTGACCTCAACCCTATAGAGAACCTTAGGAGTATAATCAAGCAAAACTGAGGTGGGAGCATTCATATCTATGAGGGTGGGAGGCAGTTCACATCAAAACAGTAGCTCTGGGAGGCTATTCTGACATCATGCAAAGAAATACAAGCAGAATCTCTCCAGAAACTCACAATATCAATGGATACTAGAATTGTGAAGGTGATTTCAAAGTAGGGTTCCAATGTTAACATGTAACTTTGCCTGTTAGGATTTTTTGGAGTTAAATAGCTTTTTATTTCAGTGAATGTGACCTGTTAATGCTGCAAATTCAACAAATGGCATTTTCAGTTCTTTCAAACATATCAAATGTTTACGAACTCTACTGTGCGTAATAATTTGGAACAGTGCTTTTAGAGTTTTTTTAATTTTGAAAATTATACTGTTATCATAGAGTATACATCAAATTTTATTGAAGAAATCTCCCTAACGGGTGAAGACTTTTATTACACTGGCTGTCATTTGCACCAACCATTTAGAAAAATCTGAGAAAAAGAACATTTGCATAATAATTTGGAACACAGTGTAATGGATGCAAACCCTCCTTGGTGGCACATTGGACCCAATGGATGGCTGTCTTGTGAGCTCCCGCCGGTACTGGTCCCAACAGCTACGCCAGGGTTTAGCAACCTGGTCCACTGCATAAATTTTAAACCCATTGTTTTACTTTGGGACATACTACACACAATAAACAATAACTCCTATATTGACATTACAGTAGCTGACATTAAGTGACACGATACATTACCAAGGGTGATTTGTCCATCCCGTGCGGTTTGGTCAAAACAGGGAAACAAGATCCTGGTGATGTCTCTCCAGGCTGCATCCTTCTGGCTCCAGTCATGATAGCCCTGGTGTCTAGGGTCCCACAGCTCTGGCCTCTCCTTGACCAGGGCTATGAGCCTCTCAGCGTTAATTCTGCAGGCCATGGTTGCTCCGTGTGGGCTGCCTCCTCAGAGATGACAGGATTGTGCCGCCTCCTACTTCCTGATTAATCATGTGACGACTCCCAATCATAACTTTTTATGAGCTTCTGAGGGTGAGAGCGGGGAAAAATCGCTTCATAATTCTCAGTGGTCCGTGTGCGGTCTGAGTGCGGTCCGTAATTTGTCGGACCCATAGACTTGCATTGGCAAGTCTCGGCTGTGAATCGCATACTGTTGCAGCATGTTGCGACTGCTTTGTCGTCCGTGAAGTGGATGAGAAAAAAAACATCCGACACTGGGAAATGTGTTCTCGGATATTGAATAACATTGGTCCGACTTTCATGCCAGTGTGTCCGTACCCTTATAGAAAATTTTAGAATACCTGGGCTACATGGATGGATTTCCAGCAGACAGCCGAGTACAAACTGTTGTCGGGGATGAGGACACGGGCCCCGGTCATTGATTCCCATTTTTTACCCTCTCCCTCTATCCTCTCTATTCTTTTCTTTCTTTAGTACACTTTTTCTTTTATCCCCCCTTGACTACTTCTCCCACCTTACTGCCAGTCATCTGACATTTACTTATTTCTCCATTTTCTACTGGCTCTTCTATTTCGAGGTGCAATTGCCAGTTGACATTGGCTTATGACAAGTAAATTTCTCCTGGAAACATTGGACGGATGCGCAGAAAAAATGCATATGCATTTCAAAAACGCATGCATGCGCAGCGTATCTTATACTGATCCGCCGCTGGATCAGTACAGAATACACTGAACATGTATGTGTTTGCATGCGTTTTGACATGCGGATGCAGATTCTTTAGTTGTCATGCGGATGCATTACAAATGCTAGTGTGAAACCAACTTTACTCTGGTCTTATCCCGTGTGACTCATTGCAGACAGAGGAGAAAGGAGGGGGGAGAAGGTATGTGCTCTTAGCAGATGTAGCTCTGGGATCTTCATTGTGTGTATCTGAGACATGTGTATAGTATGTGCTCTGAGATATTTCTTTGTGTGTAAATGAACATTTGATCATTTGCTCAGCAGATACACACATTAAACAGTATGTATGCAGGAAAACCAATGTTCATATAAACAGAAATCTCTTACAGACAGCACAGGCTAGTGATGTTACTACAAGAGTTGTAGCACAAAACACATCCCCCTCTCTATGCTCTCCCCAGCAGCCTGCAGAAGCCTGATAGATTCTTTATAGGTTTAATCACAGAAGGGAGGGACAGAATTCCAGCTTGGATAGACATGGATATTTAAAGTGTAAATGTCATCGCATTGGGGAATAAAAAAACAATACTGCGCTGGTTGTTAATGATGGGTCACATAGCAGCTAAGATAATGTTTTTTCTGCCATATAACTTATTTTCTCACACTTTCATGTGCTATTTTGAAAAACAGCATTTTCTGTCTGTGTGGGAGTGGCCAGCAGCTCATAAGGATTAGTACGATGTGATAGCAGAGAAAGGGTTAACAGAGATCCTGAACTGTGTGGAGCCAGAAGACAAGGGTTAACAGACATTGTGACACATCTTTCTGGCAGACACTAGTGTGACCTGATCCTGAATTCTGATGTTGCTTAGCAACTCTGCTCTGAGGGAGCCTAATCTGATACAATGTTATAAGTCCGCATTCACTGAAGACGGCTGTGACTGATCATAAACATGTGTCTGCTTCACACACAGTGCAGCTGGGACACTTTGTAGAAGGATTATAAATGATTTGCTACCGGAATTTTTGTAATGAAGCATATTAGAAAGTTTATTAGAATCACTTGCTCTACATAATTAGTAAATAAAAATTTAAACGACGGTTACACTTTAAATAACATTTTACATACTGTGACTCTTGGGGTACCATTACACGTCGCAATAGCGTTCCGATATCGCATACAATTTCACGTGAGCGCGCACGTTTTTGGCACTTGTCCAAGATCGCATAGGAGATGTCACACAGGGAGATATTGGCAGGCAACACAACTATGATGTTGTACGCAACTTTTGTGCGCTGGGTATGAGCAACCCAGGGCCCGAGCATTAACATTGGAGTGAATAGGGGAAGTTGCGTTTAACATCGTAGTTGCACCGCCACACAGCACGATCATGCCAGATCACATATGCAACATTGTACGGTTGAAGAGCATGCACAATCTTCTTGCAATATCGTCCCTGCGATTTATTGCAGTCGCATTGCCCTGTTACACGACACAACGCACAAACGATATCAACTGCAACTACCACACCACGTGACTTTTTGTCGATGTTGCATTGCGATATTGCAACGTGTAACAGTACCCTTAGGAGTGAGGTCAATTACTTTTACAGCTGCCTGCAGGGTGTGCAGGAGCTTTTAACAAAAAACTACAAAGAATACATTAATGATTTTTACATATTCTGAAAGGTCTACCCAAGGACTATTCAAAGGTACTATTGGTATCATACTGAAGAATGGCCTAAAAGAGTCCCTTTAAAGTATCAGATATTGACTTACAGGATAGTCACATATACACAGGTGGTCAAAATTGTTGGTACCCCTCATTTAATGAAAGAAAAACCCACAATGGTCACAGAAATGACCTGAATCTGACAAAAGTAATAATAAAAAAAAATCAATGAAGATGAACAAATGAAAGTCAGAAAATGCTTTTTTTTTTGTTCAAAGTATTTTTATTGAACTTTTTGTACGGAAGGGGAAACATAAATAAAGGAGGGAGGGGGAAGAAATACACATACTACATAAAAGGAACCAACATCCTAATCGTACAAACTACATACAAAAAAATACTGACCCCCTGAGGAAGTCTATTTGACGAAACGGCGTCGGGGTAGCCGGGAGCTCTGCACATACAGGTCTGTACCATCATACCTAGGGTCTCAGTTGAACCCCATGTGTTGTCATGTCTGAATTTAACCCATAAAGGGCTAAGGTGAACTGTGGATGGTGGGAGATAGGTAGCACACTAAGGTGGGATAAGTGGATATTCAGTGCTAATATATCTGATCAGCACAAACCATAACCTCCCATATAAAACTAAGAGGGGATTGTAGGTGTAGTGCACTGCCTGTTCCTAAGATATCCATCTACTGTAATACACAGCCATCATATTGGATCTATGGATTTAGTATGGCATAACTATTTTGTGGGTCGGTTGTGACTCCTGGATAATCCTGTATAGTGTACCTTCTAGTGCCATGAGGTACTGAACATTATTACTGTAACCTCCTAAAATTTCCAGACTTGATTGTAGTACATGTTTTCATTGTGAGTCCATACTGTATTTCTCTATTTAATGTAATGAATTTCTATTGTATTGCTTTTAAAGAAAGCTCTCTAAATAAAAGGTGAATCTTAAAGTTATTCCATAGTCCCTTAGGGGTCTTTTTTGATATATATACAAAAAAATATCACATCTTTTACATCTCAGATTCCTTGAGTATATCATAACATAAACAAAATATATTAAAATTAACATTCAACAAAATGAAAGTGAAATACTGTTATCTTTTAAGAAAATGCTTTTTAACCCTGCTTCTACAGATTGTAATGTCTGACTTTCATTTGTTCATTTTCATGGATTTTTTTATTATTACTTTTGTCAGATTCAAGTTTTTTCTGTGACCATTGTGGATTTTTCTTTCATTAAACGAGGGGTGCCAACAATTTTGACCACATGTGTAGCTGGCACTGGAGAAATTGATCACTTCTCAAAGACAGAAATCTTGATCATTTAATAGGCTATGGGGAAATGGAGTGAATTTGCAGCTTGCAGATTCCATGTGAAAATGCCCCACAGCTGTTTTTTTGTATCCACTGAATGAACTACTCACCAGGAATTTAATATTTGTTCTTGCAAAGGGTGAAATCCACCTAATTTAAATAGAAGCTTAAGCTATGTTCACACTACTAGTTTGCCAGCAGATTTGAATGTAAATAAGCACAATTATAACTCAGTAAACATGATCCTTAGCTCTTCTGTGCGAAATGTCCCTTAATAAAGAATATACTGTGGATTTTAAAATATTCACCACGTTGCTTATTACATTTTTTTTTCCAGTTTCCACGACATACATGGGAAAGCCAGTGTTTTATCATATTACTCTATAGCTATGATCTGAAGCTTTTTATTTTTTCCTTCAAGCATTCCATCAACCTTCACTTTTTTTCCTTCTGAAGTTTTTTTATTTTAACTGATCCACTTTTTTTTCTGTTTAAGGCGCAGCATAAATAATATCAGGTTCCTGTGATTCTCCACTTTTGTCTCTAAAGGCCACTTCACACGCTAGGATCTCGTTAACGATATCGTTGAAACGTCACAGATTTTTGAGTGTTCAAACGATATCGTTTGAGCGTCGTTGCGTGTAAACCAACGATGTTGGAAGGATAAATCATTGGATCGTTCAGCAAAAATTTGTGATCCTGACCTCAAATCTATCGTTCGTCGTCCAATTAACTTTCTGGGAAGCAGCAACATCGTTCTTCTCCAAGTAGCTGGCGCGTTGCCAAATTTAAGATCGTTAACGATATCCTTGCATGTGACAATGCACTAACGATGTCGAAACGATCGCTGTCACGTGACATACCTAACGATATTGTTCACCTATATCCTAGCGTGTGACGGTACCTTAAGACTTCTCTGGCACTCCACCAGTTTTCTGGAATACGCTACCCCAAACAATCCGATTAATACCCAGCCTCCATATTTTTAAGCATGCTTTAAAAACACATCTCCTTAGACAGGCCTAACACTCCACTTCATTACTCTAAAAAAGGGCCCATTACACACAACAATACTGTGAAAGATTCATTGCAACATCACTGGTTTGGTGACGTTGCAGCGATGTCGAAATTACATCGTTGTGTGTGACATATATCAACGATAAGTAATTGATTGTAGATTTATGGTCCTGTCCATAAATCTATCGTTGGTCTCCCGTTAGGCGCCCAGCATCAGCGCGTGTGACAGCAGGATACCAACGATGGACGAGCTCCCAGCGCCGGACAGCAAGCACTGGGAGCTGGTAACCATGGTAAACAGCAGGTATCTAGGCACTGGGCGCTGCCTAGATACCCGCTGTTTATCATGGTTACCCGCCTGCTCCCGCTTGCCGTAGCCTGGCAGCAGGAGCTAGACATCGTGGAAAGAATATTTTATTCTTTTCCACGATTTCGCTGGTCCACTGGTTGCTGGTGAGTCTCCCTGTGTGACAGCTCACCAGCGATCAGTTCATGATGTGTCAGCGATCCACATCGTTGGTCGGATCGCTGCCACGTTGTAGCGTGTAACCTGGCCTTAAAGCTGAAGGCAGTGATGCGAGTGTAATGAGTGATTTGTGTGAGTGTGGTGCAAGAGTGGTGTGTGTGGGTGAGTGTGCATGGCTGTATGCATGAGTGTGCTGCGAGTGTGCTGCGTAAGTGCGTGTGTGGTGCGTGTCAGTGTGACTCTGTCCGCAGTCAAAGCAAACTTCAGGACCGCGGACAGCAGTTGCTGGTGAATTTAAACTCTGCGGCTGTCAAAGCCGCAGAGTTTGAATTTGCCGGTTTCTCGGTACAGTAACCAATCATCTTGCACCGCTGTGACAGCAGCGGTGCAAGATGAATAGTTAAAACATAGCTGATGTGTAAAATGTAAAAATCCCAGGGTTTCGCTGCATATTAACCCCATCTACAGCCTCTGTGCGGCATGTCAGCATAGAGGCTGCAGATGTGGCTAATACCCCGATGTTTGAGGGGTTAAAACGATGTTGCTGTGGTGGCAGCTTGTGTCCAGGGAGTGTCCACACTCCCTGGACACATGCTGACATCACACCCTGGCTGTGCAGGGGTTAATGCATTGTTTAAATCAAAGCCGGCAATTGTCGGGTTTTATAAATTCACTTTAAATGCTGGTGGCGTTACAGTACGCAATTTGCGTAAAGTACATTGGCACAGTCTCCTGAAGTCAGGAGCTGTCCGAGATGCTGTACAGCACCTCAGACAGCTCCTGTCAAGAGATACTTGTTATGTACTGTATTATTAGCCGCATCTGCAGCCTCTGTGCTGACATGCAGATGGGGTTAATATGCAGAGAAACCCCAGGATTTTTAAATTTTACACATCAGCTGTGTTTTAACTATTCATCTGTGACAGCAGCGGTGCAAGATGGTTGGTTACTGTATCGGGAAACCGACAAATTCAAACCCTGTGGCTTTGACAGCCACAGAGTTTGAAGAGATTTTTAATGCACACACGTGCGACTATCGGAACTATCGTGCTGTATGGATGCGAGATTTTCTCGCACCCATAGACTTTCATTGTCCCCTTGCGCGGGGAAATCACGTTCAATCGCAGCATGCTGTGATTGAACACGCATTTCCCTAACAATGTGAGTGCAATTCGATGAACTCGCACTAATGGGACCAGTATCATTTAATGATACTGGTCCGAGTGCAATGCGAGTCTCCCCTGCATTACACTCGCGCGAGGCTCACGGATAGTGTGCCTTCATCCTAAGGCTGTGTTCGCACGCTGAGTTTGTGCTTCCAAAATCTGAACCTACTGGCAGAAAAATGCACCAAAACCATCCCTGTCCGCACATTTGTGATTCGATTTTGGTGCAGATTTGATGCGGATTTTAAGATACTTAGTGCCTGTTTCAATAAAGCTTGGTTACTTTGACCACAAATGAGAAAAAAAAAAATCCTGCTCCCCCCTCTTCAACACTATCACTTCCTGTGGATTTAAATGCAAGTTAGGCACAAAATAAGCAACACAGTGCGAACACTGCTGCCTATTTTCAGTTAACATGAGAGTCTATGGGTAAAAAATGTGGTAAAATCCGCAGCAAAGATTTACATGCTGCAGATCTCGCCACAATAAAATACACAGTGGATCCGCTGTGGAAAAAAACGCACCATGCAGACAGCACATCACAAATCCCATAGACTTTGCTGGAAAAACACGCTGCTGCATATTTAGTGCGGATCTGCTGCGGATCCACACCAAATACGCTGGAAAATATGCATCATGCGAACAGACCCTAAGGCTGGCTGCACACCACGATTTTTGCCCTGTCAGGCTGTGTCCGGTGCGTTGTAGGATGCACCAGACACAGCCTGACAGCTCTGGGACAAATAGAACCGGAGGGTTAATATGCCCTCTGGTCCTGTTTGTAGCCAGATTCTGCAGAGCGCAGCTGAGGTAGCTGTCCCCTGCTGAAATGGTGCTGAAACACTTCACAGGGGACAGCTCCCTGTTGCTGAAGTTCAGCGTAGCTCACATGCAGCATAAGAAAGCACAGTGGGCAGGAGATTTATATACCGTATTTGCCGGCGTATAAGGCGAGTTTTTATCCCCTAAAATTCTCCTCCCAAGTCGGGGGTCGCCTTATACGCCGGGTCAGGCGGGGTACTGAGGAAAAAAATGCCGGCATCGGTCCGCCGTGCATAATATAAGGGCCCCCCCCCCCGAAAATGAGCGGTGGCAGGTGGCAGGCAAGAAAAAAAAATGATACTCACCTGCCTCTGCCGTCCATGTCTTCCGGAGCTTCCCGCTGCCACCACCGCTGTGTACATAGCCGCCGGGCGCCATAGATGTACGATCAGGAGGCTGCTGGTGTCTGATTGGCTGAGGCATTACCGTACATCTCCTGAACGGAGGTAACTGCGCCGCTCAGTGTGTATGTACGGTAATGCCAGGGCCAATCAGACGCCAGCAGCTGCCTGATTGGCTGATGGCTTATTATCGTACAGCTACGGTGCCCGGCTACGTACAGCGGCGGTGGCGGTGGCGGTGGCGGTGGTAAGCTCCGGCAGGGTCCGGTGGCACAGCAGTGGCACAGTGTGTCTTACTGTGTGTGTGTGACTGTGTGTGTGTGTCTGACTGTGTGTGTGTGACTGTGTGTGTCTGTGTCTGACTGTGTGCGTGTTGTGTGTCTGTCTGACTGTGTGTGTGTGTGTGTGTGTGTGTGACTGTGTGTGTCTGTGTCTGACTGTGTGCGTGTTGTGTGTCTGTCTGACTGTGTGTCTGTGACTGTGTGTCTGTGTCTTACTGAGTGTGTGTCTGACTGTCTGTGTGTGACTGTGTGTGTCTGTGTCTTACTGAGTGTGTGTCTGACTGTCTGTGTGTGACTGTGTGTGTCTGTGTCTGGCTGTGTGTGTGTCTTACTGTGTGTGTGTCTGTGTCTAACTGTGTGTGTGTCTGACTGTGTGTGTCTGACTGTGTATGTGACTGCAGAGGAATATTGGGGGTTGATGGAGGCTGTACTCCCCCACCACCACTGTAATACTATAATATATGGAGGACTATGGGGGTGCATTACACTATATGGAGCACAATGGGGTGCATTATATTATCTAGGGGACTATGGCGTGCATTGCACTATATGGAGGACTACGGGGGTGCATTACACTATATGGAGCACAATGGGGTACATTATATTATCTAGAGGACTATGGCGTGCATTGCACTATATGGAGGACTACGGGGGTGCATTACACTATATGGAGCACTATGGGGTGCATTATATTATCTAGGGGACTATGGCGTGCATTACACTATATGGAGGACTACGGGGTGCATTATAATATATTGAGGACTTTGATGATGCATTATAATTTATGGAGACAATTATACTATATGGAAGCCATTATAATACTTAGAGGGCTCTGTGGGAGCATGATAATACTTGAAGGGGTATGAGGGAGCCTCTATACTTTATGCAGGGCTATTTTAGGGCTGTGTGGTGGCCATAATACAGTGTGAAGAGATGTAGGGGTCATTATTCTATATGTGGGTCCATTATATTGTGTGGGGGTCATAGTGGGAATCATGCCGTAGAAGAGGGGGTAGTCTTATACGGCGAGTATATCCCAAACTCCATATTTTAAGTGGAAAAGTTGGGGGTCGTCTTATACGCCCAGTCGTCTTATACGCCGGAAAATACGGTACATCCCCTCCACACTGCTGGAACTTTAATGCAATCAGGTTTTGCGAACAAAAATACGAAGTGGACAAAATGAACCAAAACTGTCACCATGGGACCTTATCCTAATGTGTATGGGGTCCCCTGACAGATGACTATCATTGGAGATGAGATTTTGACTGCAGGTGCTTTTTTGTTCACTGGTTTTGACAGTATTGATAAAATATCAAAAATACTGGTGTGAATGAGGCCTAAAGATCATTTACATCAAACAGGTTGTGAATCCCCCACCCAAAAGCAAAATGTTTGTCCGCTGGGTGAAATATGTTTCAAACTAGCTTAAAGATTTTTCTCAGCAGCGGATAGCCCTAAAAAAACATATGCTGCCAAGAACAATGCTATTATGTGCACACAGAAGGAGAATAGTAAAAGGGGTTGTCTAGAATTGTCATGTCATACAAGTGAACTGAGCCATGTAGCCATTAGTGTGCATATCACATACTTGTGATCACAAGATGTCACTATCTCATCACTGGCACTGGAGAATCCAAACGCCGCATGGTGCGCACGCTATGAGCTTTCACAAGTCTACAGTCACAGTCTATTAAATAACTGCTGATCGGCTTCATACAACTGGTCTGTAGTTGTTAAAGGGGAACTCCAGTGAGAGAAAACCTTTTAGTACAGTTCCTGTCCTGCTACATGATGAAGCAGAGCCGTACTCTGCAGTTCTAGGATCTATAGATCTCTTATAAATCGATAAACTCATACCTGCTCTTCTGCTCTGGCCCCCACCTAAGGGAACGCAGAATGTTCAGCATGACAGCTTCATTTAAGAGCAAAAAGCAAGAGGTGTGTTGGGGGTGTGGATGCTGGGAGCTGTGGGATCATCCTACATTCACGCCCCCTCTCAATTCTTTTTAGTGTGGGGGCGTGGCAGGGAGCGTGCAGAGATTTAGGTTCCCTGAGGTGGGGACCAGAGCAAAGCAGTAAGTATGATTTTATCGATTTATAAGAGATCTATAGATCTTAGAACTTCAGTGTATGGCTTTGCTTCATCATGTAGCAGGGCAGGAACTGTACTAAGAAGCTTTCACTCACGATTGTCCATGCGTAGATCCAGGTACCTTATTGGATGACATCTTCTCTGATTGGATTAATCTTTATTGTCATCTCTCTCTTGACTAGACACCATGAGAACTTTGGACATCCACAGCTCGTTACTGCAGACTTCCCCTTTTCTCTGGTTTTCTGTAGCACATTCCAACATGATTCCCTTAAAAATAACAGTGTCATTACTATTATGCCTAAATAAAAATATCCACGCATGCTGTGCACCTAAATAAATACTTGCCCTGCTGTGCTCCCTGCCCAAAAAGTGACCTTCACACTGTTCCTTCCTTCAAAAAAAATATTGCCTTCATATTTTCCCCTTATATACTATAACACCATCCATTCCCCATAAAGTATGGCCACTACACTGTCTTTCTTTAGGACAATATTTGTCAAATAATTCCCCCTTATGAATGGCCTAAATGCTGTCCAAACTACACAATGTAATATGAACTATGAAAAAATAAAAAATCAGAGGAAACAGTGACGTGCCAATAAAAAAAAAACAATGATTTATTTAACATGAAACTGGTACGCCTTAAATGCACCCAAGGTCAGACAGATAGGTACATGTTTTGATGCTGCAGTATGGAATATCACAGCCATTCGGTAATATCAAAAATTAACATAAAAAATGCTGATGTTTACAATAGTTAGAGTAGACAGTATTTAGTGCTTACATTGCACATATTCCCACATTACAGTCACATAGCAGCAAGGTTTAGCTATACAGAGTAGGTGCTACACAAAAGTATACATGGCACATACAACATGTACAGAGTAAATAGCATAAAATATTACCAAAGTGCTGGTGCAGGAATCAAAACCGGTTGGAGAGGGGACGGGGAACCCCTTTACACATGGCTAACCTTGTGCATTCAAGGCGTACCAGTTTCATGTTAAATAATTCATTGTTTTTTTATTAGCACTTTAAGGCTGCCTTCACATTTGCAGATGCTTCTGCAGCGTTCTGCGGAGGCATCTGCAAGCCTCTGCATGCAGACCGCAGCCCCTATCTTTATAATGGAGCGCACGGTGTCTGCAGATGCTTGCAGACCGCCGTGCGCTCTCATTGCTCGCCACGAGTGATCTGTGCGCAGGCGGATGCCTGCGCACAAATCACACACTCCCGCCCGCACCAGGGACGCAATATGTCGCGTCCCTGGTGCGGACGAGGCTGTGTGATCTGTGCGCAGGCATCCGCCTGCGCACAGATCATATGTGGGAGTGAATGGGTGCGCACGGTCCTGTCAAGCACAGCACCGTGCGCTCCCATTATAAAGATAGGAGCTGGCGGCCACTGCGCACACATTGTGGACCCCTCCGCAGAACGCTGCCGAGGGGAACGCTAATGTGAAGCCAGCCTTACTCCACTGTTTCCTCTGATTTTTTATGCTTGTGAAGATGTGGAGGTGTTTGGGTTTATAGGGCAGTAATTATTTCCCTGACCCTATTGTTGTAATTGTACATGGAGTTCCTTCTATTAATATGAACTATGGCCTCCACACTCTCCACATCCTCTGTGCCCCCCTCCATCCCTCACACTGTCTCTCATATGCTCCTTCCCCCATACTGTTTCCTCACACAGCTTACTTCTGTATACTGCCTCCAATACTATGACCTCACTTTGTATAATGAGGGAATACCCCAATTCCCCTCCACACTCTAGAGGTAGAAGTTTCTCACATCTTCAGCTTCACTGTAGAGCACTAATGATGCTATAACCCAAACGCCATGTGCCTCCATATTCCACCCAGTCTGTACTCTCATGCACCCCTCTCTCACAGCCTCCACCCTCCATCCCCCCTGCACAGCCTGCGCTCTCCGTGCCCCCTGCACAGCCTGCACCCTCCTTCCCCCTTGAAGAGTCTACACCCTCCTATCCCCAGAACAGCCTGAACTCTTCATCTCTCCTGCACAGCCTGCATTCTCCATGTCCCCTGCACAGTCTTCTTGACCCGCCCCAGGGTATGGGATACTCAGAACCAGGCTATCGTATAGTTCTGGCGAGTCACAGGGGTCGAGACCCGATTCCGTGGCCCTGAGGGCAGCCTTAAAAGGGGAATTCTGGCTTGGTAGGGAAAAGGGATAATGAAAGGGGAGTTATTCATGACGTGACTCACCCAGGCCAGGGGACTCAGATCTCAGGCGCAGTCTGGAGGTCACGGGTGGCGGTGCCTGAGGCTGTGGCCCTGGTGGTCAATGAAAGAGGGAAAAACTAAAAGAAAAATAAAATAAAGTTTGTTCGTGACGCCACCTGTAGGTCCAGTGATGGCACCGGCGCTGCTGGAACCTCCGGAGTAATGGGCGGCAGCATGATGTCGTGGCCCCATTCAGGAAGGGTGATGTCCCCGGGGTATTGGAAGTAGCAATATATGGTGGAATAGGGCAGCGCAGTCACTGTGAAGCAAGGCAGATTAGTCACAGTTCACGGAAAGAATCACTGACACGCTGCTCACTCTGAACGGGTTCTTTACTCCGGTAAACTGCAGCTTTACAAGGTATGCGATGGTGTCGGCTAAAGTAGTGGACCGGGTGGTTCTGGCAATGAGCACTGTCCCTCTGAAGCTCCACTGGTGTTCCTTCTCTATCACGCTCTGTCCCTTGCTCTGCTGCCCTGCACGGATCCCTCTTGTTAGACCAGGCCCGTCGAGATATATGGGATCCCCTTATCTCTCCAAGGAGAACCCAACTCAGTCTAGTGCTTCTGGTGAGGGCCGTGCAGGTTGTAGGGCGGTTGGGTTGTGCTCATAGAAAGTCATCGACCACTCCAGGTTTGCAGTTCAGTGATGTAGACGGCTGGACCACTTCGGAGCCTGTAATCAGGGTTTGTGGTCTGGGCTAGGATATTCGGTTACCCGTTCTGTTCTTGGCCCCTTTCTCTTCTGGGTCACCAGGTTGAGGTGCCCTCCCAGTTAGCTTCACTCTGTCGGTCTGTAGCTCTCCAACTCTGCTACATCTGCTGCTTCTCACTCTCTCTCTGTGCTGCATGACTCTGTGCAGCTCCCTTCTGGCTTCTCAGCTCTCTCCTCTCAACTAACTCTGTTCTGCTCTCCCACTCACTATATAACCTAGCTCTCCTCTCACCGGGACTGGTTACCCCAGCAACGGGTGTCTGATTGGTCCCCTATCACTAGGTGTATGTGTGTGGTGTTGGAGCCTCAGACTTCTTCTATCCATTACCAGAACAAAGCATACTGCACCTGCTATTAGGGGTTCAGTACCCTTTTGTAGCTTGCTGACTAGCGGGGAGCTACACTCCCCCTTGGGAAATTACAATTTTCCACAAGTGTCCATTCTACCCAACCCGGTACAGATTAAAATGTTTATATATGCACGCATAAACAATAAATACTTTTAATAACGACAGTATTCTTGTATTCTTGATCTTCCCGTCCGGGAGGTACTAGGACTCTTAACGTTGCAAAACAGTTTTAAGCAAAAGTCCTCATGAAAGTCTATGGGTTTTGCAAAAGAAAAATCACTTCACATTTAACAACTATATACAGGACCAGGATGTTGTAATTTACTTATCACATTTGCATTCACTCAGGCGCACCATCCAGGGGGCCCCGCATGTCTCTCACAACTCGAACAGTCATTATGATACAAGTCCCGGTCTGGGTGCTCCGGAGGTGGTGCACGGTTTCGTTCACCTGTGATTCGGCTACACCGTCCTGTCTAGCCAGTCTGTGCGGCTGGAGCTCCTTCTGCACCGTGTGAGGCCCAGATGCACCGACTTCCTCGATGTAGCCTTTCCGGTCATCATCCTCCTCGGAGCTTGGCTGGCTGGACGTCTGGAGGTCACGGGTGGCGGTGCCTGAGGCTGTGGCCCTGGTGGTCAATGAAAAAGGGAAAAAATAAAAATAAAATAAAGTTTGTTTGTGACGCCACCTGTAGGTCCGGTGATGGCACTGGCGCTGCTGGAACCTCCGGGTGATGGACGGCAGCAAGATGTTGTGGCCCCCTACAGGAAGGGCGATGTCCCCGGGGTATTGGAAGTAGCAATATATGGTGGAATAGGGCAGCACAGAAACTGTGAAGCAAGGCAGATTAGTCACAGTTCACGGAAAGAATCACTGACACTCTGCTCACTCTGAACGGGTTCTTTACTCCGGTAAACTGCAGCTTTACAAGGTATGCGATGATGTCGGCTAACGTAGTGGACCTGGTGGTTCTGGCAATGAGCAGTGTCCCTCTAAAGCTCCACTGGTGTTCCTTCTCTATCACGCTCTGTCCCTTGCTCTGCTCCCTGCACGGATCCTGCTTGTTAGACCAGGTCCGTCGAGATATATGGGATACCCTTATCTCTCCAAGGAGAACCCAACTCTGTCTAGCTGCTTCTGGTGAGGACCGTGCTGGTTGTAGGGCGGTTGAGTCGTGCTCCTATAAAGTCATCGACCACTCCGGGTTTGTGGTTCAGGGATGTAGCCGGCTGGACCACTTCGGAGCCGGTACTCCAGGTTTGTGGACGGGGCTAGGATATTCGGTTACCCGTTCTGTTCTTTGCCCCTTTCTCTTCTGGGTCATCAGGTTGAGGTGCCCTCCCAGTTAGCTTCTCTCTGCCGGTCTGTAGCTCTACAACTCTGCTACATCTGCTGTTTCTCACTTTCTCTCTGTGCAGCTCCCTTCTGGCTTGTCAGCTCTCTCCTCTCAACTAACTCTGTTCTGCTCTCCACTCACTATATAACCTAGCTCTCCTCTCACCGGGACTGGTTACCCCAGCAACGGGTGTCTGATTGGTCCCCTATCACTAGGTGTATGTGTGTGGTGTTGGAGCCTCAGACTTCTTCTACCCATTACCAGAACAAAGCATACTGCACCTGCTATTAGGGGTGCAGTACCCTTTTGTAGCGTGCTGACTAGCGGGGCGCTACTGACGCCACCCGTGGTATGTGGCTATAGGTGGCCACCACTGCTGCAGAACCTCTGGGGGTGATGGATGTGCAGCTGGGTTGGAGCTGCTCCCCATGGGCAGAGTGGATCCCTGGGGCAGTGGATGTAGTAAAGGGGTGCAGGGTGCATGATGGCGGGCGCAAAGCAACAGACAGACTCACGGTTTTGTGGTTTCTCAGTCCTTTTACTGGTGCAACTATAATTCAGATTGATGTTAGCTGAGCCCTTGCACCTGAGACCAACTCAGGGTTCTCCTCACCCGCCAGGTTCCAAGGCCTCCTTGCTGCTCTTTGTGTGTAGGCTTCTGCTGCTGCTTTAGCTAAGCTGCTGGCACTCTCTCTCCTGCAAGGTGCCGGTATGAGAGGCAACTCGAGTCCTTTATTAGCCCTTCGGTTTGGGCGGCTGTCCCTAGGCTCTCTATGCTGCTTTTCTCCGGGCATAGTGTGGCTGGGGAACTTGGAATCCCCCACCTTCTGGTATCGGCTGCTGAGACGTTAGGCCCTGCACAGCCTCGGACTCTGGTGTCCGTTCTTGGCTCTTTCCTCCAGGGTGAGCACGATACCGCCCCCCTCCCCAGGTGTCTCTTCACTTCCTCAGACCCTTGGGGGTTCGTGCTGAGTTGGCTGTCCTGGAACAAGCTTAGCGTAGCTACCAGTCCACAGGATGTCTTCCTCAGTCCTCCTAGGAACTGAACTGACTAGCTCTGCCCTAGACCAGAATTTATAGGGGAGCACATCCTGAACCCGGGTCTTGGTCTCCCCCTTCAGGCATGGAGGCAGAAAGGTGTTGTGTGTGGTTACCTGCCTGGTGTGAATACCTTCTGTTGCTCCATAGTGTGTCACTACCACCCGGGGGCTATAATGACACTGTGGCAATTGGACCCTGGGGTGCCACGTTCTCCCTTAGTGAAATACAGTATTCTGGGACTGTGTTTACTTTTTGGTAAAGAAAACATAAACAATGCAAGATTAAATGGCAATAAACTTTGAACAGAGTCTCAAAATATAAAAATTACAAAAACTAAGAAAATTCAAAAATTCAAAAAGCATATCATTGGTTGTGGCAAAGACTTCTTGAAAATATATATTTATCTGCAAGGTGGAAGTGCTAATAACCAGTCTAGTGGCTAATGGTCCATAGTAATGGTAAAAGTTCAAGAATATGTAAAAGTTCATACAGTAAAGTCTCTGTAGGTGCTGAAGCTTGGTGGTTGCAAGGTTACTTATTTACATTTTATATGCAGCAAGAAAACATTTTTACAGTTTACACTGTACTACACTTTAATCCCTGTAACGGGCTATAATCCGACCTTGTGTACTACGCTGTGACCTCCTTACTTCAGGGGTGTCTATTGCAGGTGTACTAAGCACTATGCTATATGTAGTCATATACTTTGCTGGTGTCTCTGGATCTGAATGAGGTATTAATCTTACCACTTGACTGGCAAGTTCACTGTGAGCATGAATCTGTTCTTCCAGGTCTTCTACAGGTGCCACTTCCGGTACTTCCACTTGTGGTGTTTCTTGTCTCACTGGTTCAGGTATTGTCACTTGATGAAAGGCTAGCATAGGTACGATGACTGCTCCTGTTGGATATTGTGTCCTCCTTCAAAGTCCTTGAGAGCTTAGGAGACACCGTAGACAACTCTTCTTGAATTAGAGACTGAAGTTTATTCAGAGAATGCAATAGAGCAGACCAGGAAACAGGTCGCAAAGCAATCAGACACACCCAGTTGTCCAGACGATGGTGTGGTCTGGCCTCGATACCATGGTGTAGGCGCTTTTTATACATGATTAGCCAAAGAGAAGATACTGTAGAGAAAAGACATTTTCATTGCAGAAACAAAGAATATAATGACCACATCATGACATTATTTTCAAGCATTGCGGCAAGTCTCATTATAATCTTATATGCCTCTATGCTGCTTCCAATCGATTCATGGATGTTGTCATTGTTGACATTTGTGATCTGTACTCACATAATTCCTCAAACACTGACAACCTTATCGGAAACTTAGGTTTATTGAATTGATAAAGAAACTATTATGCTTGAGTATCTATCACCACTTATCAAATGATGCAGTCCACTTTTCCTATATCATTTAACCTTCCTAAACCTTCCCTTAAAATTTTAGAGAACACTTACCGTATTTTTCCTTTTATAAGACGCACTTTTTTTCCTCCAAGTTTTGGAGGAAAGTGGGGGTGCGTCTTATAAAAGAAATATAACATTCTAGCATCCTCAGTTGCTGGGGAGGGGGAGACAGCAGTGAAGTGGGGACAGAAGTGGCAGGGAATGGTCCCTGCTGAAGAATCCGGGGCGGCAGGAGCACCACGTGTCCCCGGCTCATTAACTACTTAGATATTCACTTCACTTGCTCCCAGTCTCCACCCACCTCTCTGCACTGAAGACAGCATGAGAGGTGAGAGCACGGGGAGCAGGAGAAGCTGCTTAGCCGGCACACATGGTCTCTCCCCAGCTTCTTGCAGTGGCTGGGGATATTGTGTGCTGGAGATAGTGAGAATGCAGGTGTCGGGGGTGCAGCTGCAGCAAGTGAAGGAGCACTGAGCTTTGTGCTTTGTGCTGCGATGGAGACAGGGGTAGAGCAGATCGGCACCTTATCACAGGCACCTTATCACAGGTACCTTGTCACAGTGTCCTGGCCTCACTCCCTCTGCTCTCTGTAATGTGTCCTCCTGCTGAGCCCTGCCCTGTGCAGAAATCCAGGAAGGTCGGTCAGGCCTGTAGTTCAGGAGCTTCAGTCTATTAGGCTGCCTTCACATTTGCGTATGGGAAGGCAGCGTATTGCTGCATTCCCATACGCAGTCAAACGCATGCGCACTGCGTTCCTATGTTTAACATAGGAACGCATGGTGCCTGCGTTTGCTGCGTTCGGGTGCGGATGCGGACGATATCTGCTCCTTCCGGTGTCCAGCGTCCGCACCCGGGACTTGGGGACCTTGGAAAATCAGCAAGCGTCCCCAAGCGCACAAAAAATGCATTGGCTTCAATGGGTCCACAGTGTTCTGCGCTTGACAGCGCAGGAGAACGCTGCAGACCCCTTGAAAAATCTCCCGGTGGCCGGCGGTGATGTCACAGGAGATCACCGACGGCCACCGGGAGATCAGCTCAGCCTCTGCTGATCTTTTCCTCCCCGCCGCCGATAATCTGCTAGCGATGTTGGCGGGGAGAAACAGCTGATGTGACAGCTGTTTGAATCTTCCCGCGCCGACATCTCCTCTCGGTGTCGGCACGGGAAGATTCAAACAGCTGTCACATCAGCTGTTTCTCCCCGCCGACATGACCCGGAGCTTACCGGCGGCCGGGAGGCGGAGATCTCCGGCGCTGATCTCCGCCCCCGGACACCGCTGATTGGATGCCGGGCTGCACAGTGATGTGTCCGCAGGCGGACATTCTCCGCTGCGGACACATCAAAATGGCCCTGCTTTACACTGCGTTTGTGTCTGCATGCGATCAGCATGCAGACACAAACGCTAATGTGAAGCCAGCCTTAGAGCAGGGCTGGAGCCTGCATAACACCAGTGTACAGCTCCTGTATCTACATCCTGCATCTATAGGTCAAGCTCTGTAGTGGTGACTTGTAATTAGGAGACAGAGGCTGGAGCATCGTATTTCAGCACAGTGTTCAGACGCCCTCCCTGGCCCTCCCTCTTTACAGTACATCACATCAGAACTTTATATGCAGACTAGCCACAAAGCAGGACACATTAAAGTGAGTGCACATGGATGTGTAACATAACCACTAATAAAGTAAAGTTAACACAACAATACTGTGCTTAACTAGAACTCCAAGCATGCTATAGGATCTACAGTACATGCTGGGAGTTATAGTTCTTAAAGGGATTGCTACTACATGAACAAATCCCTTCTCATTCACCTTGTTGGCCCTTGTAAAAGTAATAAGGACCATACTAAGGCTGTGTGCTCATGGTCGGGAGGAGCTGCATGTTGGACGCGGCTCCTCCGGACCTGAGTGAACCCACGGGTGGCCGCAGGGAGACCGCAGCCGTCCTGTATCACCATGTGCAGCGGGTGCAGGGCGGCTTCTCCCTGCAGTCACCATGGAAGCCGCTTCCGACTCGCAGCATGAAATAAACATGCGGAGGGGAACCGGCAACCGCACCGCAGCTGTCAATCACTGCGGGCGGGTTAAGCATAGTGAGGATGGATTTCTACATTCCATCACTATGCTTGTACTGTACTACGCACATTTTGGACACAGCAGCAAACGCTGGTCCAAAACGCTGCGTATACTGATCGTGTGCACGCACCCTTCCCCCATGCTGCAGCAATTCCAACTTGTCAGAAGTTGCATATTCATGTCCCATTAATATGAGACTCAGCCCTCAGACAAATCAGTGCTGGCGTCTGTCTCCCCGCCATCAGACACTGGAGCAGAAGTCATGGTGTTGCTCACATGCTGCATCTGCATCCTAAGGAAACAGACACCAGCGCTGACTGGTCGCAGGCTGAGTGTCATATCAAAGTCATTTTTTGCTACAATATTTTTTTCCCTATTTCCACCTCTAAATCTAAGTGCGTTTATAATCCGGAGCGTCTTATAAAGCGAAAAATACGGTACTTCATTCTTGTAGAACTTTCAGCCACTGAATCTCATTAGCTGGAAAGTAATTTGCTCAAGTTTGATACAACATGGCTGCTTAGGGCAGATACTGTTTGACTAGTCTCTTACAACTATCTATCTAGAGTACAACTTACAGTGCTGAAATATGCAAAGGAGATTGCAATAACAGTATTATCAAGGGAGTTAGAAGTACTTGGTTCAGTGCTAGAATTAGTGGATCTCCTAGGACTATAACTCAGGAACAGGGTGGTCTCTTTCCAATTCTGTGAGGATGCTCATGAGGGGGGTATGCTGGTATGGTGACCAGAAAAATTCCCACAGGAAAAATGCCCACAGGAAAATTGCCACATGAAAAATGCCCACAGGAAAATTGCCCACATGAAAAATGCCCACAGAAATTGCCCACAGGAAAAATGCCCACATGGAAAATTGCCCACATGGAAAATTGCCACACGGAAAATTGCCACACGGAAAATTGCCCACATGGAAAATTGCCCACATGGAATTTGCCCACAGAAATTTGCCCACAAGGAAAATTGCCCACACGGAAAATTGCCCACATGGAAATTGCCCACTGGAAATTTGCCCACACAGAAATTGACACTACAGAAAATTGCCCACACGGAAAAATGCCCACATGGAAAATTGCTAATTGCAGTATCACAAAGTTTCAGATCTCTGAATTTGAGGTGCAAAGTGGGATGTTCACCTGATATGTGAAAATGCCCAACAGAAAACAGGGCTGGAGAATAATATAGAATTTTAGGTATATGCTCTGCAAGACGAGGAATGGTATAGAGGTGTAAGTGAGATGCTTTGCAGACTGCGGATGGTATAGAGGTGTAGCTGAGATGCTCTGCAAGACAGGGGATGGTATAGAGGTGTAGGTGAGATGCTCTGCAAGATGGGATGGTATAGAGGTATAGTGAGATGCTCTGCAAGACAGGGGATGGTATAGATGTGTAGGTGAGATGCTCTGCAAGACGGGATGTATAGAGGTGTAGGTGAGATGCTCTGCAAGACAGGGGATGGTATAGATGTGTAGGTGAATGCTCTGCAAGACGGGATGGTATAGTGGTGTAGGTGAGATTGCTCTGCAATACGGGATGGTATAGAGGTGTAGGTGAGATGCTCTGCAGAATCTGTGGATAGTATAGAGGTGTAGATGGATGCTCTGCAGATGGGGGATGGTATAGAGGTGTAGGTGAGATGCTCTGCAGAACTGTGGGATAGCATAGAGGTGTAGATGAGATGCTCTGCAAGATGGGGGATGGCATAGAGGTGTAGGTGAGATGCTCTGCAGAACTGGGGGATAGTATAGAGGTGTAGGTGAGATGCTGTGCAAGATGGGGGATGGTAAAGAGGTGTAAGTGAGATGCTCTGCAGGGCAGGAGAATAACATAGAATTGTAGGTGAGATGCTTTACAGGGTAGGTTAATAAAGTATTATAGGTGAGATGCTCTGCAGGGCAGGGGGATAGTATAGAGGTGTAGGTGAGATGCTCTGCAGAACAGGGAACAGTATAGGTGTAGGTGACATGCTCTGCAGGGCAGTGGGATAGTTTAGAGGTATAGGTGAGATGTCATGCAATACAAGGGAATAGTATAGAGGTGTAGGTGAGATGCTCTGCAGGGCAGGGGGATAGTATAGAGGTATAGGTCACATGGATGTCACACTGATGGTAGCTGATAAAAAAAATGCATAATTGCATCACACTCGTACCACAGTCACATGACCATACGGAAAGCACTCGCGCGGCCTAAGGTATGCATTATCAGAGGATTTGATGATTAAGGCCGCGTTACACACAGCGATATCGCTAACGATATCTCTGCAATGTCACAGGTTTTGTGACGTTGCAGCGACCTCACTAGCGAAGTAGCTGCGAGTGACATGCCGCAGCAATCAACGATGAGCTCGCTGATTGCTAGTCGCTGCGGAATGGCCGGGACCATTTTCCCATCGTTGGTCCAGCATCTATTGGCATGTGTGACAGGGGCAACGACCAGCGATCCCCATCCTGTGCCCGTGACATTGAGCGATCCCAGTGAGCGTCTGGGTGACCACGTACCGAAGCTGCGTCCCCTAAGTGCCCACTATGCAGATAGATAAGTTCCTTGGGGGGGTCTAGTTTCCAAAATGGGGTCACTTGTGGGGAGTTCCAATGTTTAGGCACATAGGGGTTCCCCATACGCAACATGGTGTCCACTAACAATTGGAATTGTTAGCGGACACCATGTCGCATATGGAGAGCCCCTGTGTGCCTAAACATTGGAGCTCCCCGACAAGTGACCCCATTTTGGAAACTAGACCCCCCAAGCAATTTAGCTAGATGGGTGGTGAGCACTTTGAAACCCCAGGTGCTTCGCAAATTGATCCGTAAAAATGAAAAAATACTTTTTTTGTGGAAAAAAAAGTACTTTTTCATTTTTATGGATCAGTTTGTGAAGCACCTGGGGGTTCAAAGTGCTCACTATGCTGCTAGATATGTTCCTTGGGGGGTCTAGTTTCCAAAATGGGGTCACTTGTGGGGGAGCTCCAATGTTTAGACACACAGGGGCTCTCCAAACGCGACATGGTGTCCGCTAACAATTTGAGCTAATTTTCCATTCAAATTGTTAGCGGACATCATGTCGAGTTTGGAGAGCCCCTGTGTGCCTAAACATTGGAGCTCCCCCACAAGTGAATCCATTTTGGAAACTAGACCTCCCAAGGAACGTATCTAGATGCATAGTGAGCACTTTGAACCCCCAGATTTTTCACAAATTGATCCGTAATAATGAAAAAGTACTTGTTTTCCACAAAAAGTTTATTTTTTCATTTTTACAGATTAATTTGTAAAGTACCTGGGGGTTCAAAGTGCTCACTATGCATCTAGATACGTTCCTTGGGGGGTCTAGTTTCCAAAATGGGGTCACTTGTGGGGGAGCTCCAATGTTTAGGCATAATGGGGCTCCCCAAACGCGACATGGTGTCCGCTAACAATTTGAATGGAAAATCAGTTCAAATTGTTAGCGGACACCATGTCGCGTTTGGAGAGCCCCTGTGTGCCTAAATATTGAAGCTCCCCACAAGTGACCCCACTTTGGAAACTAGACCCCCCAGGGAACTTATCTAGATGGGTGGTGAGCACTTTGAATCCCCAGATGTTTTACAAATTCATCCGTAAAAATGAAAATGTACTTTTTTTTCACAAACATTTTCTTTTAGCCTAAATTTTTTCATTTTCACATGGGCAACAGGATAAAATGCATCCTAAAATCTGTTGGGCAATTTCTCCTGAGTACACCAATACTGCATATGTGATCATAAACCACTGTTTTGGTGCACGGCAGGGCTCAGAAGTGAAGGAGCGCCATTTCACTTTTGAATGGAAAATTAGCTCCAAAAGTCAAATGGCGCTCCTTCCCTTCTGAGCCCTGCCGTGCGCCTAAATAGTGGTTTATGACCACATATGAGGTATTGGTGTACTCAGGAGAAATTTCCCAACAAATTTTAGGATCCATTCTATCCTGTTGCCCAAGTGAAAATGAAAGAATTGAGGCTCAAAGAACATTTTTGTTAGAAAAATTTAAATGTCCATTTTTTCCTTCCACGTTGCTTTAGTTCCTGTGAAGCACCTGAAGGGTTAATAATCTTCTTGAATGTAGTTTTGAATAGCTTGAGGGGTGCAGTTTTTGGAATGGTGTCACTTTTGGGTGTTTTCTGTCATGTACACCCCTCAAAGGGACTTCAAATGTGATGTGGTCACCCAAAAAAATGGTTTTGTAAATTTTGCTGGAAAAATGAGAAATTGCTGATGAACTTTGAACCCTTATAATTGCCTAACGAAAAAAAAATTTTTTTGAAAATTTGTGCCGATGTAAAGTACACGTTAGAAATGTTATTTATTAACTATTTTGTGGCACAACACTCTCTGGTTTAGCAGAATAAAAATTCAAAATTTGAAAATTGCGACATTTTCAAAATTTATGCCAAATTTTGTATTTTTTTCGCAAATAAACACAAAAATTATCGACCAAAATTTAATACTAACATGAAGCCCAATATGTCACAAAAAAAGAATCTCAGAATTGCTAGGATCCGTTGAAGCGTTCCAGAGTTATTACCTCATAAAGGGACACTGGTCAGAATTGACAAAAATGCCAAGGTCTTTAGGGTCAAAATAGGCTGGGTCATGAAGGGGTTAACCAGTGCGATTTAGGCAAAGTTAAGTACACAGATGTCTTCCATATGGAGAGGTATGAGTATCTGAGTCGATCAAATGAAGTGTGATTGCGTCCAGCCTCTCTCGTTACGTTTGCCATACATATCCCCTCCATCTTTTAAAGCCTCTTTTGCTACCGTAGCACAACACTGTTTTCTTCTCCATGTCCTTGTAGAAAACTCACATAGAGGTTTCTTCTTAGTTACACATTCATGTTTTATAGTCTTTAATTTTTTGTAGTTCTCTTTAAAGGTTCCGGCAGACGGGGACACACTCACGAGAGGTTCTCTATGGCTGGTTTCCTTTGAGTGACTTCCACGTGGCGCCACGCTTTTCACTTTTTTCCTTTCCAGTCTCTACCTGTCATCTACGGTTTCTTCTTTTCTTCTTAGGTTCTTTGTGGAGGCAGCCCCCTTGGCTTCTCCTCCTGGCTCAAGCTTGCCATTTGTTGGAGATTTTGCATTGGGAGCTTAGGAGACACCGTAGACAACTCTTCTTGAAGTAGAGACTGAAGTTTATTCATAGAACACAATAGACCAGAGCAGGAAACAGGTCACAAAGCAATCAGACACATGCAGGTGTCAAGACAATGGTGTGGTCTGGCCTCAATACCATGGTGTAGGCGCTTTTTATACATGATTAGCCAAAGAGAAGATACTGTAGAGAAAAGGCGTTTTCATTGCAGAAACAAAGAATATAATGACCACATCATGACATTATTTACAAGCATTGCGGTAAGACTCATTATTTGACTCCGCAAAACAAGCTTACTTCTCCTCCCTAATTACCGCCCTGTCTAACAACCCCAAACAACTCTTCAAAACCTTCAACTCCCTCTTCGGCCCCCTGCACCTCCTCCCTCACCTCTCATCTCCGCTGACGACTTTGCCACCTTCTTCAAAGACAAAATTGACAAACTCAGACAAAACTTTGACCCACACTCCCCTCGCCCCATCCCCCTCCAGCCCATCCCCCCCCACCCAAATGCAATTTCACCCCCATGACTGAGGACCACCTCTCCTCCCTTCTATCACGATCGCACCTCACCACCTGCGCCCTTGACCCACTCCCCTCCCACCTCATCCCTAACCTTACAACAGTCCTCATCCCTGCCCTGACACACCTCTTCAACATATCACTCAAATCCGGCACATTCCCCTCACTTTTCAAGCACGCCCTAATCACGCCCATCCTAAAAAAAACCATCCCTCGACCCTACAACAGTCTCCAACTATCGCCCCATATCTCTTCTCCCGTTTGCCTCAAAACTTCTTGAACAGCACGTCCACTCCGAACTGTCCTCCCACCTCTCTACCTATGCTCTCTTTGATCACCTTCAATCCGGCTTCCGACCGCACCACTCCACCGAAACAGCCCTAACCAAAGTCACTAATGACCTTCTGATCGCCAAGAGCAAACGACACTACTCCGTCCTCATCCTTCTCGACCTCTCTGCCGCCTTTGATACTGTTGACCACTCCCTCTTACTCCAAATCCTTGAATCTCTTGGAATTACTGACCTTGCCCTCTCCTGGATATCCTCCTACCTGACGGGCAGGACCTTCAGCGTCACCCACTCCCACACCACCTCCTCGCCCCACCCCCTTTTCATAGGTGTCCCCCAAGGCTCAGTCCTGGGACCACTACTCTTCTCTATTTACACTCTCGGCCTAGGCAACCTCATCGAGTCACATGGCCTCCAATACCACCTCTACGCCGACGACAATCAGCTCTACCTGTCTGGCCCCGACATCTCCTCTCTTCTATCCAAAATTCCTCACTGCCTATCCGCCATTGCATCCTTCTTTTCCACCCGCTTCCTCAAACTCAACATGGACAAGACAGAATTCATCGTCTTTCCCCTTCACAACCCTCACCCCTTCCTGACCTATCCATCACCGTCAACGACTGCACCCTCTCACCCGTCCCCCATGCCAAATGTCTCGGGGTAACCCTCGACTCCTCCCTCTCCTTCAAGCCCCATATCCAAGCCCTCGCCACCGCCTGCCGACTCCAACTAAAAAACATTGCCCGCATCCGCTCCTTCCTTGACCACAACACAGCTAAGACACTTGTCCATGCCCTCATTATCTCCCGCCTGGACTACTGCAACCTCCTATTCACCGGCCTCCCTGCCTCCTCCCTTGCACCTCTCCACACCATCCTCAACTCTGCTGCCCGGCTCATCAACCTATCTTCCCGCTACTCCCCCGCCTCCCCTCTCCGCCAAGCCCTCCACTGGCTCCCCATCCCCCAGCGATCTCGCTTCAAAACCCTAACCTTGACACACAAGGCCACACACAACCTGTCCCCTCCCTACATCTCCAACCTGGTCTCCCGCTACCTCCCTTCGCACAATCTGCGCTCCTCCCAAGAATTCCTCCTCTCAACCCCCCGCATCTCCACCTCCCACAACCGCACACAAGACTTCTCTCGTGCTTCCCCCATCACATCAGACACTCCCCGACCCTGGGAACCTTCAAAGAAAAACCTGAAGACCCACCTCTTCCTACAAGCCTATAACACACACTTAGACCCACTGCACCATCTCACCTCCCCCTGCTACTGTCTCCCTCCCCACCCCCTTTAGACTGTGAGCCCTCGCAGACAGGATCCCCGACCCTGCTGTACCCGTATGACTAATTGTGATATGTCATCGTTTGTCGTCGTTTGTGGTCGTCCTCGACCACCTGTTTCTGTCTACCCTCCAAATTGTGAAGCGCCATGTATCCAAATGGCACTATATAAATACCTATTAATAATAATAATAATAATAATAATACTCATTATAATCTTATATGCCTCTATGTTGCTTCCAATCGATTCAGAGATGTTGTCATTGTTGACATCTGTGAGCTGTACTCGTATAATTCCCCAAACACTGACAACCCTATTGGAAACTTAGTCATGAATAATAAGTTTATTGAATTGATAAAGAAACTATGTATCACCACCTATCAAATGATGCAATCCACTTTTCCTATTTAATTTAACCTTTCTAAACCTTCCCTTAAATTTTTAGAGAACACTTACTTCATTCTTGTAGAACTTTCAGCCATTGAATCTCATTAGCTGGAAAGTTAATTTGCTCAAGTTTGATACAACATGGCTGCTTAGAGCAGATCCTGTATGACTAGGCACTTGCAGCTCCATAATACTGAGTCCAGGTCTTGGGAAAGTCTCCTAGAACCATATGGAACGCTTCTTCTTGTTTAGTGTATGGTTATGGTACTGGGATTTCTGGTATATGCTCTTGAGTCTTCAAGGTTTTAGGACATAACTTAAGTCAGTCTCTTCACACAGCTGCTGTTGTCTTCTCTTTGCCCTTACTCACTAAGCACCCTTTAGCATTATCAAAATAGATGGTAACACAGTATATGGCTCTGCTTCCCACTAGTCATCTAGCTTATGAACACGCCTCTTTCTCTTAAGTACTTGTTCCCCTTGTTTTAAAGGATTTGCAGGAGCATGTTGGTTACACTCTCTCTCTTGTCTTTCCCTTGATTGTGATAGGCTCTTTTCCACGCACTCTTCTACCTGACGGTATTTTTGTTGACGAGCGGTATCCCAATTGGTTTCTGGTGCATCAACATCTGGTTTCACAATATCCATATCCAGGTCAATAGGCAGCTTACCAGGTCTTTCTCTAATTAAATAGGCTGGGTGAAGTTGGTAGAGCTCACTGGACATGGTTATATAAGTCCACTAAGCCTGGTAGCATCTCTGGCCACATGTTCCTCTCTTCCACTGGCAAGGTCTTCAATAAATCTGTTACTAACTGATTGATTTTCTCGCACAAGCTATTTGTCTGCGATGTATGGCATTGTTCTGATTTTCTTGCAACCGTACAGATTACAGAATTCTCGAAACACTTCCGCTTCAAATACTGGACCTTGATCTGTGAGGACCTGTTCTGGATATCCATGCGGTTTACAGAAGTAAGCTTGGAACGCTTTAGCTGCTAATTCTGGCTATTATATCTTTCACAGGCACCACCACTAAGAAGCGGGAACAGTGGTTCACTATGGTAAGGGCATAGACATAGCCTGATCTACTTGAGGTTAACTTGACATGATCCAAGGCTGCAAGTTCAAGTGGTTGTTTTGTTACAATGGGCTGGAGTGGGGCTGTCTGACTATCTTTATCACTTCCTCCTTAGATTGTATGGACCACAATTTCTGCACCAATTCTCAATGGATCTTCTCATGCCAACCCAGTAGAATCTCTCTCTCAGTAGAACCTCCAATTTCTTCCATCCGAAATTCCCTTGCGCCATCATGGTACGCTTCTAAGATCATCTTAACATCTCTTTTTGGCACGACAATTTGCCAGACCAGTTCATGAGTTTTAGGGTTAGTATGCCTTCTGCACAATTTACCCTCATACAGTATATGAATGACTTACTCCGCTCTTTCCACAGCTGTTGAACTTCAGGTGGGGCATCTGGACCAGGGTATGAACCCTACTGCATCAGTAGCTGCTTGACAAACTTAACAGCTGGATCACTGTTTTCCGTTTCATCCCATCCATGGTGAGGTAATGGGTTCAACGTTGCTTCTTGTTTACTGTACACACAGCTCTTGTATTGTGTCAAATGAGGGCGGTGAAAGGTCAGTAGCTCTATCTCTTCCAGCTCTTCTGGTTCCTCTTCCACTCTTCCATGTCCTGCAAGTGAGGAATCCTGGACTAGGTGTCAGCAATGATATTCTTGCAGCCTGCCCTGTACTTGATGGTAAATTTGTAGTTGGACAGCCGGGCCATCCAGCGCTGCTCCAGTACACCTAGTTTTGCGGAGTCCAAGTGAGTAAGCGGGTTGTTATCCGTAAAGATGGTAAACTTCGCGGCAGCCAGGTAGTGTTTGAAGCAATCTTTGACTGCCCAGACTACGGTCAGGAATTCTAACTTGAAGGAGCTATAGTTCTCTGGGTTTCTCTCTGAAGGATGGAGCTTCTTTCTTGCAAAGGCTGTTACTCTTTCTTTACCTCCTTGCACTTGAGACAACATGGCTCCTAGTCCCACATTACTGGCATCAGTATACAAGATGAATGGCTGGCTGTAATCAGGGTATGCTAAGATCTCTTCCCCCGTCAAAGCCCACTTCAACTTCTTGAATGATTCTTCCTTCCAACTGCCCCATTGAGATGGAGGACTCGGACTCCAAGCCTTCTTGGATTGCCCTACCAGGAGGTCTTGTCAGGGTACGGCCATCTCCGTGAACCCCTTGATGAACCTTCTGTAGTATCCTACCAACCCCAGGAACTGCCTCACCTCTTAGGGACTGGCCAAGACCCACCAGTGTCAAATGACTGTTACTTTCTCAGGATCAGGTGCTACACCTTCAGAGCTCACAACATGACCAAGGTACTGTGCCTTTGGTTTCAGCAGGTGACACTTGGATGGCTTCACTTTCATGCCATAGCTGGACAAGGCTTCAAACACTTCTGCCAAGTGCTCCAGATGCTCTTCATATGTCTTGGAGTAGACTATGACATCATTCAGGTACAATAAGACGGTTTCAAAGTTCTTGTGCCCCAGAAAGCACTCCATCAGCCTCTGGAATGTTCCCAGTGCGCTGAAGAGTCCGAATGGCATAGAGTTGAACTCACAGAGGCCCATCGGCGTGGTAAACGCTGTCTTTTCTCGGTCCGCCTCTGCCACAGGAACTTGCCAATACCCACTAGTAAGATCTAAGGTGGAAAAGTAGTTAGAAGATCTTAATGCAGTTAGTGATTCCTCAATTAGTAGTGCGTATGCATCCTTATGTGTAATGCGGTTTATCTGCCTTTAGTCCACACACATTCTCATTGTACTATCTTTCTTTCTAACCAGGACAAGAGAAGCTGACCAGGGGCTACAACTACCTCTTATCACCCCAGCCTCCTTCATTTCCTTTAACATATCCTTGGCACATTGATAGTGAGCTGGCGGTACAGGCGTATACCTCACTTTTATGGGTGGATGGTCACCTGTGGGTATGTGATGTTCAACCCCTTTTATCTGTCCAAAGTCTAAAGGGTGTTTACTAAAGACTTGTTCATACTCTTTCACTACCCGGTATACTGCATGCTTTTGATGGGAGGGTGTAGAATCGGTACCTACATGTAACTTCTGGCACCAATCCTGTTTTCCCACTGAGCCATTGCCCTCTGCCTGTTCAGACGGGTTCAAGGGTTCTACTGCCTTGATGGAGTTGTTATCGGCACTATACAATTTAGCAATGGTAGCATACTTCGGCAGAGTGACTTCTTCCTCCCCACAATTTAAAATGCATACCGGTACCCACCCTCTGTGCACCTCAACTACCCCTCTGGCTGTCAGGACAGTGGGCCTACTTTCTGAGTACACAGGCTCTACCAGGGTTTGGTAATATCGCTGTCTAATGCCTATTGCTGCCCTACACCAGACCAACATTTCACTTTTCGGGGGTATTGAAATTGGTACCTGGTCACTTACTCTTGCGCTGCCAATTTCACCTCCAGACAACTCTACCTGCTGTTTCAGCATCAGTGCTTGTATTTTTTTTCACAGGACTCGTTGCTGCCCGCTGTTGGCAGTCTCGGCAATCTCCTGTAACACAACAATAATTTCGGCAAGACAATTTTCTATTACGTTAGTGCCCAAAATGATCATTGGATTACGTTCATGCCGGTCAACCTCAACAATGACCAACCCTTGGTCTTTTAACTCCATCCGCTCCACCTTGATGGTCACTTCTTTGTACCCAATCTGCGGCACAAGATTACCGTTACTAGCCACTATATTAAAGTCGTCATCTGGGCCACGTGAAATGTCTGAGTCTGCTCAATATCTTTCATAAAGGATATACGGTATGGTTTTCACCTCTGCAGCAGTGTCCAGCAAAGCATTCATGGGGATTCCATCCAGCACGACAGGTAGAACCGGGCGTCCTCCCACGTACCTGTCACGTCAGTTTGGTGGGCCTGGTGGTCTTATTCCTGAGGGGAGGCCCGCTGCCCCAGGGCATTCTCGTTTAAAGTACATTCCCTGGCAAAGTGAACTGGCTTTTCACAGCAGTGGCAGATGGGCTGTCCATCAGGGTTTTAGGGATCACTGGCTCGTCCTCTGTTCGCTGGGTATCTTTCCGGTCACATCCACAGGACATCATCTTTGTTGGAAGCCAACTCAATCTTCTCCACCGGCTTGGATTCTTGCAACTTTTGCATAGTCTTAGCCATTTCAGCTACACTTTTAGTTAGGGCTTCAATCTTGGAGTTCAGGGCCTCATTAATGATAGACCCCAGAGTCTGTGCATTAGCTCCTGCTGTGGCCTGCAAATCCTGCATTCCTAGTTGTTGGTAAGTTACAGCCAGACATTGTGCAGGTTCTGTACCACGAGGTGCTTCCTCTTGTAGGATGCGAATAGCTCTGTCCTTAAACTGCACAAAGTCCAGGTCAGGGTTTTGTATAGCCATCATTCGCAGTTGCGCTCTATCAGCAGGGAGTAAGAGTCCATCAATAAACTAATCAATAAGCAATTTGTTCTTTTCCTGAACCAGAATAGGGTCTCTCTTTTTCAATGCCCTGAGCGCTTCCTGTAGATTCAATGCAAAGTCCCGTGCGCTCTCCTGCGGCTTTTGCCTGCACGCAAAGAATCTCATTTTCACCTGCTCAGCGGTACTAGTATCAAAAGTAACTTTCAGCCTGCGATTACATGTTCAACAATGTCTTTATCAGTGTCCGGCCAGGACTTCACCTCTCGCTGTGCTGTACCAGTCAATTGTCCCATTAATATACTGACTTGCTGGCTTTCCTTCGGGGTTACATTCTATAGTAACTGTCAAACCTCTCCCTGAAGTCCGTCAGGGTGTTTGGTTCCCCTGAGTATTGCGGCAACCACGTCGTCCCTGGTGTGTACGACATTAGGTAAGGCATTACTGGTGACATGGCTTGTGCTGCAGCGGCAGCGGGTGTTCCGTCTACTAGTGGGGCTGGATTTGGTGCTGCAACCGCCCCCCGTGCGGGCTCCTCTCTTCCCTGCTCCAACATCTTCCTCCCCATTAGTGAATCTCAACCCTTCCGGTCTTTCACTTCAATAGGAATGTACAACTTTAGTTCCGCCGGTGGGACAGGGTTTCTAGTCCCCGCTGGATGTCGTCAAAGCGCAGGTTGGGCCTTGCTTTGTGCTCTTGGGAGGGTACTGCCCATGATGATATGCCCCCTCGGTGTCCCGCACGCCTCGCGCGTTAGTAATGGCGACAGTCAAAAACACGCATTTACACAGTTCATGGCACACAGTGTGGTGCCCTGCTCACACAGGTAGCCACAGACTTCTCTCATGCGCAGCTGGGTTTCCACAGCAGGTACCTACTACATACAACACCTTCCACCCCGGCACAGTAGGGGGAGCCCAACTTGCTGCCCTTAAGCAAGATCCCCTATAAATACTGCTGCTGGGGGAGGAGTTAGTCAGAGTGTGCAGACGCTAGGAGAGCTGCAAGGACGTCCTAGTGGTCGGTGCTGAGATTAGGCCCGAACCAGTGACCTGGAGTGGCCCTTCTACCTCCCGCAAGCCTAAGTGGGACTGAAGGCGAGGAGCTTAGGACAGCAAAGGGAGCGAGGAGCTTGAGACCGAGTTCGTCCCAGGAGAAACACCGGAGATTGGGGATCCGCACCTGTAGGACACTATAAGGCCACAGAAAACCCCATTGCACTGTGTAAGCTTCAGCTACCCGGTATCCCCTGTGGGTCAGGAGAGGGAGCCAGACACAGCAGAGCAAAGCCGCAGTGATCAGAAGAAGGTATCCCTGAGACTGCACAGGAGGAGAGAGAAAGACACTACAGCCAGGAAGAGAGAGGAAGCAAGTCAGGCTGCAAGCAGGCTGTGCTTCAGACAAATACACAGAGCAGAGGAGGCCTTATACCCACGTGCTGTGGGGACCCACTGTGCAACCTGTCCACCCGTCAGTGCCCTGGATTGTTTTACCTGCTTAACATCAGTAAAAGGTAAAAGAGACTTTCCTGCGTGTGTGTATCCTTCTTCTCCACTCCCAGTATTCTCCATAGACAGTTCCAACTCTCCCTACACGATCTCAGCTCCACTACAACCTGTCCCTTTCCACTACGCTGCCCCGGAGGTCCAGTCCTGCCTGCGTAGGACTACACCATCTCAGCCGCAATACCACCGACCTCCGGCGGACTGTGGCGGCGCTGGTGCTACTCACCAGAAACTGCAGGTGGCATCACGACAACTGACTTTGCAAATAATCCCTTGTACATAATAATCCCCTTTTCAAGAGAACCATCCCCCGGGACCAGGCCCCGTAACACAGCAGTTAACCCCTTTGCCGCCTGATACCCGAGTACCCCACACGCTGGGGCGACGCAACAGCACCTGACGATACCGGGCTACGGGATCCTGTTCGTGATGCCAGAAAGAGCTGACCCGCCCCAAGGTATGGGGTACTCGGAACCGTGCTATCGTATAGTTCTGGCGAGTCACAAGGGTCGAGACCCGATTCCGTGGCCCTGGGGGCAACCTTAAAAGGGGAATTCTGGCTTGGTAAGGAAAAGGGATGATGAAAGGGGAGTTATTTGTGACGCCACCCGTGGTATGTGGCTATAGGTGGCCACTGCTGCTGCAGAACCTCTGGGGGTGACGGATGGGCAGCTGGGATGGAGCAGCTCCCCATGGGCGGATCCCGGGCAGTGGATATAGTAAAGGGGTGTAGG
Source organism: Allobates femoralis (assembly GCA_033576535.1). NCBI lineage: Eukaryota > Metazoa > Chordata > Amphibia > Anura > Aromobatidae > Allobates > Allobates femoralis. The sequence continues at coordinate 227,347,220 of JARQOC010000002.1, forward strand.
GTGCAGGATGGCGGGCGCAGGGCAACAGACAGACTCATGGTTTTGTGGTTTCTCAGTCCTTTTACTGGTGCAACTGTAATTCAGGTTGATGTTAGCTAAGTCCTTGCATCTGAGAGCAACTCGGGGTTCTCCTCACCTAGCAGGATCTGTGGTCTCCTTGCTGCGCTTTGTGTATAGGCTCCTGCTGCTGCTTTAGCTAAGCTACTGGCCCTCTCGCCTGTCATAGCGGCACCTTGCAGGAAAGTTGAGTCCTTTATTAGCCCCTCGGTTCGGGCGGCTATCCTTGGGCTCTCTATGCTGGTTTGCCTCTGGACACAGTGTGGCTGGGGAACTTGGAATCCCCCACCTTCCGGTATTGGCTGCCAGGACATTAGGCCCGACACAGCCTCGGACTCTGGTGTCCGTTCTTGGCGCTTTCCTCCGGGGTGAGCACGATACCGCTCCCCTCCCCAGGTGTCTCTTCACTTCTTCAGACCCTTGCCTTGGGCCCTCACACTGAGTTAGCTATCCTGGGACGAGCTTAGTGTAGCTACCAGTCCACCAGGATGTGTTCCTCAGTCCTTCTAGGAACTGAACTGACTAGCTCCGCCCCAGACCAGAATTTATAGGGGAGCTCACCTTGATCCTGGGTCTTGGTCTCCCCCTTCAGGCCTGGAGGCAGAAAGGTGTTGTGTGCAGTTACTTGCCTGGTGTGAATACCCTTCTATTGCTCTCAAGTGTGACACTACCATCCAGGGCGATAATGACACTGTGGCAATTGGACCCTGGGATGCAACATTCACTCTTCATCTCCCCTTCACAGCCTGCACCCTTCATCCCCCTGCACAGCCTGCACCCTCCATCTTCCTCTGCACAACATGCACCCTCCATCTCCCCTGCACAGCTTTCATTCTCCATCTCCCCTACACAGCCTGCAGCCCTCCATCCCCCTGTACAGCCTGCACCCTCCATCCTCCAGCACAGCCTGCACCCTCCATCCCCCTGTACAGCCTGCACCCTCTATCTTCCCTACACAGCCTGCACTTTCCATCTCCCCCTATACAGACTGCACCCTCCATCCCCCCTGCACACCCTGCACCCTCCTTCCCCCCTGCACAGCCTGCACTTTCCATCTCCCCCTATACAGACTGCACCCTCCATCCTCCCTGCACAAACTGCACCCTCCATCTCCCCTGCACACCCCATCTTCCCTGCACAGCCTACAGCCCTCCATCCCCTGCACAGCCAGTACCCCTCCATCCTCCTGCACTGCCTTCACTCTCCTTCTCTCGATGCACAGGCTGCACACTCCATCCCCCCGGAACAGCCTGCCCCCTTCATCTACCCTAGGTGTAGTGTGTAGTGGAGAAGTGAGTGCAGAAAGTCAGTAAGAACAGAGATCTGCAATGTAGGAGAAGGAGGAAGCAGAACGTGGCCAGGAGGAATGTAGGAGAGGGGACCTTGCACAGTTCCGTGCAGCCCCTAGGCCACCACCACCCCCGGTTGGGCGCCATTATCCCGGTGCCTCAACAACCGAACTCTGGGCAACCATATACGGGTCACCATCTACCCGCGCCCATCTACAACCGGATTACTGGTTCCGAAGCTAGTAGTTGTTCAGCACTGCTATGCAAACCAGGAGTGGAGGACCGCTCTCAAGGAGCACCCCACCACCGCCGCACACAGAGTTGTCTTGCCAGCGGAGTACCCACCAAAAGGACCCAAGGCTCCCCACACATCCGGTCACAATTCACCGGTAGGGAAATTGAAGTAGCCTCCTTGTACCTGATCTGGCACCCCCAAGGCGACAACGGCAACACAAACTAGCTTAGAATGGAGGAACACCGCGGAGCTCTGAGAAACACTGGTTATTGCTGAGTCCACCTGGTCCGTTACTCGTTAACTGTATACCATGCACTGCCTACTGGATACAGTAAAGTACCCGTTACAGAGACTATCAGTGTCCGTGCCTTTCTTAGAACTGCCCATCTCCGCAGACTAGAAGATAACTGCAGCTGCATCACAACATCTTGCCCAGCTCCTGGCCCCTGGGACTCCCGCTCATCCTGTGGGGAGCGTCCCATCTTGCTGCATCCCATCCCCTGGAGGCCCAAGCAGCACCGGTGGACATCACCGGAACTCTCACAGGTGGCATCACGAAACAATTAACCCCTTAACTGTTCAGCCAATATATTGATCTGGACCAACGGGCCCCACAGCAGCAGGCGCGGTTCCCGTGACAAGGAGGAGAAAAAACGCCTGCAACGTGTAGACCCTGCCACGGTGAGTCATAAAACTTTATTTTTACAAAATCCACATATATAAAAGGCTTTAATACTAGTAATGGCCACTTTACACGCGGCAACAGGTAGATAGATTGTACCTTTTACCTTCAAAACACCTTGCAGATACCTGATTTACACGCAGCCACTTCAAGGTGTTTTGAAGGTAAAAGGTACAATTGTCTCCGACACCTGCCGTTTTCTATCTACCTGTTGCCGCGTGTAAAGTGGGCATTAGAGATACAAGGAAGTTTATATAGGGTGTACAATGTAAGAGTAGAATGATTATACGGACAGAGCAGTCTCCGGTATAAGGGTGCGTTCACACACTGTGTATTTGCTGCTTATTTTTACGGCAGTGCTCTTGCAATTTTTGTAGCTATAACCAGGGGTGGCTGATTAAAACCAGTAGTGGGTGATAATAGAAACAAGTGCTCCACTTCTGTATATAAAGGTACTGTCACACTCCGCAATCTCATCTGGTGATATGTGTCGATCTAATGTTTGCACACACATTTTTCATGGTCGTCTCAGATCGCCGATGGCGGCATCGCACGCCGCAATTTCGCCCTAAAGCTAAGGCGATGTGTCACTCCGGAAATCGCCTCACCTACAGCGGAACCAATCTAAGGGCCCTTTCACATCAGCGTTTTTCATAATTCGCGGCAGATGCGGTGAAAAAACCGCATCTGCCGCGTTTGCCGCATAACGGTTCCACTTGCGGCACAGTTGCGGTTTTTTCAATGTAAAGTATAGGCGTACTTGCGGCAGGTGCGGCAAGTGCGGTTTTGCACTTGCGGCAGGTGCGGCCGCGAAAAAAACCGCAGTAAGCCGCGGTTTTTTTCGCGGCCGCACCTGCCGCAAGTGCAAAACCGCACTTGCCGCACCTGCCGCAAGTACGCCTATACTTTACATTGAAAAAACCGCAACTGTGCCGCAAGTGGAACCGTTATGCGGCAAACGCGGCAGATGCGGTTTTTTCACCGCATCTGCCGCGAATTATGAAAAACGCTGATGTGAAAGGGCCCTTACCTAATTCCATCGCCGCTTCACACGCCGCAATCTCAAAGGCAATGTAGGCGTACATGTTCAGCGCAACGATGACATAGGCGTGCCACAGTGGTTTACACCGCGCCCCATACACGCTCATTGGATAACGCAACAGCGTTACGATTGGTCAGCCTGCTCTGGAAGGCTGGCTAATACATGACGCCATTGTCTATCGGAGTTTGCACTGAGTTTGCGGACGGTTGTGTAGCTGAAGATGTGTGTGGTGCTGAATGGACAGCTCTTCAAATATGGCGCGGTGTCAACTGACTGGTGTGGGCTACTGTGTTCCCACTGGCTATCATCTTAGACGGCGAGCGGACTACAGCACGCTGAGGCATGCCTATGGGAAATCATAGACAATGCTCTTTCCATCACTATCGCCCTGTCACACGCCACAACACGGAAATATCGCCTTAATGATTGCACCTGATTACTGAGCACTGTTCAGGAATCAGGCGATGGCCGAAGGGCGATTTATCGCCACGAAAACACCCAATCCCACGCCGCAACCGTGAGGCAATTTCACGGCGATATCGCCATTCAGATTCCCAGGCGAGAATGCGGCGTGTGACGGTACTTTTAGACTTTTCCTCTGATTGTTCCATTCCTGGTTTTGGCAACAAAAACTGCAACAGCACTCGCATAAAAATACGCAGTAAATACACAGTGTGTGAACACGCACCCTAAAAGTGGGGCTTAGTACAAATTTGATTACAGGCCACTATTCACAGTACATAAGGGGTTAACAGAGGAACTTTTATGCACTTCTCAATTCATGGCATTTGCATCATGCAGCTTATTCAGTCATATCATAGGCCCAGGAAACAAGGAGAACCAAATATATCATTTGGACTAGAAAATCATACATCAAAATCACATTTATCACGCTAAACGGCCCGTCACACACTTCAACATCTGAACGATCCGATCAATGATCCGACTTGACCTAGATCACTTGAACGACATTGTTTGATCGCTAGTGAGTTGTCACATGTACAGATATCATGAATGACGCAGCAACGACTTTGCGACAAGCATACGATATTAGCAGTCATTTGGATGCCTATATTACTATGTCCTGAATAGGCGAAGTTGATACCGACATCGTTATCAAGGTGTCACACTCGCCGACGCTGCAGGTTGAACGTATGATCATCGACTGATTTATGGTCCTGTTCATAAACCTGCGATCAATGATAAGCCGACTTATCGCTGGTCGTATCAACGTTTAAACATCCCAAAACTCATGACGGTTCAATAATATCGTTAACGATATCGTAGTGTGTGACGGGGCCTTTAGTACCATCCTATAATGGATATATCCTCAGCTACCTAGTCTTCAATAAAGTCTTAAATAATCAGCAGCACAGAAGCCTAACTACCATGAAAACGATATGGCAATGCTCCCATTACACCACCTGCATGTCAGGTCCAATCTGGGTAGCGTGGTTGTACTGCAGCTCACATAGGTAGAATTTGTTTTCTCCCTCTGTGGGCTGCTCCAGTTATGGCGAAGCACCCCTGGGCTCCTGGGGGGTGAGGAAGATCACATCCTCCAGAACAGGCCTGTCTTGAGGTGGATCCATCATGTGTCCAAACTGCGGACTGCAGCCACAAGGTAGCACAGTTTATCTGCATTGTACGGCAATCCCAAGATGGCACCGAGCTCCGCGGTGGAGTATCTTTTTTTTGCCTAGGGTCCTGCCTCTTTTAGTGACAGGACACAATTTTTACAGGATATTATTGTTTGCACAATCTTTTTGCCTAGCTCTGCTTTAACCCCTCATGGGGTGGGTGGCAGAAGGCACTTGACTTATAAATTCCATTCCCCATGCCACAGGTAACACCTGGGCTTGTGGTTGGAGAGTGATTATTGAAACCTGACATATCTGGAGGAGAAATAAGGAAAAGAAAATAGTATTTTCAGCTCACCATCAATTCATCTGGAATGTTGAATAAGGTTAGTGAGCAATGCATGGACAGCTCCCAGATGAATGCTATAATAACACACTTGTGCACATGCCTAAAATTTGTATTCTAAACATATGGAATGAAATGAAATAAAGGGATTGCTCATTTTCAAGCAGCAATACCCATGCTATTGTGTGTCATGACCGTGAATATGTGGTGGACAGGTGGCCACAGAAAGGTATAAAGCAAAGCAGCTGAGACAGGTAAGCTTGTCACCCCACACCAACACCCAACACATCCCCCAATCCCTAGAACTAGAACTTCATGTCAGGCAGGGGATAGTGGAGGGGAGCTGAGTGGAGGGTGGAGAAGGAAGGAACCTGGGAATGGGTTGGAGGAACTAGATTAAAAACCTAGGAACACCAAGTTGGGAAGAGATTCCCTGGACGGTGGTGTAGCGTGAAGGAGTCCCAAGCTGAGGTACCCAAAAGCAAAGAAACTGTAACACCTATGAGAAAGACCCCAGACCAGGCGGCCTGTGCCACCAGATTGCTGCTCCTCGGTACTTGGCTGTTCCAGGTCCTGAGCAGAGGGGGTGAAGGGACTGTATGCCCGGATCCCAACCCCTGGCACAGACACGGAAAGGCTGTCACCTAGGGCTAGGGGTGACCCGAGGGAGTGTCCCAGAAAATCCTGTGACCGCTGGCCTGGAGGATGTGCGTGGGACTGACCAGAAAGGCCCGAAAGCACTAAGAAAGTGGGTGCCCCTAGTAAACCATCCCACTTCTTACACGATAACACAGTCACTGTTAAAGTACCCGGTGAACTGAGAATTTGTGTGAGACTGATTTGTGTGCTGACAGCGGAGGCTCACCTGCAGAGCCTCACACTGATTATTCTAGCCGCGGGAGAGATCGCCTGGAAAGCCGGCGCACAGTGTCCTAATACTTCACATGGGAAAGTTAGCTCACCTCTAGTTGTGTTTGCATGAGTGTTTGGTGCCTTCATCACCTATTTCATCAGATAAGATGGGAAATCTGAGACTGTATGCACAAAAAAAACAACAGACCTCATTATAAGTAAAGGGGTAGGTTGTGAATAATCCAGCATTGTGTGATGGTTTTCATTATAATCACAACATAATGTAAAATTAATTTCACACAAGCCCATGTGTTGCATTAAAGGTTTGTGCCACTAGATGGCACTGTGAAAAAATTGTATCCATGAATAAGACATCAGGAGGACTCTTCAAATCCTTGGTGCACTTTATGTCTATAATTGTCTCTGCATAGATCCTGGATATCATACTGCTTTGTCATCATTACACACAAACAGTCTTTATTTTACATAAGATGGTTTCAGACTTGAAACAAGCAACAGTTGACAATATTGAATTTATCTAGTGTTTGTGTACTGGCTTCTTTACACAGGCTGACAAAGAATGATTGGGGTAGAACAATCACTAATAGATCATTCTATCCCTATCCAGATTGTGATATTATCAACACATCTCCTGTTTATACCAGGTGATGTACTGCTGAGAACAACAGACTTGATTTATTAAGACTGGTGTTGTGCATGCCAGTTTTAATGAATGGGGCCGCTGAATTAAAATGTACCAAATTCATTTAAAGATGCACACCACTTAATGAATCAGGAATCTTACAAATGCAGTGCACATACAGCAGAAATTAACTCTAGTCTAGGACTGGAGTACATTTCTCTAATAAGTATTTCAGCTGTCATGCGCTCGGCCACGGGGTCAATCTCTGCTACGCAGGGAGATCTGCGCCCACCACGGAGGTCCACTAATTCTGCTTACCATGTCCATAGTTCCATGCGGCCATCTGCTTCCTTCTCTACTAGGAACCTGAGCTTTCTTGGCAGGTGTCCTGGGAATGTTCTTAGAATGTGTGTGCCGCTTCCTGCGCATAGTTAGGGAACAGGTGAACTGCTCCAGTATTAGGATTCTGACTGAGTGCTGAACTACTCTGTGCATAAAAGGCATCCTTCCCCCATGGGAGGTGCCTGGACAACTTGTTCACTCATTTGGATCATTGCGTCTTCCCAGGTCGCACTCCTGCAACCCAGTTGTTATACCTTGTGACCTGTGTAATTAGATTTGTGACAGTGACATTAGTTCTGAAGAGCATCACAGAGGGGTTAATTAGGAGCTAGGCTTTAAGCAACAAGCATGTGCAAACATTAAAATCCTGTAGTGATTGCTTGGGTCTGAATGCTGTCACTCACTGGAAGCGGCGTGCACCTTAGGCAAAGCAAACACACAAACGCGCATAACTCAGTCAGTTTGTTCCCGCCATCTAGTTTTGTATTATAGGAGAAGAAAAGAAGTCGCACTCAGCTTCTATAAACAGCGGTTCTTTATTGTGCTTCAGTGCAGAGGACTAACCTGCTGAAGCGTCTTATACGGCGCGAAACGTCGTGCCCCCCCGTCCTCCCACCCGCATGCCACCACCTGCTGTGTGCACTGAAGCACAATAAAGAACCGCTGTTTATAGAAGCTCTGAGTGCGACTTCTTTTTCTTCTCCTATAATACAAAACTGGATGTGACGTATCGGACTTTTGGGAGTGAGCACCAGAGCGTGCAGAGCGGTGCAGCAGGGAGGACCCTCCTCATCATCCTCCATAGCCAAGGGCTGAAAGCTTGCAGGCAGCGGTGAAATCTCCCCAGGCTGTATGGGAGACGCTGCAAGGTGGTGCTGACCCCATCCTAATCTTCAAAACCGTGTTGTTCCCGCCATCTTACCTGTGGATTTCCAGTGCCACACTGGTACACTGTCTGCTACTACAGTTCAACTTGGTACCATGATGGCATTACACAGTACTGTGGAGATGGATCCCCTGCAAGGCATAGCTGACTTGGACTCAGGATGTCATCTTCCTAATCACCCCAGGGTCAGAAGGTGGGTTGGCAGAGCCAGACCCAGAGCAACATGGAGAGGAGATGGAGACATATGTCACCTGGAGTTCCACCGCATTACCCCTTTGGGCCTCATCTGCAATGAGGTGTGGCTCCAATCGTGGGCACCGATGCCAGATGCTGACATGAGGAGCAAGTCACAGCAGTTAAGAGGTGACACTTTCCCAATGGCATCTGGGACCAGGAGCACCACATGTCAAACTGCACATGATCTTGCAGCATATCTGTCTAGATTCCACCAGCAGCCAGTGTTGCAGCTACTGGATTCCATTCCTAAATACCACCAGGACCAGGACCATTATGAGAAGGCTGAGGAGGAAGCGGAGGAAGTAGAGGAGGCAAAAGAGTCTGTTTCCCAGCTGTGCGAATCAAGAGGCCTTCGACAGGGACATTGCTATGTGGGTACCCCTACCCCTTCAAGCAACTATCTGACAGGGCATCAACCACCCTGTACTTTTCTCCTTTGTTAAGGAGATTTGTCTCTAAGATGCCATCACTTGGGACTCGTTGCATGGGCCTAAAGCTAATGACTTATTCGACCAATGGTTTGGTTTCATAATGCAACATGGTACTAGGCATCGGTGCTACGTCAATCGCTCCACCCTGCTGCGCGATAATCTTCCCCAAAGACTACAAGCCATCTTTGTCAGGGAGGAGGTCACTTTCATGAAGTTGTGGGGTAGCAAGGGGTGGTTTGCAGTTGACTTATGTCAGGTTGCCACCACTGACCAATTTGAAAAGTGTCAGGAGGAGACCAACCTGGGCAGTAATTAGCAGGGCTGTGGAGTCAGAGTCGTGCAGTCGGAGTCGGAGCTCATTTTGGTGGAGTCGGAGTCGGTATAAAATGGACCTACTCTGAACTACTGAACCCGGAGTCGATGCTGAATGTGCTGAATACGGATCTTAATTCTAGTGTATACAACAAGGGGACACCAAAGAACTAATTAACAGGTGTTTTTGTTACTAATGCTATAGTGTCCATGTACTACAGCTTGGTTATTCTGTGTCATATCTTAATATTTATTTATATCTATTTTGCATACCTGTGCCTTTAACTAAAACCGTTTCTTATAGATATGGCGAACCCTCAGGTGACCTTAAATGAAGGTCAATGGACACAGGTGGCTGAATTGAAGGAATTGCTTAATCACCTATTCACCATGACTAAAAAATTCCAAGCTGAGGATTTAACTCCTGGCATACTCATGAAGGAGTGGAAGAACTTGCTATTTTGCCTGTCCCAAAGAGAAGGTTCAATCGCAGATGGCATTTCTGCTTCAATGAAACGGAGAGAGACACAGCTATTGGAAAATCAAATTCTTCTAGCAGCTGTTTATGTGGACCCAAGTCATCGTATACTGCTTGATGATCAACAGTGTGCTAAAGGAAAAGAAGCTCTGACTGAGGTAGCAGTTAGGATGAGTGGCCTACAGGACTGCCAGGCGCAAGAGGACTTGGGTCCTTCTGACAGTGCTACTGCTGCCATATCTTCATCCTCATCAGATGAGGAGTTTGACTTTGACAAGTATTTGGATGACATGGAGCAGGCAGAGCGTTACCGCAAGGAAGCAAATTTCACTCCGTCTCCTATGGCAAGCAGATTGACCATGTTTCTGCAAAATTTTTCTGTTGCTCTCAAAGAAATAGAAAAATTCAACCGTTCATCAAAACTGACTGTGCATGAGGCCATTCCTTTATACCTGGAGATTGTTAGAGATGTTGCCCATGTGGTTACAGTTTTGCCTCCAATCCAAGTTAGTGTAGAGAGGTTGTTTTCTAGCCTTACAATTATTAGGTCAGATTTGAGGTCATCTATGAAGGAGGATCTGATTGAGGCAATTCTATTTCTTAGAACAAATTCATAGACTAAAAAACACACTATATAAGTGGCAAAAAAGAGTTTGCACAAATGTTATTCAGTTTATTACATAGTGTTATTATATATATATATACACTATATACTCAGGGCCGGACTGGGACCAAAAAGCAGCCCTGGAAAACAAGCCTCACCAGCCCACATACTATATCACCCATCAGCCCCGATCTGTGAGTTTTGCTTTTACGTTGCATTGGCCACATCACTTTTTGTTACAGGAGTTATCTGAAGAGCCACATGTGAATGGTGCAGCAGAGGGAATAATCAACCGCAGCTCCATTTACATGGTGATCTACAAAGCCATGTTTCTCAGGATTGTGGGGTCCCAGCGGTCAGATCCATAGTGATGGGATAGTCGTCACCTGTACAGAAGAGAAGTGATGACTCCCATATTGGGGGTAATTGATTTTCAGCATTTAATTGTTGTTTAAATTAAAGTCCAATACCACCTCTGACAACAGGACAGAAGAAGTGGTACTGTGCATGTATATATACAGAATAATACAGATACTGAGGATTACACCCAGTATACAGGACAGGAGGAGTGGTACTATGCAGTGTATATATACAGAATAATACAGATACTGAGGATTACACCCAGTATACAGGACAGGAGGAGTGGTACTATGCAGTGTATATATACAGAATAACACAGATACTGAGGATTACACCCAGTATACAGGACAGGAGAAGTGGTACTGTGCAGTGTATATATACAGAATAATACAGATACTGAGGATTACACCCAGTATACAGGACAGGAGAAGTGGTACTGTGCATGTATATATACAGAATAATACAGACACTGAGGATTACACCCAGTATACAGGACAGGAGAAGTGGTACTGTGCAGTATATATATACAGAATAATACAGATACTGAGGATTACACCCAGTATACAGGACAGGAGAAGTGGTACTGTGCAGTGTATATATAAAGAATAATACAGATACTGAGGCTTACACCCAGTATACAGGACAGGAGAAGTGGTACTGTGCAGTGTATATATACAGAATAATACAGATACTGAGGATTACACCCAGTATACAGGACAGGAGAAGTGGCACTGTGCAGTGTATTTATACAGAATAATACAGATACTGAGGATTACACCCAGTATACAGGACAGGAGAAGTGGCACTGTGCAGTGTATTTATACAGAATAATACATATACTGAGGATTACACCCAGTATACAGGACTGGAGAAGTGGTACTGTGCAGTGTATTTATACAGAATAATACAGATACTGAGGATTACACCCAGTATACAGGACAGGAGAAGTGGTACTTTGCAGTGTATATATACAGAATAATACAGATACTGAGGATTACACCCAGTATACAGGACAGGAGAAGTGGCACTGTGCAGTGTATTTATACAGAATAATACAGATACTGAGGATTACACCCAGTATACAGGACAGGAGAAGTGGTACTGTGCCAAGCCGATTTTAGACACTCACTTACTAACGGAGTCCTGTCAATAAAGACAAAAGACATGCTTTAATGTACAAATATGAGGGTGAAACGATGCAACAAAGCACCCTCATTTGAATATTAAATAAAATAGATGTTTCTGCAAATATTTAAAAAAGCCCCCTAAATCTGTGTAAATGTTAGTGTAGTTTAAGGTCTCTGTCATAATATACTCACCAATCGCTGTTCTGTCACGTGCCCGACTCCATAATGATTTCACATCCACAGCTCGTCTCTGTAGACTTCCCTCTTCTCCGATCCTCTGCAGCACATCCCGAGATGATGCCCTTAAAAAAATAACATTATTTTTTATTCAGGAGCATTATAATGACAACCACCCATGCTGTGTCTTAAATAAGCCCTATGCTGTGCCCCTGCAAATAAAGAATTACTCCTCACCTCACTGTCCCTTTTACGGTACATGGCCTCCACACTAGCCTCACCTATAAAATAATACCAACACACCATCCACTCTTGTGTAGTATGACCGTCACACTGACCCCTAATAATCTCCACACTGTGCCCCTTATACATTATACCTACCACACCTTCCTCAATTATAAACTATGATCTCCACACTGTCCCCACATCACGCTGCTCCTTCTTCACAATGTCCCACTCATGTTGTCCCAACTCCATACTGCGCCCTCACTGCCTCTCTCTATACTGTACCCCCAATGCTGCTCCTTCTCAATAATGAAACCCCTCACACTGTCTCCCCTCCATACAGAGACCACCACGCTACCTCACGCCTAATGCCGAGACCCCCACACTGTCCCACTCTTCATACTGAGTCCCTTACATTGCTCCATTTCACACTGAGCCCTGCACATTGTCCTCCATCTATTTTGTCCCTTGCATTATCCCTCACTCTGTAAGACCCCCTAACCCCATGTCTACAGTAAAAGCCCCTCTCTGCCCTAATCTACAGTAATAGCCACCTCATAAACCCCAGCATATGGTAAAAGCTACTCTAAAAACTTTTTTTTATAGTAATAGCCCCCCTGTCTACAGTAATATGACCCCTTATCCCCAGTCTAAAGCATTACCCTTCCTCCCCATAATCCCCAGTCCATAGCATCAGCCTCCCCATCATCCCCAGCCCATAGCATCGGCCTCCCCATCATCCCCAGCCCATAGCATCAGCCTCCCCATCATCCCCAGTCTACAGCATCAGCCTCCCCATCATTCCCAGCCCATAGCATCGGCCTCCCCATCATCCCCAGCCCATAGCATCAGCCTCCCCATCATTCCCAAGCCAATAGCATCAGCCTCCCCGTCATCCCCAGCCAATAGCATCGGCCTCCCCATCATCCCCAGCCAATAGCATAAACATTCCTGCTCAATTGCCCCTCTGTAGCATTAGCCTTCTTGCACCATTCCCTCCAGCCTGCAGCATTAGCCTCCCTATCATTCCCCCCAGCCTGTAGTATTAGCCCTCCTGCCCCATAATCTCCTCCAGCCTGCAGCATTAGCCCTCCTGCTCCATAATTCCCCCCAGCCTGCAGCACTGGCCTCCCCATCATCCCCCCAGCCTGTAGCATTAGCCTCCCCATAATCCCCCTAGTCTGCAGCATGATCCCTCAACATCAACATCCCAGCCTGCAGCATTAGCCTCCCCATCACCCCCCCCCCCAGCCTGTAGCATTAGCCTCTCAATCATCCCCCCCCAGCCTGTACCATTAGCCTGCCTGCCCCATCCCCCCTCCAGCATGCAGCATTAGCCTGCCTGCCCCATCCCCCCTCCAGCCTGCAGCATAAGTCTTACTGCCCCATCCCCCCTCCAGCCTGCAGCATAAGCCTTACTGCCCCATCCCCCCTCCAGCATAAGCCTTCCTGCCCCATCCCCCCTCCAGCCTGCAGCATAAGCCTTCCTGCCGCATCCCCCCCTCCAGCCTGCAGTATTAGCCTTCCTGCCCCATCCCCCCTCCAGCCTGCATCATTAGCCTTCCTGCCCCATCCCCCCCTCCAGCCTGCAGCATTAGCCTTCCTGCCCCATCCCCCCCTCCAGCCTGCAGCATTAGCCTTCCTGCCCCATCCCCCTCACCAGCCTGCAGTATTAGCCTTCCTGCCCCATCCCCCCTCCAGCCTGCAGTATTAGCCTTCCTGCCCCATCCCCCCTCCAGCCTGCATCATTAGCCTTCCTGCCCCATCCCCCCCTCCAGCCTGCAGCATTAGCCTTCCTGCCCCATCCCCCTCTCCAGCCTGCAGCATTAGCCTTCCTGCCCCATCCCCCCTCCAGCCTGCAGCATTAGCCTCCCCATCACCCCCCCCCCCCCCAGCCTGTAGCATTAGCCTCTCAATCATCCCCCCCCAGCCTGTACCATTAGCCTGCCTGCCCCATCCCCCCTCCAGCATGCAGCATTAGCCTGCCTGCCCCATCCCCCCTCCAGCCTGCAGCATAAGTCTTACTGCCCCATCCCCCCTCCAGCCTGCAGCATAAGTCTTACTGCCCCATCCCCCCTCCAGCCTGTAGCATTAGCCTTCCTGCCGCATCCCCCCCTCCAGCCTGCAGTATTAGCCTTCCTGCCCCATCCCCCCTCCAGCCTGCATCATTAGCCTTCCTGCCCCATCCCCCCCTCCAGCCTGCAGCATTAGCCTTCCTGCCCCATCCCCCTCTCCAGCCTGCAGCATTAGCCTTCCTGCCCCATCCCCCCTCCAGCCTGCAGCATTAGCCTTACTGTCACATCCCCCCTCCAGCCTGCAGCAATATCCTTACTGTCACATCCCCCCTCCAGCCTGCAGCAATATCCTTACTGTCACATCCCCCCTCCAGCCTGCAGCAATATCCTTACTGTCACATCCCCCCTCCAGCCTGCAGTATTAGCCTTCCTGCCCCATCCCCCCTCCAGCCTGCAGCATTAGCCTTCCTGCCCCATCCCCCTCTCCAGCCTGCAGCATTAGCCTTCCTGCCCCATCCCCCCTCCAGCCTGCAGCATTAGCCTCCCCATCACCCCCCCCCCAGCCTGTAGCATTAGCCTCTCAATCATCCCCCCCCAGCCTGTACCATTAGCCTGCCTGCCCCATCCCCCCTCCAGCATGCAGCATTAGCCTGCCTGCCCCATCCCCCCTCCAGCCTGCAGCATAAGTCTTACTGCCCCATCCCCCCTCCAGCCTGCAGCATAAGTCTTACTGCCCATCCCCCCTCCAGCCTGTAGCATTAGCCTTCCTGCCGCATCCCCCCCTCCAGCCTGCAGTATTAGCCTTCCTGCCCCATCCCCGCTCCAGCCTGCATCATTAGCTTTCCTGCCCCATCCCCCCCCTCCAGCCTGCAGCATTAGCCTTCCTGCCCCATCCCCCTCTCCAGCCTGCAGCATTAGCCTTCCTGCCCCATCCCCCCTCCAGCCTGCAGCATTAGCCTTACTGTCACATCCCCCCTCCAGCCTGCAGCAATATCCTTACTGTCACATCCCCCCTCCAGCCTGCAGCAATATCCTTACTGTCACATCCCCCCTCCAGCCTGCAGTATTAGCCCTCCTGCCCCATCCCCCCCCCCTCCAGCCTGCAGTATTAGCCCTCCTGCCCCATCCCCCCCTCCAGCCTGCAGTATTAGCCCTCCTGCCCCATCCCCCCCTCCAGCCTGCAGTATTAGCCCTCCTGCCCCATCCCCCCCTCCAGCCTGCAGTATTAGCCCTCCTGCCCCATCCCCCCTCCAGCCTGCAGTATTAGCCCTCCTGCCCCATCCCCCCCTCCAGCCTGCAGTATTAGTCCTCCTGCCCCATCCCCCCCTCCAGCCTGCAGTATTAGCCCTCCTGCCCCATCCCCCCCTCCAACCTGCAGTATTAGCCCTCCTGCCCCATCCCCCCCTCCAGCCTGCAGTATTAGCCCTCCCGCCCCATCTTCCCCTCCAGCCTGCAGTATTAGCCCTCCTGCCCCATCCCCCCCTCCAGCCTGCAGTATTAGCCCTCCTGCCCCATCCCCCCCTCCAGCCTGCAGTATTAGCCCTCCTGCCCCATCCCCCCTCCAGCCTGCAGTATTAGCCCTCCTGCCCCATCCCCCCCTCCAGCCTGCAGTATTAGCCCTCCTGCCCCATCCCCCCTCCAGCCTGCAGTATTAGCCCTCCTGCCCCATCCCCCCCTCCAGCCTGCAGTATTAGCCCTCCTGCCCCATCCCCCCCTCCAGCCTGCAGTATTAGCCCTCCTGCCCCATCCCCCCCTCCAGCCTGCAGTATTAGCCCTCCTGCCCCATCTACCCCATCTTCAGGTCCAGGAGCTGTGCACTCACCTGCTCCTTCTCCTGTCTCCTTCAGCTCCGGGATCGTCCTCCTCCTCCTCACTCTGTTGACGTCCTGCAGTGTGTGGTGAGATGATGTCACCTCACTCCACACACACTGAAGCTGCGGCAGCTCCTCTGACACAGGAAGCTGAATGATGACCCCAGAAGTGCAAGAGCTGATACTTCCGGGGTCATTCAGCTCTCTGTGTGTGAGGCATATGAAGGTGCGACGCGACCCCCCCTCACACAACCCTCCCCTCTCCCTCCAACAGCTGATTAGATTGTCTAATGGAGGGGAGAGGAGGAGAGGATGCCGGCCAGCAGCGATCATGGTCGGGGACGTCGGCCCTTCATAATCCCTGCTCAGCGGCTACGGTGCTAGCGGTGCAGCACTTCAATCACCAGCAGCCACATCACAGTCTGGAGGCTTGTAGCCTTGTACAGATTATAATGTGGCTGCTGGTGATTTCAATATGCAAAGTTACCAGTGTACCTGGCGGCCCTGAATGGTCCATAAAGGACAAACTCCTTGCTCCATGGACCAGTCTGACACTAGGCCCCGCCCACTCCACAATCAACGGCCCATCGGGAGAACTCCCGATGCTCCTGCTTGCCAGTTCGGGCCTGTATATACTATATATATATATATATATATATATATATATATATATACTAGATGGCGGCCCGATTCTAAAGAATCGGGAGTCTAGAATCCATATATACTTTATTTATTGCGCAATGCCACCATATTTGAAATACACTGTAGTCAGTGTATTTGAAGTATGGCGCCATACAGCGCGCCGCTATTCTGATTGGTCGGTGTGCTGAAGGCGGCGACCAATCAGAATAGCGGTGCGCTGTATGGCGCCATACTTCAAATACACTGACTACAGTGTATTTAAAATATGGCAGTATTGCGCGCGCCGCTATTCTGATTAGTCGCCGCCTTCAGTGCGCCGACCAATCAGAATAGCGGCGCGCGCTATGCCGCCATATTTGAAATACACTGAGTACAGTGTATTTGAAGTATGGCGCCATACAGCGCGCCGCTATTCTGATTGGTCGCCGCGTTCAGCGCGCCGACCAATCAGAATAGCGGCGCGCTGTATGGCGCCATACTTCAAATACACTGACTACAGTGTATTTAAAATATGGCGGCATTGCGCGTGCCGCTATTCTAATTGGTCTCCACGTTTAGCGCGCCGACCAATCAGAATAGTGGCGCGCGCTATGAAATACACAGAGTACAGTGTATTTGAAGTGTGGCGCCATACAGCGCGCCGCTATTCTGATTGGTCGCCGCCAGCCGCGAGCGACCAATCAGAATAATGGGGCGGGGCACGGAGCGAGCGTGAGGTAGCCGGGAGCCGAGGTCGGCTCCCGGCTTCCTCGCGCCGGCGGAGTGAGCCGGGGATCTCCGTGCCGGGCATATCCGCGGCTCAGCTCAGCGGTGCCGCGAGCCAGCCGGGATTTGGCCGGTATCGCCGCCGCAATTCTGATTGGTCGCTCGCTTGCGAGCAACCAATCAGATTCAAGCCACGGCACGGCGCCATGTTTAAAAATCTAAGAAGTAAAAAAAAAAATTTTAAAGATGGCGCCGTGTTTTGCGGCGCTCTTCTCATTGGTCGCCGCCAGGCGCGAGCGACCAACGAGAAGAGTGGGGCGGGGCACGGCGCCATATTTGAAATCCAAAGTTCCCGCTGGATTTAAAATATGGCGCCGTGCCTCGCCACACTCTTCTCATTGGTCGGTCGCGCGTGGCGGCGACCAATGAGAAAAGCGCCGCGAAACACGGCGCCATATTTGAAATCCAGCGGAAACTTTGGATTTCAAATATGGTGCCGTTCCCTGCCCCACTCTTCTCATTGGTTGCTCGCGCCTGGCGGCGACCAATGAAAAGAGCGCCGCGAAACACGGCGCCATCTTTAAAAATCTAAGAAGTAAAAAAAAAAATTTTAAACATGGTGCCGTGCCGCGGCCTGAATCTGATTGGTCGCTCGCAAGCGAGCGGCCAATCAGTATGGCGGCGGCGGTACCGGGCAAATCCCGGCTGGCTCGCGGCTCCCCGGAGCTGAGCCGCGGATATGCCCGGCACGGAGATCCCCGGCTCGCTCCACCAGCGCGTGGATCCGCGAGCCGAGCTCCGGTTGGCTTGCGGATCCACGTGCCGGCGTAGCGGGCGCGAGGTAGCCGGGAGCCGACCTCGGCTCCCGGCTACTTCGCGGCCGCTCCGCTGGCGCGAGGTAGCCAGGAGCCGACGTCGGCTCCCGGCTACCTCGCGGCCGCTCCGTCCGCCGGAGCTCGGCCCTAAGCGCAGCGGACCTTCCTGAGGTCCACTCTGCTTAGGGCCGCCATCTTGGTCCACCCTGAGTGGGCGTAGGTGATGCTGGTGACGCTGGTGACGTCACTTATCTCCGGACAGGACAATTATCTCCGGACATTTACCTCCGGACAAAGCCACGGAAGTTGGCTTTTGTCCGGAAGTAGAATTCTATGCAATTATATAATAGATATATATATGTAATCCATATTACATAGTGTATTACATGTTTACAATTTATTACAGTTTTGTTTTCTAAAATTGTATTCCAATAAATATATTTTTGGTTCTATCTAAATATCTTGATTATTGATTGTATCATAAAAATGATTACCATATATACTCGTGTATAAGCCGACCCGTGTATAAGCCGACCCCCCTACTTTTGCCCCCAAAACCTGGGAAAACCTATTGACTCGTATAAGCCGAGGGTGGACCTCAGCACAGGTATACAGCCCCCAGCAGTGTGGTATACAGCAGCCTCCCCAGTGGTAGTATACAGCAGCAGCCCCAGTGGTATATACAGCAGCAGCCCCAGTGGTAGTATACAGCAGCCCCAGTGGTAGTATACAGCAGCAGCCCCAGTGGTGTATACAGCAGCAGCCCCAGTGGTAGTATACAGCAGCCCCAGAGGTATATACAGCAGCCCCAGAGGTAGTATACAGCAGCCCCAGAGGTATATACAGCAGCAGCCCCAGTGGTAGTATACAGCAGCCCCAGTGGTAGTATACAGCAGCCCCAGAGGTATATACAGCAGCCTCCCCCCCCATATCAGTATACAGGCCCCCCCCTTGTGCAGCAATCCTGTAAAGGAATAGATTGTTATACTTATCCCTGCCGCTGTCCCGCTGCCGCTGTCCCACCGCCATTGCGCTCCTCTGGCTTCATCCAGCGTCTTCCGGCTTCCTCCTCTGGCGCGCAGACAATGACGTCATTGCCTGCGCCCACCGGAGGAAGCCGGAAGAAGCCGGATGAAGCCGGAGGAGCGCGATAGCGGCTGCGGGACAGCAGCAGCGGGACAGCGGCAGGGATAAGTATAATAATCTATTCCTTTACAGGATTGCTGCACAAAGGGGGGGGCCCTGTATACTGATATGGGGGGGGCTGCTGTATACTACACAAGGTGGGGGCCTTGTATACTGATGGGGGCGGGCAGCCTGTATACTGTATTCTGTGTATACAGTATAGAGTGACTCGCGTATAAGCCGAGGGGGGGACTTTTCAGCCCAATTTTTGGGCTGAAAAACTCGGCTTATACGCGAGTATATACGGTAATTGTCTGATGTTAACATTGTACTACAAATAATTTTTTCACCTGAATTACATAAGCAATATATGTCTGAGTCGGAGTGAGGGAAATTGAGGAGTCGGAGTCACAGGTTTGGCTTACCGACTCCACAGACCTGGTAATTAGTGTTGGGTGCAGCCCAGGTGTGTCTTGGTTTTCCAGCCAGGTGCATCCAAACCTGGAGGGCCTGTCAGGACCAGCTTTGGGAAACACTGTTTGTCCTATAGAGCGTAGTCATCCCCTAGTTCCTCCATTGTCCACTCCAGCAGTGGCCATGATGGAGTGTGCTGGGGTGCAGGTGGTGGCGGAGAATACCCTTACAGGAGTAGCCTCTGCGACCCCCAAGACCTTCTGTGGCGCCCCGCCAAGCAGGCGTCACAGAGGGGTACTGCACCCGTAAAAGAGGTGCAGATGCTCCAGCTGCAGGTGGACCCCAGGATGGTGGATGGGACCCATTCCCAACACTCCCACATTAGTTTACAGGGTGGGAGGTTACCCGGGAGGGGATATAATCACCTCTAGGGGGAACAAGGAGTTTTTTAGTCTAAGGTCGCTCGGCTGAGGGACCAGAAGGAGAGATGGAAGAAGAGGAGAGGGTTTAAGGAGGATATGAAAGGAGTTTTCTGAGAGAGCAGCTGGTTTGGGAAAGAGGAGCCAAAGAGATAGGTTCTCCCAGACAGCTTACCGGGCACCGGAGCCCGCAGACTGCTTGAGCTATATGCACAGCAGAGAATCCGGATTCCCGTGGAGTCTCCAAGCCTCCCGGGCACCAGAGCAGTCTACAAGAAGGGTACCAGGCACCACCCAAGGGAACGAGCGGCCAGCTAGTAGAGGGTTACCGACGACAGCGAAGGTGAGAGAGGACAGGAGGCCAAGCCGGATTTCAAATCAACCAGGCTTCACACCAAACTGGAAACCAGGAAAGAACAGACACGGGTTAGTTAATGAAGGCACACCAAGGGTTCCACCATACCCCATGGGATCCACTTGCATCCACCTGTTAGCTACCTGTTCTTGTAACATCTAAAGTGCTGAACTGTGAACTGTAACTGCAACTGCTACAGCCAACAGTAAAGTACCTGGAGGAAAAGCAACTTTGCGTCTGCCTGTGTTTCCTTTTCACGAACTTGTTCCCCAATACAGGAACACTGCCCCAGAGGTCCAGCCCTACCTGTAGAGGACTTTGCCAACTTGCCACATTACCATCTACCTCCGGCGGACTGTGGCGGCGCTGGTGACTCCTCGCCAGAAACTACAGGTGGCGTCACGACAACTTGTAAATATAATCCCCTGTAACTATACCCTTTTTCAAAGAAGTCCCCCAGGACACGCGATCAAGGTGCAGCCACCACTCCCCATGACAACAGGAGCGTTAACCCCTTGAAGCCTGATACCTGAGTTCCCCAAAGCCTGGGGCTCGACACTTCCACCAGCGGAGTTCAGGAAAAACTGTGATAACCATCTAGGGCAGGGGTCTCAAACACACGGCCCGAGGGCCGCATGCGGCCCCTGGGGCTTCACTATGCGGCCCGCGGCTTCTTGGACAACTTAATGATGCATTGCCCCAGTGCAGGGGCCGCTGCAGTCCCTGCTGTGTGATGACTTCCGTCCGGAGAACTAACAAGCTCTGCCACTCAGCAAGATCAATGCAAGCTGCCAGCCAATGAGAGGTCCACAGCTGATGGTAGAATATGACGTCACATGCGGGCCTCTGGCTGGCAGATTGCATTGATGTTGCTGAGCAACAGAGCTGGTCTGAGCGGCGGCTGGAGGAAGTCATAGCACAGCGGAGGCCTGAAGTCAGCATAGCGAGAGCCGCGGCGGCCCCCTGCTCTGGAGCGATGCATCATTAAAGTGAGAAAAGTGTGAGTGTGTGAAAGGGTGTGTGTGAGGATGAGCGTGTGAGTATGTGAGTGAAGATATGTGTATAAGAAAATGTGTGTGAGGTGTGTGTGAGTTTTAGTGTGTGTATGAGAGTGTGTGAGTGTGTGTATGAGGATGTGTCAGAGTGTGTGTGTGCGAGAGAGAGTATGTGTGTGTGTGGGATTGTGTGTGAGTGTGAATGAGTGTGTATGTGAGTCTGTAAAAAGAAGGTAAAACAGGATGGGGGCAGCACTATAAAAGTAGATCAGGGTGGGAACATACCTAATAAAGGGGATAAGGATGTGGGACATCAGTACAAAAGAGGACCAGGATGTGGGACCTCACTACAAAAGGGGTCCAGGATTGGGGACATCACTACTAAAGAAAGATTGGGATGTTGGACATCTCTACTAAGGGCATGAATGAGGGACATTACTAGAAAGGTGATCAGGATGCGGGACACATTAAAAGGGATCAGATGGGGGCATCACTAGAAAAGGGATCAGGAGGGACATTACTACAAAAGAGGATCAGGATGGGCTCACTACAACAGGGATCATAGGTCATCACTAGAAAAGGGGACCAGAATGGATGGAGGACATCACTAGAAAAGGGATCAGGATGGGGAACATCACTAAAAAGGGATCAGGATGGGGGACATCACTAGAAAAGGGATCAGATGGGGACACAGTAGATAGAAGGGATCAGGATGGCGGACATCAGAGAAAAGGGATCAGGATGGGGGACATTACTAGAAAAGGGGTCAGGATGGGGACATCACTAGAAAATGGGATCAGGATGGGGGTCATCACTAGCAAAGATCAGGATGGGGGACATCACTGAAAAAGGATAGGATGGGGAATATCAGAGAAAAGGGATCAGATGAAGGTCATCACTAGAAAGGGATCAGGATGGGAGACATCACTAGAAAAAGGGATCAGGATGGGGTACATCACTAGAAAAAGGGATCAGGATAGGGAACATCATTAGAAAAGGGGATCAGGATGGGGACATCACTAGAAAAAGGGATCAGGATAGGGAACATTCATTAGAAAAAGGGGATCAGGATGGGGGACATCAGTAGAAAAGGACATTACTAAGGATGGGGACATTACTACAAGAAAGGGATCAGGATTTGCACTTATACATTGAGCAAAAATTTGGTATTACTAAAAATATCACTTAGGGACTTTACACGCCGCGACGCAGGCTGGATACATCCGCACTTCACGTGCACGAGCACGCTCAAACGTTACAAACGGTCAACGCACCTCTTTACACGCCGCCACAAGGTGCGCTACGCACGCTACATCTAAGCTAGCTACATTGCGGTGTCTCAAGTAGCCAGCTGTAGTCATTTACCACCGCTATACAGCACTATGGCGGACTGGTGCAGCAGGACAACAATGGCGTGCCACAATGTGGATTACAGCCGTCCGTACGTGATAGGACAAGCAATAATACCATGATGGCCAGGCATCGCAGGAGGTGATAATATTGACGCTCGAGCGATTGTGTAGTGTGAACTCGCAGTCCTTTAAATATGCCTCCCTATGCAGCGATACCAATCGTCATGCAGCAGCTTCCACAATGATTGCACATGGGCGCGTACACGAAGCCAGGGTCACGCCTTAGCTACATTGCAGCTACATCGCAGCCTGCCCGAGTCCTTCGTGCTCTTTACACGCGATACAGCACGCTACCATCGCGATGTAGCATAGTTTTCGAGCAAGCCATAAACAGATGATTGTCGCCGCTGTAGCGTCGCGTCTTCAGACGCCGCTACGACGGGCTACATTGACGCTACAAGCTACATTTGTAGCCTGTAGCGGGCTGTATCCAGCCTGCCGTCGCGGCGTTAAAGGTACCATTAGTGCTACAAGGGTTGCGGCCCCCCGCTATAAATGTTTTTCTATGTGCAGCCCACCAACCCAGCCGAGTTTGAGACCCCTGATCTAGGGCATGGCAGAAAATGATGAGAGATAATTTCAGTGGATGTTGGTGGGTCAGTGAGATAGTGGCCCATCCCTTAGTTGGCATTTTGACTGGAGAAGGATTTGTTGGAGTTAGCTTTATTCATTTCTTCCTTGACCAAGGCCTGTGTTTTTGTTAAAGTTATATTTCCCCTTCCAATATTTTACACCTTTTGCGCTTCCCCCTACTGGGCATGCATGCAGCCTTTGGGGTCCAATTCAAAGACTTTAATGGACTCTGCCCTTTATAGCCTTTCCACCAGTTTGACAGTCTGTGTGTCTCTGCTGATCCCTGTGGGACTTTTGTTATATTTATATACAATGTACAGTACATTGTTCTGTTTGTGAGTTAGTCTGTGTGCTACAGTAAATTTTTTTTACTTCACTTGTGTGTTGGACTGTTTCTGCAAACAGGTGCTTTGACAGTGCCCTACAGAGAATGGTGAACAAGCCGCAGGCCTCTGGCCTGAAGGTCTGAGGTATGGAAATGCAAGACACTACACACACATCGGTGAAACATGGCTGGCCAAATGCAGTTGTCAAGGGCCGCGAACAGTGCATGCTTTCAGGATTTCCTTAGCATTGCACAAGGTGCTGGAATCAACACATCTGTAGGTGATGAAATTAGCACCTGTGCAATGCTAAGGAAATCCTGAAAACTTGCAATGTTTTAAGACCTTGAGGACTGTAGTTGGCCACCCTGCCCTAGAAGTCTCTGTGGAAGTAGCCAGGGGGCAAGAGGAATCCTCAAGTCCTTTCACCACAACTGCGGCTCTCCCTGGACCCTCTAGGCCCTATGGCCACGGTGCGGTGTTTGAAGCTTTTTTGACGCAGATTTGAGAATCTGCATCAAAACCTGTATGTCTATCCTGAGGCCATCAAAGTCTAGGACAGGTCAGAAGTGCTGTACTCATGTTGTTGTTTTTTTTAATTGAACATGTGGTTCAGATTTCTTTTTCCTGCCCCAATATCTGCACGAAATTTGCAAGGGAGAAAAACACATTGGCACAGCACTTCTGAACTCTCATAGACTGGCCTCAGGAAAGACATGCAGATTTTGATTCTCAAAATCTGCTTAAAAAGAAGCAATTAACAACATAACGTGGGATTCCTTGCTACGTGATACCCACTGTGTAACCTGAGAAAACCTCAGAGAAGTCAGGATGAAAATGTCTGAGGTTCATGAGCTGGCCCGTAAGCATGGTGAGGGTGACAGCGGTGCTGAAGCTTGCTAAGTAATAGTTTAGGAATATAATGTCTGTGCCAAAACAGAGGGGCTCCACTATAACAGTTGGAGATGGGTCTGGCAGCTTTTGGGCCCCTTTTCAGGTGTTTTCTAGGCCCTTGATTTTGCTCCCATTGATGTCAATGGGGTTCGGATGTTTGGCAAACTGTTTATCGAACTTGTTTGGAAGCTCGAATTTGGTTCCATTCACCAAAGTTTCACTCATCTCTGCTCATGAGTCTAAAGGTACCGTCACACGGGGCAACATCGCCGGCAACTCACGGGTGCGTGCACGTTTTGGGAACTTTGCCAAGATCGCTGTGGAGATGTTACACGAGGAGACATCGCCGGCAATGCAGCAGCGATGTTGAAAGCAACTATCGCTGCAAGGGTTAAACTCAACCCAGGCAGTGATCATTTAACATTGCAGTGAATGGGAGAAGTTGCTTTCAACATCGCTGTTGCGGTGTCACACAGAGCGATGCTAGCAGATCGCCTGAGCAACATCGTCTGGTTTCCCAACATGTTGAGAAACCTGGCAACTCTGCTCAAGCAACTTATTGCCGTTGAAATCACCCTGTTACACGTAGCAAGGCACTAGCGATGTTGCTGCAACTTCGCCACGCCCCTGAGTTGCCGGCGATGTTGCCTCGTGTGATGATACCTTTAGTGTATTGACTCTCCCCTCACCCATCCTGGTTGATAGCTGCAATTTGTACTGAGCATTGTGAGAGTTCAGCCACAAGGAGGAGGAACTCTGGAGTTGTCAATCAGACTATGCGGGTGAAAGTTTTCAAAATGGATTTTTCGGCCATTTTGCCATGAATTTTTAAAGAAAGTATGACAGCTTCATTAGGATTTAAAATTGTAATCAATAATTCATGCAGTTTACATCGTGAGATCTGATGACAGATATGCTTTCATTTATTAGTTCAGTTCATGTAGTCAGGCAGGCTCCAGGTTTTGTGAGCCCAGGGCGAAACAGTCTCAGTGGACCCTTTAACACATGCCACGATTCATGAATATAATATATAGAAGCTGTGGGCTGTTTAGGTATAATATAGAGGCTCCTGGGTGGGCTATATATATATATGTACAGTATATATAATTGTGAGGTAGCAACCGGGGAACCCGCTTGGCAAAACGACAAAACACGTGTTTATAAGGTTAACCAATGTCTACCCGTTTATTTTCACATATTAATCACATAACCCGGGTAGCATGTTTGACACATATCACATTGATTAACAACACTTTACATAAATACACCATACATTTACATTTAACATCACATAACACTTATATTGCACATAACGTTTTATAGTAACCCGGGACCTGTAACCATCTCTGTCCCCATTGGAGCTCTACTAACAGCTCCCATGGTGGCTACGGCCTCCGCCTACTTACACTATACATAAGTTACAGTACGATGATGACCCTTCGGGTTCATAACAGGGATTGGCAAACCCTAGTAACCCGTGGGGCTGCGGCCTCCGGCCTAACCACGCGTTACCCAGTACGGAGCCTTCTAACCCTGCTTCTGACCTTCGTTACATACGCCTCAACGGGCCCTGTGGGTCCCAATGGCGGTACCTGCCGCCTGGCTTTAGTCACCCCAGCATGATGATATACATTCACCCGTAGTCAGGAATCCTGCCTGACCGGGACCTTTACACACCGTATGTGATCCATCATTCAAACGTCCATGGATCACACACCTGCTCACAGCCCAATCCATGGACTGTGGCCCCTCCATGGCCCATTACAGGGATTGGCAAACCATAGTGCACGGGAACCTCTACATCCGTTACCTACTAGGAGCCCTATTACCCCTATCTCTGGCACCACAGGCACACCCACACCATTAGAGGTCGTGGTTGAGGGATCAGGTACCCTCTGCATGCAGCAGGGCAAGCCTCCCTCTCGTCCCAAGGACGGAACGCCTCCAACATCATCCATACCAGCTGGGTCACTGTTCTCTCCACATGATTATACATGGGTCTTACATAGGTCATCATCTCTCATTCTGGGCCATTACTTAAGCCTCATACACATAGTTAAACACATTGTTTCATCAGGTCCTTTAACTGAGCACTCTGACTCGGACCTAAAGGCGGTCTATGCCCGCCTGGCATTCTACATACAATTGCCTCCAAGGGCTACATACATTCCGGTTCATCAGGACCTTTAACGGACTCCACTGAGTCGGTCCCAAGGGCGGTCTATACTCGCCTAACCTGATTTACGCACACAAGGTGCACAGTTCACACTATCGCTCGGGAACTGCTTTCTTACCGGGCACGGATCCGGGTCTCGCTACCTGTGTCACAGGTTCCACCAGGCATCCCCACAGGCTCCTTTCCCGGGCGTGTTTCACCCCACGCCCGGACCAGTATCCACCAGGTTCAGCCACGGCTTCCCCCTCCAGGTGCGGGACACGACCCCGGACCTCGGCACCAGCATGGAGCTAGCATGCTCCCATCATGTACTCAGAGCCTCTCACAGACTGGCTCTGCACTCGGCTGGTCTCAGCTTCCATCTGAATCAATCTCAGCTTCCAGAATCTAACTCAGCCTCCAGAATCTAACTGAGCTTCCAGCATTCATCCCTCATTCAGTCAGGTGGCCGTCTCTTATCGTGCAGCCACTCCCACATGGACACACCCCCTCAGCTGCTTGTAATCAGCCTGTCACACAGCTCAGGTTAACTCCCTGTGTTCCGGGTTGTCAGCACTCACTCATTACATCCTATTCCTCATGGACTCCTCGATCTCAGCCCACTCTCACTGCCGCTCATTAGGCTCATGACCTCATTGTGTTCAGGTTGGTTCACACAGTATTATCATCACAGGAAAACCGGCCAGTGTGCACAGGATCATCCTCTGATCCTACATGTGATGTACCCCGGCCATGCGGATCATGCCGGCGGTGCCTCACAATATGTATGTATAATATAGAGGTTGTGCAGGGCTGTATATATAATATAGAGCCTGCCGTGATGGATATGTAATATATAAGCTGCTGCTGGGCTGTATATATAATATAGAGGTTGCGTGCTGCATATATTTGGAGGCTGTGCTGGGCTGTATATCCATAATGCAAGGGTTCTGGGCTGTGTATATTATTTGAAGGATGCTGCTGGGCTGTATAGAAGACTATGCTGGGCTATATATATTATTTGGAGGCTGGGCTATATATATTATTTGAAGGCTGTGCTGGGCTGTATATACTATTTGGAAGCTCTGCCGGGATGTATACATTTTTTGGAGTCTGTGGCAGCCCAGCAGCAGCCTCCAAATAATAAATATAGGTCAATACAGCCTCCATATTATATATGGAGCACAGCCTCAAAATACTATACAGCACAGCCTCCATATTATATATACAGCATAGCCTCCAAATAATATATACAGCACAGCCTCCATATTATATACAGTGCCTACAAGTAGTATTCAACCCCCTGCAGATTTAGCTGGTTTGATAAGATGCCAATAAGTTAGAGCCTTCAAACTGCAAACGAGAGTAGGATTTATTAACAGAAGCATAAATCTTACAAACCAAAAGTTATGTTGCTCAGTTGAATTTTTATAAATTTTAAACATAAAAGTGTGGGTCAATTATTATTCAACCCCTAGGTTTAATATTTTGTGGAATAACCCTTGTTTGCAATTACAGCTAATAATCGTCTTTTATAAGACCTGATCAGGCCGGCACATGTCTCTGGAGTTATCTTGGCCCACTCCTCCATGCAGATCTTCTCCAAGTTATCTAGGTTCTTTGGGTGTCTCATGTGGACTTTAATCTTGAGCTCCTTCCACAAGTTTTCAATTGGGTTATGGTCAGGAGACTGACTAGGCCACTCCAACACCTTGATTTTTTCCCTCTTGAACCAGGCCTTGGTTTTCTTGGCTGTGTGCTTTAGGTCGTTGTCTTGTTGGAAGATGAAATTACGACCCATCTTAAGATCCTTGATGGAGGAGCGGAGGTTCTTGGCCAAAATCTCCAGGTAGGCCGTGCTATCCATCTTCCCATGGATGCAGACCAGATGGCCAGGCCCCTTGGCTGAGAAACAGACCCACAGCATGATGCTGCCACCACCATGTTTGACTGTAAGGTATTCTTGGGGTCGTATGCAGTGCCATCCAGTCTCCAAACGTCACGTGTGTGGTTGGCACCAAAGATCTCGATCTTGGTCTCATCAGACCATAGAACCTTGAACCAGTCTGTCTCAGAGTCCTCCAAGTGATCATGAGCAAACTGTAGACGAGCCTTGACATGACGCTTTGAAAGTAAAGGAACCTTACGGGCTCGTCTGGAACGGAGACCATTGCGGTGGAGTACGTTACTTTGGTTTCAGTCAATACCATATGTCCCCACTGCCATGAGATCTTCCCGGAGCTCCTTCCTTGTTGTCCTTGGGTTAGCCTTGACTCTTCGGACAAGCCTGGCCTCGGCACGGGAGGAAACTTTCAAAGGCTGTCCAGGCCGTGGAAGGCTAACATTAGTTCCATAAGCCTTCCACTTCCGGATGATGCTCCCAACAGTGGAGACAGGTAGGCCCAACTCCTTGGAAAGGATTTTGTACCCCTTGCCAGCCTTGTGACCCTCCACGATCTTGTCTCTGATGGCCTTGGAATGCTCCTTTGTCTTTCCCATGTTGACCATGTATGAGTGCTGTTCACAAGTTTGGGGAGGGTCTTAAATAGTCAGAAAAGGCTGGCAAAAGAGATAATTAATCCACGCATGTGAAGCTCATTGTTATTTGTGCCTGAACTACTTCTTAATACTTTAGGGGGACCAAACAGAATTCTGGTGGTTTGAGGGGTTGAATAATAAATGACCCTCTGAATTAACTTTTAACGCTTTAAAAAAAAAATAAAAAAAAATAAAAAAAATTTTGTGGCACTGCATTTCCCACTTCCAGGCTGATCTACAGTCCAAATGTCTCAATGCCAAGTTAATTCCGCATGTGTCAACCAGCTAAATCTGCAGGGGGTTGAATACTACTTGGAGGCACTGTATACAGCCCAGCACAGCCTCCAAATAATATATACAGTTGTGGCCAAAAGTATTGACACCCCTGCTATTCTATCAGATAATACTCAGTTTCTTCCTGAAAATGATTGCAATCACAAATTCTTTGGTATTATTATCTTCATTTAATTTGTATTCAATGAAAAAACACAAAAGAGAATGAAGCAAAAAGCAAAACATTGATTATTTCACGCAAAACTCCAAAAATGGGCCAGACAAAAGTGTTGGCACCCTCAGCCTAATACTTGGTTGCACAACCTTTAGCCAAAATAACTGCGATCAACTGCTTCCAGTAACCATCAATGAGTTTCTTACAATGCTCTGCTGGAATTTTAGACCATTCTTCTTTGGAAAACTGCTCCAGGTCCCTGATATTTGAAGGGTGCCTTCTCCAAACTGCCATTTTACATCTCTCCACAAGTGTTCTATGGGATTCAGGTCTGGACTCATTGCTGGCCACCTTAGAAGTCTCCAGTGCTTTCTCTCAAACCGTTTTCTAGTGCTTTTTGAAGTGTGTTTTGGGTCATTGTACTGCTGGAAGACCCATGACCTCTGAGGGAGACCCAGCTTTCTCACACTGGGCCCTACATTATGCTGCAAAATTTGTTGGTAGTCTTCAGACTTCATAATGCCATGCACATGGTCAAGCAGTCCTGTGCCAGAGGCAGCAAAGCAACCCCAAAACATCAGGGAACCTCCGCCATGTTTGACTGTAGGGACTGTGTTCTTTTCTTTGAATGCCTCTTTTTTTCTCCTGTAAACTCTATGTTGATGCCTTTGCCCAAAAAGCTCTACTTTTGTCTAATCTGACCAGAGAACATTCTTCCAAAACGTTGCAGGCTTTCTCAGGTAAGTTTTGGCAAACTCCAGCCTGGCTTTTTTATGTCTCGGGGTAAGAAGTGGGGTCTTCCTGGGTATCCTACCATACAGTCCCTTTTCATTCAGACGCCGACGGATATTACGGGTTGACACTGTTGTACCCTCGGACTGCAGGGCAGCTTGAACTTGTTTGGATGTTAGTCTAGGTTCTTTATCCACCATCCGCACAATCTTGCGTTGAAATCTCTCGTCAATTTTTCTTTTCCGTCCACATCTAGGGAGGTTAGCCACAGTGCCATGGGCTTTAAACGTCTTGATGACACTGCGCGCGGTAGACACAGGAACATTCAGGTCTTTGGAGATGGACTTGTAGCCTTGAGATTGCTCATGCTTCCTCACAATTGGTTTCTCAAGTCCTCAGACAGTTCTTTGTTCTTTGGTCTTCTTTCTTTTCTCCATGCTCAATGTGGTACACACAAGGACACAGGACAGAGGTTGAGTCAACTTTAATCCATGTCAACTGGCTGCAAGTGTGATTTAGTTATTGCCAACACCTGTTAGGTGACACAGGTAAGTTACAGGTGCTGTTAATTACACAAATTAGAGAAGCATCACATGATTTTTCTAACAGTGCCAATACTTTTGTCCACCCCCTTTTTATGTTTGGTGTAGAATTATATCCAATTTGGCTTTAGGACAATTCTTTTTGTGTTTTTTCATTGAAGACAAATTAAATGAAGATAATAATACCAAAGAATTTGTGATTGCAATCATTTTCAGGAAGAAACTGAGTATTATCTGACAGAATTGCAGGGGTGTCAATACTTTTGGCCACAACTGTATGTATCTATCCATCTTTCTATATATCTATCAATCCATCTATGTATCCATATATCACTGAATCTGTCTGTCTTTCTGTCTGTCTATCTATATATCAATCTATCCTTCTATGGATTTATCTATTTATCCATATCTATCTGTCTAGAAACATAAATAGAAAAAAAGCTGCACAGCACTGAAGATATAGTGTGAACTGGTGCACAAAAAACAAGCAGATAAAAATTCACTGCAGCACTCAGTTACTACCAAAAGTGTACACATGCTAATAAGGGGTTTCTATATGAGGAAAAAAAATTAAAACTTAAGTTTTTAAAAAAAACCTCAATATTCTTATCTTTATATTTATTGGGGTTCTTGGTACATATATTGGCCAATATCTGTTTGCTCATCAACCATTCCACGGTGACCCCAGATCTGATGAGTCCTACGCTGACATCCCTGTACTCCTTGTCCTCCCTATCCAACTTCTAAGTAGGTGGACACCATCTCAATCTCAGATTGCTTATCTAGAAATATAAAGTAACAAAAAAAAGGAACAGCACAAATTTTTTATGGTCAGGAGCAATGCCCTCCTACCACAATCCAAGGCTTGTAGATATTGGAAAAAATGGACGGCAACACTTCCTTTAGAAAAGCAAATGTGGATTTTATTCACCCAGGGACTATCTATCTATCTATCTATCTATCTATCTATCTATCTATCTATCTATCTATCTATCTATCTATCTATCGTTGTGGCCAAAAGTGTTGACACCCCTGCAATTCTGTCAGATAATACTCAGTTTCTTGCTGAAAATGATTGCAATCACAAATTCTTTGGTATTATTATCTTCATTTAATTTGTCCTCAATGAAAAAACACAAAAAGAATTGTCCTAAAGCCAAATTGGATATAATTCCACACCAAACATAAAAAAAGGGGTGGACAAAAGTATTGGAACTGTTAGAAAAATCATGTGATGCTTCTCTAATTTGTGTAATTAACAGCACCTGTAACTTACCTGTGGCAACGAACAGGCGTTGGCAATAACTAAATCACACTTGCAGCCAGTTGACATGGATTAAAGTTGACTCAACCTCTGTGATGTGTCCTTGTGTGTACCACATTGAGCATGGAGAAAATAAAGAAGACCAGAGAACTGTCTGAGGACTTGAGAAACCAAATTGTGAGGAAGCATGAGCAATCTCAAGGCTACAAGTCCATCTCCAAAGACCTGAATGTTCCTGTGTCTACCGTGCGCTGTGTCACCAAGACGTTTAAAGCCCATGGCATCGTGGCTAACCTCCCTAGATGTGGACGGAAATGAAAAATTGACGAGAGATTTCAACGCAAAATTGTGCGGATGGTGGATAAAGAACCTCGACTAACATCCAAACAAGTTCAAGCTGCCCTGCAGTCCAAGGATACTAGTGTCAACCCGTTCTATCCGTCGGCGTCTGAATGAAAAGGGACTGCATGGTAGGATACCCAGGAATAACCCACTTCTTACCCCGAGACATAAAAAAGCCAGGCTGGAGTTTGCCAAAACTTACCTGAGAAAGCCTAAAACGTTTTGGAAGAATGTTCTCTGGTCAGATGAGACAAAAGTAGAGCATTTTGGGAAAAAGCATCAACATAGAGTTTACAGGAGAAAAAAAGAGGCATTCAAAGAAAAGAACACAGTCCCTACAGTCAAACATGGCGGAGGTTCCCTGATGTTTTGGAGTTGCTTTGCTGCCTCTGGTACTGGACTGCTTGACCGTGTGCATGGCATTATGAAGTCTGAAGACTACCAACAAATTTTGCAGCATAATGTAGGGCCCAGTGTGCGAAAGCTGGGTCTCCCTCAGAGGTCATGGGTCTTCCAGCAGGACAATGACCCAAAACACACTTCAAAAAGCACTAGAAAATGGTTTGAGAGAAAGCACTGGAGTCTTCTAAGGTGGCCAGCAATGGGTCCAGACCTGAATCCCATAGAACACCTGTGGACAGATCTAAAAATGGCAGTTTGGAGAAGGCACCCTTCAAATATCAGGGACCTGGAGCAGTTTTCCAAAGAAGAATGGTCTAAAATTCCAGCAGAGCATTGTAAGAAACTCATTGATGATTACCGGAAGCAGTTGATCGCAGTTATTTTGGCTAAAGGTTGTGCAACCAAGTATTAGGCTGAGGGTGCCAATACTTTTGTCCGGACCATTTTTGGAGTTTTGTGTGAAATGATCAATGTTTTGCTTTGTGCTTCATTCTCTTTGTGTTTTTTCATTGAATACAAATTAAATGAAGATAATAATACCAAAGAATTTGTGATTGCAATCATTTTCAGGAAGAATCTGAGTATTATCTGATAGATAAAGTTGTGGCCAAAAGTATTGACACCCCTGCAATTCTATCTATCAAAAAAATTGAGCAGCACAAATGTTTAATGGGTGCAAATCAGTCCAGCAAACCTTTACTTGCTCTTCATAATAAATCAAAAAATGACTGCAGCACTCCAAATGAGGTAGTAGATGCCTTTAATCAGGCCTTCAGGAGAACACTGCGACGTTTCAGCCTTTAACAGGCTTTCTTCTAGCAACTAGTCAGGTTGTAACCTGGTTCCTTTATACCTCATACTACACACATAATTAATTATACAATTATGTTACATTATACATATATTACCTATATATTTATATTAACACACCTATCTGCTTAAAGGGATCCTGTCACCCCCAAAACACCTCTAAACCTATTAAAAGCTGTCCCTAGAGCATATTAACACTTTCCCTACACTCCTTTTACCTCCTAAATGCAGCAAGTGACATTGAAGAAAAACGTTTTTATAGTACCTCATTACTGATGATAATGAGTGACTATGCTATTCATAGTCACTCATCCAGGCTGCCCCTCTTCTTCATATCACGCCTGAATAGGCGTGATCTACATGCCAGATTCAAATTGCCGCCTCCCTGCGCGCCTCCCCTCTCTCCCATAGCGTCCGGGCTGCAGTGTGGCTGGGTGACGCGATCCGCGTCATTCCCGGCGCCGGGTGACGTATTTACACCGGCGCCGCGCTGTCAGCTTCAAAATGCGCACTGCGCATGCGCATGGTCCAGAGCCACGCTCTCATGCCTCCCTGCCTGCAGGTGTATTATGACTGGTGACTAACTTATAATTTCATTTCCATTCACAGATATGCGGTGTTTCCATTGCAGTGTTTTTCTCTTGCATGGTCTATTCTGGTCCCACTTCAAATAGGGCATTATCAGAGGTTTCATTTGCCTTCAATTGCACTTTATTGTCTTGCACTACTTTGCATTGAGCCTCAGCTATAGTACTATCTGGTCTATTTTTTGCCCTAACAGCTAGGTGACCTTACTGC
Source organism: Allobates femoralis (assembly GCA_033576535.1). Taxonomy (NCBI): domain Eukaryota; kingdom Metazoa; phylum Chordata; class Amphibia; order Anura; family Aromobatidae; genus Allobates; species Allobates femoralis. Next base: position 227,381,654 of record JARQOC010000002.1, read on the forward strand.
ATATCTAGATTCCTTATCATGGGAATTTGTGTTATTATGTATCTATTCCTGTTTTTTGCCACCAGGTTAATCCTGCAGGTTCAGCATTATTGCTAGAAATCATAGGAGGCATGTTTTTGTGATATATCTCGTGCGGTGTTGCACATTTTTTAGATGGTTTTAATGTTTTGTGCTTTTTTACCTTATTCACATGGATTTGTTACAATAAAAAATATTTTTTCACTCTAAACGAGTGTTATATACTTTTCTTCCCCGATCCCGGTCATACACACACGTTTCTTTCCTCTCCCCTTATGCATTTGTTCTCATATATATATAACCCAACCTTGTCTGCACCCCTTCTAGGCATTGGCACGGTGTCAATTAATCTAAATTTTAGATCTTTTTCTTTGTGATTAGCTTCCGTGTACATGGGAGACAGGGTTGGGTTGTTGAAAACCAAAGAGCTGGAATGGATCCATAGGTTGCAAACGCTAAAACCAGAGGGACTTAATGTAGACTTCAAATTACATACAGCCCTTTAGGAAATGGGTCTCATTTTGAAACTGTGTATTTTAGTCACTATAATGCACTATCACTAATATGATAATGGAATTATTATGATGTATTATTGTATTAATTTGATTTTAATGTATTTTCATTTCACTTTGTCCCACTCTTCATATCTTCGTTATCACCTATACATTTATATATCGGGCGCCTGCAAATTAATCACATCTACGGATGAATTGTATGAATAATACACAATGTATTCTATGAAACAGGTTCTTTCTCCTAAAAAAGTCTTTCTTAACAAAATTTTTTATTAACCAATATGCACAATTTATACACTCAATTGATTAAAGCACTTAAAATGCACTTTATGTCACAAAAAAATAAACATTATCAATAAGGTAATGAAGAGAAAGATTGCTTTTAATAAAGTAATGGATCGCATAATGAATACGGTTATACACTAATGACTTATGTCAAAATGTATAGGGTCCACTGTTTTCCTTGGACAGGTAGTGCAAAGGGGGAATAAATCCCCCAAAGCACTATACTGACAGGGGAGTGTTACAACCCAGAAATGGGAGGCACTCTAAGCTTGTCATTTTTTACTGCAGTTCGTCCACAGTTAAAGTGTATATATGTAGAAATAATTCTTCTTAATTCACTGTAAGTGCTTATAAAATGGAAGAAAGCAATCCATACTTAGGAAAGAGTTATTTTCATTAATGTCTCTCCATGTCTCTCCTATATAAGATATAATAAGGCAAGAGGGGATTAGGATAACACTGTGGATCGACTAAAGCACAGCTTTTAAAGTGACAAAGTTCACTTGAAAAACACTATTTATAGGGAGCATATGAAAGCTTATGGTTATAATAATGAAATTCGTCACTTTATTATTGATATCTAATTAGTTTTTAATAAAATATATGCAGAAGAAGGGAACTATTAGAATGTAACACCGCCAGGCGCGGAAGCAGTAGCGCGCATGCGCGGGATCCCCAAGATGGCGCCGGATACACTTCCTGTAGTAAAAGGTATCCAGGGACGCGGAGATCTTTCGCGCATGCGCAGTAGGATATAAACAACGCCGTTATGGCGGTGAGCAGCCTTATACAGGCTGCACATGGAGTAATATACATTGTGCAAGTTTTGTATAATAATTAGACCTAATCAAGCGGGCACCTGGACTGTAATTGACCCACTCAGCAACATCAGCAGTATCTACAGTAAGTGAAGAAAATATCACTAATACAAAGTGATCACCAAATGTGTATATATGTATAGCAGTCACAGTATAACATATGACACTGATGTAAAATGTTTTTAGCACTGAAAAATTGTTTGTAAAAGATAATTGGATAATGATAATTGTTATTTGGACGATGTATAAAATTCCCAGCATTAGCCATAAGTGACTGCTGGAAGAAGGTCACAAGCTGACCGAAGCGTCGCTGTACCATGCCTGAAGGCCATTAAAGGCTAGAAACATCCTGATTTTGAGTGCTGCAGTCTTCATTTTTTCAAATATTGGTCTGTAGTTGGTGGTTGATCCCCATCCTAAAAGACTGATTGAAGCACCTAGCATATTGCTAAAAAAGAACCGCTGCTCAACATTTTTTTCTACTTTAATGTAGATAGATAGATAGATAGATAGATAGATATAGATAGAAAACTTATCAGCTGGACACCTGATGGCCCAATAAAGGCATAACTAAACACGAAAAAAGGAGTGCTGCAGTCGATTTACTTGATATAGATAGTAGATAGATAGATAGATAGATAGATAGATAGATAGATAATAAGATAGATGAAAACATAGATGGATTGATAGACAGACATATATACCATGTTCCAAATTATTATGCAAATGTTATGTTTCTCAGATTTTCCTAAATGGTCGGTGCAAATGACAGTCAGTGTAATAAAAGTCATCACCCGTTAGCGTATACATCAAATTTTATTGAAGAGACCTCCCAATGATAACAGTATAATCTTCAAAATTAAAAAAAAACTCTAACTGCACTGTTCCAACTTATTAGGCAAAGTAGAGTTTCTAAACATTTGATATGTTTGAAAGAACTGAAAATGCTCACTTGTTGAATTTGCAGATTAGCAGGTCACATTCACTGAAATAAAAAGCTATTTAACTCCAAAACATCCTAACAGGCCAAGTTACATGTTAACATAGGAACCCTTCTTTGATATCACCTTCACAATTCTTACATCCATTGAACTTGTGAGTTTCTGGAGAGTTTCTGCTTGTATTTCTTTGCATGATGTCAGAATAGCCTCCCAGAGCTGCTGTTTTGATGTGAACTGCCTCCCACCCTCATAGATCTTTTGCTTGATTATACTCCAAAAGGTTCTCTATAAGGTTTAGGTCAGGGGAAGATAGTTACCACACGAGTTTATCTTCTTTTATGTCCATCGCAGCCAATGACACAGAGGTATTCTTTGCAGCATGAGATTGTTCCTGAAGGCACGACAATGCACCAAGTCATCTTCATGCATGTTTTTGCTTTTTGTATCATGGAAGAAAGTTCTCAGTCAGAAACTCTATATAACTTTGCAAGGTCATTTTCACACCTTTAGAAACCTTAAAGGGGCCTACCAGCTGTTTCCCAATGATTCCGGCCCTAAACATGACTCCTCCACCTCCTTGCTGACGACGCAGCCTTGTTGGGACATGGTGGCTATCCACCAACCATCCACTACTCCATCCATCCGGACCATCCAGGGTTGCTCGGCTCTCATCAGTAAACAAGACTGTTTGAAAATTAGTCTTCATATAAGTCTGGGCCCACTGTAACCGTTTCTGCTTGTGAGCACTGTTTAAGGGTGGCCAAATAGTAGGCTTATGCACCACAGCAAGCCTTTGAGGGATCCTACACCTTGAGGTTCGAGGGACTCCAGAGGCACCAGCAGCTTCAAATATCTGTTTGCTGGTTTGTAAGGCCTTTTTAGCAGCTGCTCTGTTAATCTGATGAACTTGCCTGGCAGAAACCTACCTCATTCTGCCTTTATCTGCACGAACACGTCTGTGCTCAGAATCAACCACAAATCTCTTCACAGTACGATGATCACGCTTACGTTATCGTGCAATATCTAATGTTTTCATCCCTTGTCCAAGGCATTGCACTATTTGTTGCTTTTCGGCAGCAGAGAGATCCTTTTTCTTTCCCATGTTACTTGAAAATTGTGGCCTACTTAATATTGTGGAACACCCAGTTTTCCTTTTATTGGGCTCACCTGCCAAACTAATTATCACAGGTATCTGAGATTGATTTCAGTGATCAAAGAACCCTGAGACACAATACCATTAATGGGTTTCATTGAAAAAAAAAAGGAAAAAAAAGAACCCTATGACACTTAAAACCAACTTGCATAATAATTTGGAACATGGTGTAGAAAGATTGATAGATACATATAATGTATTATCAATTTTATCTGTCTGCTGCATTCAGGGAAGGGGTCCCTCATGTGTCTGTGTGCTGTGTACCCTGAGATATAGCCTTTGTAAAACTTATAGTTAGAGGCCATGGAGGCAATCACTGTGGCTGTAGGGAGCTTGATTGACTGGGACCATTCCCTCCCTCTCTGCCTCTGTGTGCTGCCTTCTGCTGTGTAGGCTCTGCCCTCCTCCTCACCTCCTCTCTGTCACTCACAGCATGCAAATCATTTGTCCTGATGTCAGCTCCAGATTCCTGCCCTGACAAAGCATAAACAACACAGCAGGAAGCAGCACACAGAGAGACGGAGGGGGAGGGAATGGCCACAGTCAATCAAGCTGGCTCCTGCACCAGGGACTACCTCCATGGCTTCTAACTGTAAGTTTTACAAAGGGTATATCTCGGGCTACACAACACACAGACACATGGGGGACCCCTTCCCTGAATGCAGCAGACATGCTGCATTCAGTGGTGCATTTAGATTGCCATGCAGCAGGGGGGTGACAGGTCCTCTTTAATGGAAGAAGACATGTATCTTTTCTCATAATCTACTTTGTGAAAGCAATGTTTTCTTGAGTTTCCCCATCAGTCAGATCTACTGTATAGTTATCACTAATTCAGATGTCGGTTCTAGATATCGAATATTTATTGCTCATCATTTTATCCCATTACTAAGATGCAGACATTTAAGTTAAGCATTTGTAGCACAGGTAAATGAAGTTTTACAAACTGCACATTAAAAGGTCCCATACACAGATATCGATCATTCAGCCAACAGTTATCTAGACTGACTCTCTCATGCACAGGAGCAATTACTCGCTGACGTGTTCTTTATGACAGAGTCACTGCAAGGTTCCTCTAGCAGTGGCTTATCTTAGTCTGTGTATGGGGGCCTCCGTTGATCCTGACTGCCAAACTCACAGATATCATCTGGTTTGGCCAACCTTTTGGGGACCTTAAAAGATATTGTCTACTACCTAATCAACCCTTTTTAAAAGAAAAAAATGTATTCACCTCAAACACCAGCGCCATTTTGGCGATGTTAGTGCCAGGTCTTTCAGGATTTTTATGGCATTTATACCATACTAGATGGTGGCCCGATTCTAACGCATCGGGTATTCTAGAATATGTATGTAGTTTATTTATGAAGATTTAAGAATACTGCAATGTGAAGCTGGGTTTAAATCCTGCGCCAATTCGCAGCTGGACTGCTCCTGTCGCCGATTGCTAATTGGTCGCGCCAGCCGCCCGCGACCAATGTAGGATTTCCATTACAGACAAACAGACAGAATTAGACGATTATATAGTAGATACCTACAGAGGTGCCAGTGTTCAGTAGGGTTGGTGGATGATTTCGGTGTGCAGCAGTGTCGGTGTTCAGTGGTGTCGGTGTACAGCAGTGTTGGAGATCAGTGGTGTCAGTGTGCAGCGGTGTCCATGCGCAGTAGTGTCGGTGTACAGCGGTGTCAGTGTGCAGCGGTGTCAGTGTGCGGCGGTGTCTGTGTGCGGCGATGTCTGTGTTCAGTGGTGTCAGTGTGGTTCACAGGTGTGTGCTGGAGAGGCAGAGATCACATGGACCCGATGAGCAGAGTTCACATAAATCACAGCAGGGGTCCTTGGAGCAGAGATCACAGCAGGGGTGCGGGCTCCTGGGAGCCGATGTGCCCGATCATGCTCCTCTGGAAATGCTGCACCTTACACCCACTTGCCCTGGAGGGAGATCCCGGGATCTGTCAGTACTTGGAGCTTGTTCCAGGTGATCCCAGATACTCAGGAGTTTGCGTGCTCTCCATCCCAGTGCTATGGCCCCGGCAGTGGAGCAGGCAGGTGCCCCGTCCTCCGCTCTGCTCCTCATCTCCTTCCCCAAACACACAACTCTTCCCATTTGATAGTAAAAAGAATAGACGGCTGGGTGTAGTGAGTGACAGCGGGGACAGCAAATTGGGTAGGGGCCTGGCTGGGGGGCGTGGCTGCTCAGCGCCTAATCAGGGCTGTGTGTAGTGAGTGACAGCAGAGACAGCCAATCAGGTGGGGGCCCTGACTGGGGAGGCGTGGCCGTTCAGCGACCAATCAGTGACACGGGACACGATAGTGCAATTATATAGTAGATGAGACCCCTTGCTAAGAAGGTCAATACTGGCTGGACTCATTTTCGTTGGATGATGTCAGACAACTGGAAGAAGTCAGGGGTGCACCAGACCTATAGTGGCCGCTGATTGGTTGTATGGCTCAAATATCATATCTTTATTCTTCCACCACCCCAACCACTCCATATACCAGATTTCTGCCTTTCCCTCATTACCTCTCTCTCCAACATCACTGAAGGAGAGCTACTCATCTCCTATCCAAATCAAACCTCACCACCTGTGCACTTGTCCCCATCCCTTCCCACCTCCTCCCCAACCTCACTAACACGCTCATCCCAGCCACAACCCACCTCTTCAATCTATCACTATCTTGCAGGACCTTCCCTTCGGCTTTCAAACATCCCACCATCACGCCCATCCTCAAAAATACAAACCTAGACCTGACTGCTAAGACAAGCTACCGCCCCATATCACTGCTCCCGTTTGCTTCCAAACTCCCCTTGAGCAACACGTCCATGCTCAACCTTCCTCCCACCTCTCATCTAACTCTCTCCTTGACAATCTACAATCTGGTTTCTGACCCCACCACAACGAAACTGCCCTAACCAAAATTACAAATGACTTACAGCCAAAGCTAACAGACAATTCTCAATCCTCCTCCTTCTCGACCTGTCCTCTGCCTTTGACACAGTCGACCACTCCCTCCTACTTCAGATTCTTTTTTCCCTTGGCATCAAAGACTTGCCCTGTCCTGGACTGCCTCATACCTTTCCAAACGCACATTTAGCGTTTCCCATTCCCACACTACCTCCTCATCCCGCTCTCTCTCTTTTGGAGTCCCACAAGGCTCTGTCCTTGGGCCCCTACTTTTCTCCATCCATACCCTTGGCCTAGGACAACTCCTACAGTCCCATGGCTTCCAGTACCACCTGTACGCTGACGACACTCAGATCTACCTTTCTGGCTCAGATGTCAACTCTCAGACACTCCGGGATTCTGGACAACAATCAGCCATATCCTCCTTCTCCTCTCGCTACCTAAAACTCAACGTAGATAAAATCGAACTCATCATCTTTCCGCTATCCCATCTTTCATCTTCACCACCTGATCTATCTATTATGGTGAATGGCATCATGCTCTCTCCCACACCTCAAATTCGCTGCCTTGGAGTAACTCTCAACTCTGTCCTACCTTCCAACCACACATCCAAATTTCGCCACCTCCTGTTGCCTCCAGCTGAAGAATATTTTCAGAATCCGTCCTTTCCTCAGCCCTCAATCGACTAAAATTCTTGTACATGCCCTCATCATCTCCCGCCTTGACTAGTGCAACATTATCCTCCGCGGCCTCCCTTCTAACACACTTGCACCTCTCCAGCCTCTCCTCAACTCTGCTGCTGCCCAACTAATCCACTCTCTCCATGCTACTCCCCTGTATCTCTCCTCTACAAATACCTCCATTGGCTCCCAATTCCCCAACAAATGCAGTTCAAGCTACTAACACTGACATACAAAGCCATCCATAAACTGTCTCCTCCCTATATCTGTGAACTAATCTCACACCATCTTCCCTCACGTAATCTTCGATCCGCCCAAGACTTCCTCATCTCCTACACACTTCCTCACACAACTGCGTCCAAGATTTCTCCCGAATATCCCCCATCCTCGAACTCTGCGCCCCAACACGTCCAATTATCCACCACGCTCGGATCCTTTAGACGGAACTTGAAAACCTACCTCTTCAGGAAACTTACAGCCTGCAATGACCGAGCCGTCGTCGCCCCACCGACTCCAGAGCTGCTGCCCCACTGCCACCGGAGCTGCCGCCTCTCCACCACCAGATCTGCTGCACCCCTGACCTACTGTTTCTTCCCCATTGCCCTGTAGAATGTAAGCCCACAAGGGCAGGGTCCTTTCTCATCTGTACCAGTCTGTTAATTTGACTACTGTAAACCATATCTATAATTTTGTATGTAACCCCTTCTCATGTACAGCACCATGGAATTAATGGTGCTATATAAATAATTAATAAAAATAATAATATTATCATAATGCTAATTTCATCCAAAAAGACCTCAGGCATCGCTGAGATAGCCCTGGTGCTTTTTTATTTTCCACTACTTAATTAAAGCGGTTGTACACTAATAGCACAACCCTTTATGGACAGGGTCTTCTCTCCCCTCCTGTATCTGACCTGTCCAATATGTCCATACTTATTGTACTTGCCCTTGCCTGCCCTTTCCATATGTAAAGCACCATGGAATCTAATGGCGCTATATAAATAAATAATGATATGTTTCTTAGCAATTAAAATAGAAATGCATAAACTCACCTCTTGGTGTTGGAATTCTTCCAGCATTTGCATTCCCTTGTCTCACGAAAGGCTATAACATAAGAGCCCCACACACAATATCAACGCCAGCTTTTCTCTCCCTACCTTACCACAAATGGTTAATCAACAGAAAAAGTTTGAGAGCAGCCGCAGCACTCACTACCTGTAAATCGTTTATCTGAGAAAGGTGGCAGTGATTGGCCGCAGAGCTCGTGACGTCACAACCTCATGTGAGCCCAGAGACCGCGAAATTTTAACCCTGCGCATTCCAATTCACCAAACAATTTTGCCCCTATCTACATAATGGGGAAAAAGTGACAGTTACTAGTTGACAGTTGTGAATGAGAGGGGGCTTAATGATAGCGCCAAAGACTAACAGCACATGCCAGCATATAGTCACTAAGGTGGGGCCCCAACATGAGATATTCACCACGCATGGGGACATGTATACACACCATACACACACAAAGAGTAACAGCAAGTGTATAGTCGCTAAGGTGCAGATGACTCACCGTAGCCGGGGGGGGTACACGTAGCGGGCGTTGTTTCTCCTCCAGTCACGGAACCGCGCCTGCGGTAGTGTAGGCCCGGTGGTCCAGATCAATAGGGGAATGGCGGAACAGTGGGGTGATTTGTCTTCGTGACGCCACCTGCGGGTGTTCTGGTAACTTTACCAGCGCTGTTCAGGTCTCCGGGGGATGTTATACAGCGAGATGGAACGCTCCCCACAGGATGAGCGGGAGTCCCCGGAGCCGGGAGCTGCGCAAGATGTTGTGAGGCAGCTGCGGGATGCTGCGCGCTGAACCCAGGAGTAATGGACAACCACACAAAGTCTCTTTTAGGTACCTTTACTGGTGGGTAGTCAGGTACACTCGGACCGGGATAGTGAAGTTGGCACTTCTGGAGTTTCACAGCAAGCAGTGTTAGGCTTCCTTTCTCTACTTCTGGTGCTAAGGTCGGGTGGATATGGAATCCTTCCGGACCGGGCAGTTTGTTCAATGGAACGGATTTCACCTGGTTGTCAGCACTGAGGGCACTGTAAAAGGGTGATTATAATTCTACCTTCTTCCCTGGGCTCTCGCTGGTAGGTGCGGCCGGTGAACAGGGGGCTAGACTCCCTGTGTAGTATGCTGGTTCTCTGTGATGGCTTTGTAACTTCCACAGCTTCGGTTCCAGTAACCGGATGATTTGGAAAGAGTTGGATTAACTCTGTATTCCTGAGAGGTGATCTCCTTCTTCCTATTATCCCAATTGCAGGGATCTCCACTGGCTAACAGGCTAGCAGGGCCTAGTGTGTTCCTCATAGGGTGGAGGTTTCACACAGGCAGGCAGCTCTTGTAGCGTCTACCACACTCTGAAGTTTCTCCCTCCAAGACTCTATTTATAGGGGGAACTGGTTAGAAGTCACCAGTGTAGCTCCCCTAGAGGCTCGGGTGAAACCAGGTGTTCTAAGTGTTGTTTGTGTTGTGGTTTTGCTGTGCTGTTACTTACTCCATTGTACCTAAGGATTTCTGTGGTGCCCAACAGGTGCCAGGGTGCGACACAGACCCAACATTTGATACTCACCATGCACCCGAACAAACACACACACCCCCAAGGGGACACACACATCCCCTATAGCGACACATGCACTCACCCCACAGGGACACACACACCACAAAGAGACACACACAACACAGACACACACACCACACAGACCCGCCCACAGGGACACACACACATAGCCACCCTATAGGGACACATGCACTCACCCCACAGGGACACACACACCACAAAGAGACACACACAACACAGACTCCCCCCCCACAGGTACACACACACATACACACCCTATAGGGACACATGCACTCACCTCACAGGGACACACACATACACACACCCCAGAGACACACACACCACACAGACAGACACTGATGTGCACAAATCACCTCACACAACTCGCCTCATACGTGTGCTATCTTTAATTTCCAAACATAAACATCTGATTAAACACAGCCAATGTAGGGCGGAGCCTAGCGGCATGTAAGCAGGACGTGTATCTGCTGAACTCCTGCTTGCTGCCGAGGATTACCGGGATGTAACCCCACAGTACGGCCGGAAATCGTACCCGGAGAGCGGGGGAACACAGTGCACCGAAAACCGCCGCTTCCTGGACCTCGCAATGCCCAAGAAAGGCCAGAGAAGAGTGACTGGTGAGGTGGGGGCCGGATTCCAAGATGGCACCAGCTGCTACAGCGCGCGCTCTGGAAGAGGCAGCTGCTGATAGTGTGAGCAGGAACAGGGAGGTGAAGGCTCGGCTTCAGCGGTTTGCACGGGCTGAGGTGGCTGAGCAGAGGGCCCTTCAAGAGATGGAGGAAGTGCAAGAGACTGTGACTGATAACGGAGGTATGGAGCAGGGGGAGGATGAGGAGGGGGAGGAGGAGTCCACGGCCATTGGAGATCAGGAGCAGCAGGCTGTCACTCCAAGCTGGGGGGACATAGTGAAACAAAATAAGCTCCAGCTCCAGACCCTGCAGCTACATATGCCAACAGACCCCACTATTAAGGATGTGCTACTTGCAGTTATGCAGTGTGGCAATGCCATCTCTACGGTGCTTACTCAGCTGGGGCACATGCAGGAATCTATGCAGACTGTGAAACATGATCTGCGAGAGGTTAAAGCTAAACTGGGCATTTGGAAAGGAGAGTTGGTGCTTTGGAGGACTCTGAATCTAAGACTTTGAAACAACATAAAGAATTTAGAAAAGAAATGGATGCTGTATGGTCCAAGACTGATGACCTAGAAAATAGGGTCTAGGCGGAACAACGTGCGCATTATAGGTATGCCGGAACGCTGTGAAGGCAATAACCCCACGATTTTTATTGAAAACTGGCCAAGCGAGCCGTTGGCAGATATTTTGACACCTCTATATGCTGTGGATCATGCTCATAGAGTGCCTGCTCGTCCTTCCCCCCCCCAGGTTATGCCCCCAGGCCTGTGTTGGCTAAGCTCCTGCACTACAGGAACAGAGATAATATACTCAGATTCTCAAGGGAGCATCCCGACCTTATGGTGGAGGGATCCAGGGTGTCCTTCTATCCCGACTACTCGCCTGAGGTCCAGAGGATGAGGGCCAAGTTCTTTGACATCGAAAAACGTCTACAGGCGGTGGGCGTTAAATATGCCATGATCTTCCCTGCCAAGCTTTGGGTTGAGGCCCAAAATAAAGTCCATTTTTTCCTGGACTCCGTTGTGGCCATGGACTGGCTGGACCGTAACGAACAGCTGCTTCGACGAAACAACGAAAATTCTGACTGTGCCTGAAGGAGGCCCTGTCCTTAAGGGTCCATTGATTATTATTTGAGACAAATTTTCTCACTCTGCAATTCACAGTTGAAGGTTGCCTGGAGGGATGTTAATTACGTTCCAATGGTTTAGATGTACACAATTGGTTGTTGTGGCACGGGGGGGGGGGAGGGAGACTGTATTTGGCTGGTTGGATTAGACTGTAATGTGCTGTGGGGAACTATATTGTTTTAAGCGGGTGGCGGCTAGGATTTCAATCGCCAACAGACTGATGCGAAAGGGATTATCCATCTCCCTGGTTTTGGGGTTTGGTTAGGGGGGGGGGGGGGGAGAGTTCAATGGGTATGCTGGGTCTCATGTTAGGTTTACGCACATGACCATGTCTTCTACCATTGCACGACGGACGTCTGTATTGATAATGTTATAACTCAGGTATGGGAGAATTTAAGATCATTAGTTGGAATGTCAGGGGGCTAAAGTCGCCGGTCAAAAGGCAGGCTATATTTTCATTTCTGACCGACCAAAGGCCCGCAGTGATTTGTTTACAGGAGACACATCTTACCCCGGGGACGCTGAGCCTGTTGGACAAGAGGTGGATACAATGTGGTTACCATGCTACATATTCACAATACTCTCGGGGAGTTAGGGTACCTTTACACGCGGCTACATTTCTAGGGTGGCTACAGGTAACTTACTGGTTGCAGTGAAATCATGGAGAGATTATTCCATTTGTACACAGCAACAAGATAAGAACCTTGTCTCCATGATTTCACTGCAACCAGTAAGTTACCTGTAGCCACCCTAGAAATGTAGCCGCGTGTAAAGGTACCCTTAGTGTCTTGATTCATTCGGGTGCTCAGTTTATATGCTATCGGGCGGTTACAGACGAGGAGGGACAGTTTGTTTTTTTGTATTGTAAAATATATACGGTACCAATGGTGTTGGTCTCTGTATACCTTCCCCCGCCTTATAGTAGTAGGGTCATATACAAGTCCTTAAGATCTTGAAAGACTATCCGGGGATCCCCTACGTGCTCGTGGGAGACTAACAATATTTTGGACTCTCACTGGGACAGGGCTAACTATGCACCACTGCTGCAGGAGGGTAATTGCACGCCCTTCGCGGCACTCATTCGGGAGCTGGCCCTCACCGATCTATGGAGAGCCGTAATCCAGATGTATATAAATACTCGTCTTTCTCCTCCACCTATATGTCGCTATCGGGGTCGATTTGGCCTTGGGTGATGGTCGGATGCTGGGACATATTTTAGCCATTGACTACCTGCCTAGAACAGTGTCGGACCACTCGCCTGTGTCCATCTCGATTCGGAGGGCTGTTGGGGATGGGACGTCGGCTTCACTTTGGAGGGTTAACCCATTTTGGATACAACTAGTGGATGGGGCGGACCTCTTTCTTGTGGAGATCCGGGAGCATCTTGAATTTAATTTGCATTCCACTTCTGATTCTACCGTCTGGGAGACTCTGAAGGCATATATAAGAGGCATGTTTATCCGGGAGATATCTAAATTGAAGTCTAATACTAGGGCAGCCTCTCAGCTAGTATATAAAGAGTTGGAGGATGCGGAGAGGGCTCTTTCACAGCAGTTTGCTCCCGCAGCGCAGAAAAGGGTGCAGTTGGCGCAGAGGAGGGTGACGGAATTGACTTCAGAGACAGCGTCACGTAAACGCATGTTCCAGTCTATTCAATATTTCGAAAATGCAGAGAGCGTGGGTCATCTGCTCTCAGTTATCACTACGGCACAGAGGGGTTCTTCCTTTATATCAAGCTTGCGGGACACAGATGGGACCTTAGTTACGGATACACCGGATATTTTAAGAATCCTTGGATCTTACTATAGGGGGCTGTACTCTTCCCATGCTAATTCATCAGGGGAGGACATTGATACCTTTTTGAGACATGCTAAACTCCCGTGGTTGACGGACGAAGATAGGCGTCTATTAGATGAGCCGTTAGAGTTGGGGGAACTAGAGATAGCTTTGAATTCTAAGGTAGGGTAAGGCGCCGAGAGTGGATGGCCTGCCAGTAGAGATTTATAAAAAATACCAGGCGGTCCTGCTTCCAATGTTGTTGGAGGTCTTTAAGGGTAGTATGGACACTGGGATGCTCCCGCCCTCAATGACGGAGGCCATAATAACGATATTACTCAAGAAGGATAAAGATCCGACACTCCCTGGGTCTTACAGGCCGATCTCTCTTCTGACAGTAGACATTAAAATACTAGCAAAAGTCTTGGCCAACCGACTTTCGAAGGTGGTGGAGTCTTTGATAGCCGTAGACTTACGGGGCATGAACCCCGTCTGATCCGGGTGAACAATGTTAGACGACTGTTTTTAAATATGCAAGTCCGGGCGGATAATGCAGGGGGAAGGGTGGTCCTGTCATTAGACGCTGCCAAAGCGTTTGACAGCATCGAGTGGATCTACCTCTGGGCCACACTTCGGAGTAATGGGGTTTGGTCCGGGCTTTATAGCTTGGGTTGGACTCCTGTATTCTGAACCGAGAGCTCGAATAAGGGCGAATGGATTACTCTTTGATGCCTTTTGTCTATATAGAGGAACGAGGCAGGGCTGCCCTCTGTCCCTGCTGCTTTTTGCTCTGGCGATGGAGCCTTTGGCGTCCCATGTGCGTCTTGATCCGGGCATTAAAGGGTTCAGGTATGGGGGACTGGAAGAGAAGATTGCATTGTACGCAGATGACCTGCTCATGTTCCTTGCGGACTCTGGTAGCTCACTGTGTAACACAATGCGGCTCCTTGACCTGTTTGGAACTGTCTCAGGCTTGATTATCAACTGGGATAAGTCTGCGGTGCTCCCTCTGGATCGCGTTTCGGTGCCCATCAATACAATCCCTGTAGTGACACAGTTCAAGTACTTGGGTGTTATGGTATCTGACAAATTGACGGACTTTGAGCGGTTAAATATTTCACCCTTACTGTCACAGGTCAAGCTGCAGGTAAATGCATGGGCCAAGCTGCGCCTCTCTGTGGTGGGGAGAGTAAACTTGCTCAAAATGGTGGTCATGCCACAACTTCTTTATGTCCTTCAAAACTCTCCCGTTTGGCTGCCTCAGAATAGGTTTTATAAAATAAATGCGATTTTTAGAGAATTTATTTGGCTAAACACTAGGACGAGACTTAAACTAGAACATTTACAGAAACCGAAGGATTAGGGAGGGCTAGCGTTACCTAACCCGTGGCTGTACTATATCTCCTCCCAGTGTCAACATTTGGTAGGGGAATTGGATGATATCTCTACTGAGGGAAGGGGTAGTATGGGGATTCTGCAATACCTGGTGGGTAGAGGATCAACACTATCTGGTTTGGAGGCCGGGAAGTTCCAGTCATGGGTGGCGGGGCTACCTACAGTTAAGCTCATGGTTAAAATATGGGACAGATTAAAACAGATGAGAGGCATCACTGGTCTGACCAAATACTCCCCTATCTGGGACAACTCGCATTTACCACAATTGCACAAGCTTTCTGGATTTGCACAGTGGAGGCGGATAGGCATATGGTGGGTGTCGCAGTTGACGGTGGGTGGAGTGTTCAGATCGTTTGAGGAACTGAGACGAGATTTCCCGTTATCACACAATATGTTTTTTCAGTATTTGCAGCTGAGGCATGCCTATTTCTTGCAGACCCAGACACAAGATATGTCTATACACCAGGATGTTGTAGTTAGCAGACTGGGCATACAGGCACCCACCAGGGGTTTGACATCCTTTATTTATGGAGCTCTGCTGTGTGTGGATCGGTTGAGACATCCGATCAAGGCATTGACTAAGTGGATGCAACAGCTGGGTCCCATTACTGGAGATCAATGGGATTCGATACTTGAGATGGTTCCCAGACTGTCCTTAAGCGAGCCTGCTTGTTTGTCTCAGCTGTATCTTATATACAGAGTATACCGGACTCCTGAGTGGCTCTTTGTTCTGAAACTGCGGTCGGACTTGGGATGTCCTAAATGCGGTATGAATGACGCAGATATTCTGCATATGATGTGGACGTGCCCCTGTCTGAGCACTAGAATCCAGAAAATTTGCAATTTAATACATTTGACTACTAGACAGGACATTATCCGGGACCCGGTAGTTTGTGTGTTGGGTTATGTGGAGGAGGTGGGGGGGGATGAATGCCTCAAGGTCGCAGTGGCCAGGATGCTGTTTGTCGCTAGAAAATTTATAGCGTCATATTGGATTTCGGACAAAACTCCCTCACGTACTGAATATATTAATAAAAACTGAATTAGTCCTTACCGGTAATTCCTTTTCTTGGAGCCTTCCACGACAGCATTGGAGGATGTCGTCCACGCCCTATTGGGGGACAGGAACACGAGAGGTTAAAAGCCCCTCCCCTTCCTCAGTACTCCAGTGTTTACCAAGATCACCCTTAGCCATGGATTATCTGATACAAACCGGAATCAAACACCAACAAGGGGGGGAAACTGATGCTGTCGTGGAAGGCTCCAAGAAAAGGAATTACCGGTAAGGACTAATTCAGTTTTCTCCATTCGCCTTCCACGACAGCATTGGAGGAATACCACCGATACTCCTCAGGGTGGGACTATTGCCTGTAGGACTCTCCTACCAAAGGCAGATCCGACTGAGAAGGACAGATCTAACCTATAGAGGCGAGAAAAAGTGAGGAGAGACTACCACGTAGCCGCTCCGCAAATCAGCTCCGATGAAGCTCCAGCCTGCTACGTCCAGGAAGTAGCAGCAGCCCAGTTGAAGGAGCCTTCAACCCCACTGGAGGAGCAAGGACCGGAGCGACGTAGACCTCACAGATCGCCTTCTTGATCCAGGAAGTGATGTAGCCTGGGAAGTCTTCTTCCCTGTATTATTCCCAAAAGCCGAACAAACAGGTTCTTGATCTAACCTCCAGGAAGCAGACTCCGAACATCGAAGGAGTGAAACACGGCCTCAGCCGCATTAGCAGGAGATTGACAAATTGAAGGCAGAACCACATCCTGGGACCGATGGAAAGCCGACAACTTTCAGAAGAAAAGATGAATGCAACCGAAGCCTAATGCGAACAACGGACACCACGAGGCACAGAGCCCAGACAGAGAGTGCCTGCAGTTCTCCAACTCTGGGAGCAGAAGCGATGGCCACCAAAAACGCCACCTTGTGAGAGAGAGACGTAAGGGATGCAGCAAACAAGGGTGCAAAGGGACTTCGAGCAAGCCCTTGGAGAACAAGCATCAAATCCCAGGGAGGGACAGAAGGCCAAATCCGGGGACGTCACCCCCAAGCAGAAGTAAAAAACTGCTTGAGCCATGGATGGGAAGCAAGATCCTGGGCAAAAACCGCCCCAAGTGCCGACCTCTGGACTTAAAGAGTGCTCGGCCGAAGCCCCAAATCCAAGCTACACTGCAAAAATCCAAGAGTTGGGCCACATTAGGATAATGCATGGTCGGGACGGAAGGAGCACACCAGGACAGGAACCGATTCCAGCCCTCCCTGTAAATAGCGTTTGTCACAGGCTTCCTGCTCTGCTGAAGCGTGCGGATCACTGCCTGGGAGAGACCCTTGGTCCTCAAATCCCGGCCGCAACAGCCAGGCCGCCTGAATGAGCCACTGAGGGCCCGGATGAAACAGAGGACCCTGGGACAGTAGGTTGAAACTGGGCTAACATAATCGGCCCCTCCAGGCCCAGGTCTCGGATGGCGTCGTACCACGCCAGTTTGGGCCCCAGGGGAGCCACCAGGATAGTGTCACCCCCTCCGTTCGAATCGTTGCAACGTCTTGGGAAGTGGCGGGATTGGAGGAAATGCATACACCAACAGGAAGTCCCAGGGATGGGCAAGAGCGTCCAGCCCCCGAGGATGGTCCAACCGCGTCAGGGAGAAAAAGGTTGGCACCTTTGTATGCGAGCCCGAAGCGAACAGGTCGATCGAAAGGACACCCCACCTGTCCGTAAGAAAGCGAAATACTTCCGGATGTAAAGCACCATTCTTCTGGGTGGACCTCCGTGAGGCTCAAGAATCTGCCTGTACATTGGCCATTCCCTTCAGATGTACTGCCGAGGAGGAGAGAAGACGGCATACTGCCCACAAAAAGAACAGTCTTGCCAGCCCCTGCAAGTGTAAGCCACGAGTACCGCCTTGGTACCGCAAGAAAGCAACCGTAGTCACATTGTCTGACAGGACCTTGACATGATGACCCCGGAGAACGTGAGCTGCAGCAAGAAGCGCTTCCTCCACTGCCAGAAGTTTGAAGACTGGCGACTGACCGAGCGACTCCAAATCCCCTGGAACGGTGTGCAAACTACCATCGTGCCCCAACCGGAACCGCTGGCATCAGTGGGAACGGAGGTCACAGGAAGGTGTCTGGGATTCATCCCCAGGAAAGCGAGGTTACCACCCGCCCCGGGGTCCGGACCCGCGAGTTTAAGGAATCCTGACGTCTGTCCCAGGAACTCAGGCTCCTTCCGGATGCTCAAGGAACACATGAGCCCATGTTACTGACTGAATGCAGGCCATCATGGCTCCTAACAGGGACATTGCTTCCCGCAAGGAGGGCGACCCCCTTGCCCAGAAGCGGGTCAGATTCACGCGGCGCAAAAGCTGATATGCCGCAGGAAGGAACGAGGTCTGTCTGGAGAAGGCCAGCAAGACTCCCAAAATTTGACGTCGGGTTGCAGGCACCGTTCCGATTCCCGAAGATTGGGTACCCATCCCAGGGACTGAAGAATCATCAATGTGTTGGAGACCTTTGTGCGCAGAAGCACTGCCGAAGGAGCCACCACCAATATGTCGTCTAAATAGGGAAGCATACATATCCCCTGGGTCTGGATGAATGTGATCGCTTCCCCCATGAGTTTGGAAACCTCTGGGGCCGACGAAATCCAAAGGGCAGCACATTAAGCCGAGAATGGACCGTCCCGCCTGCCCTGGAGATCGTGAATCGCAGAAAGCGCTTGTGGGACGGGTGAATGGGGACATGAGAATACGCGTCTGGAGGTCCACAACAACCTGGAGTAGCACACCTGGCTCTCCTCTCCAGGAGGAACCGGGGAACCCCACACCCGAATCCAACAGGTGTCGCAGACCCGACAAGAAAAACCGTGCGAGAGTCCCCCTGAGGAAGGGAGAGGACTCGAAGTCACGGAGGGGCTGGCTCTCGAATTCCAAGCGTAGACCCTCCCAAACGATCGAGAGGATCCAAGGGCACAAGGAGATTGCTTGCCACTGTGGCAGAAACCGCAGGAGCTGCCCCGCAATGGGGAAGGCGACCTTGTTTAGGGGCGGCCGGTGATGCCGCTGCTGGGGGAGCAAGATATTACGGGTCTTGTTCCCGTACTGGAATGCCCAGCGACCAGACTTACCCTTCCCTTTAGACTGGGAGGGTTGGCTGCGCTCAGGCCAAAAGGACTGCCTCCGAAAGGGCTCCTGTTCCGGGAGACACCTTTTCCGGTCTCACACCTTTTCCAGGATGTTATCCAATGCCCTTTGCAAGGGGAGGCCACACAGCTGGAGTTTAGACGTGACCTCCCCATTCCACCTTGTAAGCCACACTGCCCCGCGAGCTGTGTTAGCCAACACTGCGCACCTGGCGCCAACGCGGAATGACTCAGCAGAGGCATCAGCCAGGAAGCCTGTAGCACGTCTCAGAAGTGGAATGGAGTCCAAAGCTCCTCCCTGGGAGTACCCTGCAGGATGAATTCTCCCAGCTGGGTGAGCCACTTAAAGAGAGATCTGCTCACATGTAGAGGAAATGTACACCGTTAAAGACATAGCTGCCGCCTCCCAGGATTTTTTGAGGACACTCTCCATTTTACGAACGAGGGGGTCCTTCAACCGGGAGGAATCTTCAAAAGGCAACGCGGTCTTATATGCTAAGCTTCCCAAATGGAATACTGCCATAGACCTTCATGTTAGAAGGCCCATTGACTTCATAGAGACTTCCATAGAGATTCCCATTGGGTCTCTCATGAGGTCTCCCATCCAGCCCGTGACTGAGGCTCCTGCTGCTTAGCTTCAACAGTGTGTCAAGGGCATGCACAATGGGTTCACAATAGCAGCTGATTGCTACCCTGGCCACCTGGATGTCCACCTTCGGGACCTCCCAGATAAAGTCATCGTCCTCCAATCCACTCGGATGGGGTGAGCCGCTTAGACTTCAGGCCTCTGCACAGAAGAAGGGGATTCCACCACCTCTACTCCCATGGTACAATGGACAGTGTCCACCAATGCACCTATGGACTCCGTGGAAAAATAGTAGTGTCCAGATTCTCGTGTCTGGACAGAGGCAACAGTGGCAATATCCTCGCCGTCCTCTGACGCTGAGCTCTGGCCAGCCTCCATGAGATCCACAGAGTCACAATCCTGGAGCTTCCTCTCTTACGGAGGGGAAGGCCCGGAAGCTGTAGCAAAACCCTGCAGTGCCGAGATAGAAGCCTGCACCTCTTCCCTAATTGATTGGAGCTCCTCAAGCAAGGATGGGGAGTCCATCCTGACAACCCTGTCAGTCATGGCCGACACCTTGTTGTAGGAAGAGGGAAATTTTTTGCCGCAGCCACATTATTGCTCCCTTTCACAGACGGCCCTCGTCTCCCTATAGACAAAAAGGGAAGAGAAGGGGGTCCCAGTGTGAGTGCAGGGCTTAAATAACTCTACCCCTTGTGACCACCCCCAGAAACACTTACATGAGCTGGGGGAACGCTGGGCTCTGCAGAAGCAGAGGTGGAAGCCTATCACCTTCCATGTTTCAGGGATCAGCCTTACCTGGGTGTAGCTTCCGGCGGGTACTTATCCAGAAGTACCGTGCCCCCAACGAGGAACACCTGATCCCTCCCTCCTCCTGGTCACCGGCCGCGGGCACTAGCGCGCGAAAGTCCTGCTGGGTTCCCTGGAGCCGCGCCCAACCTGCCACAGCCCTTACAGGAGCCGCCACCTGGAACCGGAAGTGCCTCACCCGAAACCGGACGTGCCTCCGCGGCACCTCTGATGCATGCCCCAGGGACCGCAGCTGGAGGAGGGAGACGTCGGAGAGCTGAACAGGCCTCCGGCGTTGCAATACACGGCCTGCTTTGCCCCGTAGGACGCAGGAAGGCCAGATGCTCCCACCACTGGAGCCCCGAGGAGGAGGAGGCCGCCCCCGACGTCCATCCCTGGCCCGGCTGTAAGTACACCCCAATGCTGCCTCTGCCGGCCTGACAGCACTGGAACCTCTCCATGCCCCAAGGGGGACAGGAAGACACTGGAGTACTGAGGAAGGGGAGGGGCTTTTAACCTCTCTGTGTTCCTGTCCCCCAATAGGGCGTGGACGACATCCTCCAATGCTGTCGTGGAAGGCGAATGGAGAAATTAATTTTCTGCTATGCCAGGAAAAGGCTATTTACACCAAGAGAGGTTGTCCTAATATATTTGAGAAGATTTGGGCGGGATGGTTGGATGCCCTGGGTTTATCCTCAGGGAATTTGTAGGCACAGTGTCTGCTGTCAATATTAATATGTTTTTTGACCTATTTTTGTTCTGTTTTAATATTTCTGTTCTGCTTTCATTCTTAGTTAGATGTATTCCGTGTGTTTATAATGGTGTCGGCATATAATTTCATGGTATGTGCTCATTGTATGTGTGATTTGAGACTTTTTTTTCTTACTCTATGAGATGGTTTTTAGACCGAGCTAAGGGAGGGGGGGTCGGAGCTAGTTGGATATGGTCCGCTTGCAATGTTTTGTTTTTTCTATGTATGTTATGTTGGAAATTTTAATAAACACTATCTGATAAAAAAAAAAAAAAACAGCCAATGTGCAACACATGTGCCATATAGGGAATTAAGGCAGATGTCAGTCACATGAGCTGTCTATTATGTGTATGTGTGAGGTAACATATACTGCCCGGTCGGGGGGAGGGTCTACTGTTGACTGGAGATTTATTAGGCTGCCTATAGCAATCAATCACAGCTCAGCTTCTATTTTCTTACAGGTCATTAATATGACATATTCAAATTCTATTTTGTTATAGATAACAGCAGTTATTTATTAACCCGGGCGTAGCCGGGTAGTACAGCTAGTCAGTGATAAATATGTGGAATCAGTTGGTCCAGTTAGTAGTGGACACCCCCTTTAAAAACTATGTTTGGACAGCCGTAAAACAGTGGCTTTGTTTGATTTCAGCGTACCAAACCCAGAGTACAAAATAGCATTTGTCTTATTTATTATTATTATATTATTATTATTATTAAACGCTCCCCTGAATTGTATTTTACATTAGGTTATAAAAGATTATTAAAATATTTCAATATATTCCATTAAATGGCAAGACACACCACTGTTGGGAAACGGAAAAGACATTGGGTCCCCTAGGTAAAACACTTTAACATACCCTGTGCAATCACAACATACCCAGCAGGCATGCCAAATTAAAGGGATAAGATATAGATACCATAGGTATAAATAAGGCTTTAATTGAGACTGTGATGAAAAATAAAAAACTCAAATTGCCAAACAATGTAGTTAATTTATTCACACAACCTGGAAATAATAATCTTTGGCAGACCTGTAACATATATCAAGTACTAAATGAGGACACCCATGTAACTAAAGTATTTATTGGCATGGCAGAAAGACTTAAACCTGACAGGCGAAGTCAATTTTTGTGTTCCAACAGTTTTGGAAAAGTTTTCACCTTCCCATATACTAATGTGCCACAAACAGGAAATTGATATCACCAACCATTCCCATTTTATTTAGGTGCATCCATAAAAATGGCCCCCCCTGTATTGTTAAGTCTTTATGTGACGGGGTGTGCGACAGAGCAGGAAAGGACACCCGCCTGATGATCAATCCAAGGAGATTTATTAAACAAGAAAGCTGGAAGGTAACACACATGAAGGTAAATCTACAGAGTCCGCAATGAGTCCAAACAAAAGAAACAGATCCGGGGCACCTGCTGATAATCCTTGTGCCAGATAAACGAAAGCAATATTTCCCTTGCAAGAGTCCTATGGATCCAAGCAATCCCACGGACGACGAGATCTGGCCTCAGCTCAGGTCTCGCTCTGTTCACTTCCACAGTCAACTCACATCTGGTCCTAAAACATGAATGTATTGTCTGGGATCAGCCCATGTGAAAGGGAGTAGAGGTTCACACCTACTATTGAATGGTTTGCTCCATCAGATGATTCTAGAAACATATGGCTCCAGCTTGTCTGGTAGGATGTAGATTGGACTAGCCCCATGCTCCCGGAGGAAGAATGGCTAATCCTTCACTAGCTGTTGACCGATGCTTATTACAGTACTGTCCAGGAACGCAATTCTTGGAGGAAGGAAACATGTTAAATTACAGCAAGATAAATTGCATAGTATACAGCTAATAGAAAACGGAGAAAGGTTACAACACATCAAATGGCATAGTATACAGAAATCCCGCAATTTGTGTCCTTAACAAGTGACCTGTAGAGGTCACTAGTACGTACAAAGTTAGTGGGACTTCATGCAGCCACAAATTGGCACTGTAGCTCTCCCACATCATTGCCTAAAAGAACATCTGCTGATAGGCCACCCATCACCCAACCTCACATCGCCTGACCCCAAAGCCAAAGTTCAGATCCACAGTAGCTTTGGGAATAGTACTCCATTGTCCACCAGCCAGTTCAATGACAATCCCAAGTCCTCTATGGATTGCCTCATGTTGAACCACTCGGGGATCAGCCAGCGTGAAGAAAGCCCGAGTCAAAAACCTCAATCAGTCTTTGTCCATCCAGCACGACCTCCTGCAAGTGCTTACCTCGCTGAACAGAAGTCGTCGTAGCTGCGGTTCGGTACCCATAAACCCCTAGTGGTGCAACATGGGTGGCTGAGTCATGGGGCCCGTCCTCACATAGTGGTGACGGCACTTGGCTGTACATAATTAATAATCCGATTGGGTGCAGGATCATTCCTCATGTGACCAGCTGGGCAGAAGGTTTGCAGATGCCCAGGCTGCCCACATCTATAACCTCTGCGATGGGTCTCACCACTTCCAAAGTGTCCTCTTGGGCGGGGTGTAAGGGGACCTGGCAGTCGGCTCCCACCTGAAGGTGCTGTAGGTGTTTGGGGATGACTCCTCCATTGGATGGCTGGGCATGAGGCCTGCAGATGCCCGGGATGCCCACAACCATAACACCTGGCTCTGCTGCTTTTTCTCCTCGTCGTATTCCAAAAGACGCTGTAGGAGCAACTGGAGGCACATTTACACGGGTATCAACATGAGGTAGTGGCTTAGAGGAACGGTGAACAATGGGGATAAAAGAACAAGGGTCAACCGGTGTGGGGGAGCTGATAGGCCTCTCTCCATCCTCCAGCAGATACCTCCACTGAGGCTTGATGGTGAGAGCCTCATCAGCTAGAGCAACAGCTTGTTCCACTGTTGTTGGTCTCCTTTCCCGTACCCATTCCCGGATCTCAGCAGGGCACTTGGCGTAAAACTGCTCTTTTAGGATGACCTGGAGGAGGGTCTCCCAGGTTAAGGCTCCCTCTCCCTCCAGCCAGCGATGACATACTTGTTTGAGCCTGTGGGCATACATCTTGAAAGATCTTTCCCCATCACAGGCTAAAGTACGAAACTGAGCCCTGTACGCATCTGGGGTAACGGCATAATGTTCCAGGATGGTCTGTTTAATCTCCGCGTACTCACAGTTCCACCGAGGGTCCATAGCTCTATAGGCTTCGGCAGCTCTACCCTCTAAGAGCCCCACCAGATGTCAGACTCGCTCCCTTTCTGGGACTTCCATTAATGGACAGTGATGCTCAAAGTCCTGGAAGAAGCCCTCAATGTCACCTGCAGCCTCATTAAACTGCTTTCAAGTCTTTGCGGGACACTCTGGGGAGTTCCCTCATGGTGGGTACCACGGGTACAGTCTGTCTGGAGCTTCTAGCTGCTTCCACAGCGAGCTGCCTCTCCAGCAATGCCTCTCTTGAGCTCTATGAATGGCCTCCCGCTTATCTTCTATGGTGGCCTCATCTCTCAGCAAGGCCATCTCCTCCTTGTACCACACAACACACTGACTTTTTTGGGTATTTACCTCGGGCTGCAGTCTTTCCTCCATTTGCTGTGGGGATACTTCCTCAGCGTCATCTTGCAGGCAGGCTCCTTCCAAAGCCTCAATTAGCTGCTCCTTGGAGAATCCCTTGTAGCCGACTCCCAGTTCATGGGCCTTTGTTTGTATGTTCACTACAGTCCAGTTCTTGTACTCCGCGGTTCTGGTTCCAGACGTTGATGAGCCATTATCCTCCATTCCTTCTGCTCTAATCCCTCCGCTGCCAACCAGTTTGTGACGGGGTGTGTGACAGAGCAGGAAGGGACACCCGGCTGATGATCAATCCAAGGAGATTTATTAAACAAGAAAGCTGGAACAACACACATGAAGGTAAATCTATAGAGTCCGCAATGAGTCCAAACAAAGGAAACAGATCCACTCCGTTCACTCCCACAGTCAACTCACATCTGGTCCTAAAACATGAATGTATTGTCTGGGCTCCTGGGATCAGCCCATGTGAAAGGGAGTAGAGGTTCACACCTACTATTGAATGGTTTGCTCCATCAGATGATTCTAGAAACATATGGCTCCAGTGTGTCTGGTAGGATGTGGATTGGACTAGCCACCTGCTAGGAGGAAGAATGGCAAATCCTTCACTAGCTGTTGACCATTGCTTAATTACAGTAAAGTCCAGGAACGCAATTCTTGGGGGAAGGAGACATGTTAAATTACAGCACAATAAATTGCATAGTATACAGCTAATAGAAAACGGAAAAGGTTACAACACATCAAATGGCATAGTATACAGAAATACAGGTAGTTTGTGGAGAGAGGGAGATGGGTGTTAACACAGTATGTGGAGTGAGGTAGTGGAGAAACAGTAGGCGATGAGAAATATGTAAGGGGGCACAGAATAGAGAGTGAGCAGTGTGGGGCTGTATGGAGAGGGGGCAGTATGCGTGGACAGTGTGGGCCACAGCCATGAGGGGTCAGAATGTCGAGGAGGAAGAACAGTATAAACAGTGGGCGGTGTAGAGGGCACAGTGTAGAGGACAGTGTGAAGAGGTGGCCCAGTATGGGTAGGAGGACAGTGTGATGAGGGAGAACAGTATAAACAGTGGGAAGTATTGGGGGACACAGTGTAGAGGACAGTGTGAAGAGGTTGCCCAGTATGGGTAGGAAAGGACAGTGTGATGAGGGGGAACAGTATAAACAGTGGACAGTATAGGGGTCAGTATGACCAGTATGAGTAGAGGGCAGTATGACCAGAGAGCCCAGTATGCAAAGCAGAGGGCAGTGTGATGAGGGTGCAGTGAGGAGGGCATGTACCAGAAGAGGGTTAGTGTGTAAATCATATTTTGTGCTGGGAACAGTGAGGAGGTATAATTATTTATTTATTGACAGTGTAGGGCATATATTTCTACTCATTAGAATTTTTATCATTCTGCTATTTTTAACAGTATCGAGCCAGAGTGTTCTGCAGAAGACCGGAGAAGATGGAAATCTACAGAGACGAGCTGTGGGTATGAAATGTCATGATGGTGTCTTAATAAGATGAAGGTAGCTGGATGGAAAAGATTATTTGTGATACTAATTCTCAGGAGTGCTATGGTTCCTGTATGATCTGATCATTACTGGTAGCAACAACTCACAGTTCTCCTCACCATTGTTAAAGATGTAGTAGGAGTAGTAGGTTCCTGACCTGACTTTACAGTTGTTTTACCATGTACAGATGGCTCAGGTGGCTCTGATGATGATTTTCTGTACTGATAAGGATTGTGATGCTGTGTTTCTACAGTGCTGGGGGTTATATGGATGCATTCCTGTATTGATGGGGGGGTTCAAGATATGTATTTCTGCACCTCAATGGTTCGGATGATGAATTTTGTTACTGGTGAGGGTTGTGAATTCTGTACTGGTGGGGGTATATCTGTACCTCTGGAGGGTCTGGTTATGTAGTTTTGTGCTGTTAGTGGTTCTGATCCTGTACACATGTAACAATGCATAACCTGTAAGATTACATGATACATGGCTACATTAATAAATTTTCAGATGGCACAACACTTTAACGGTTTTACGTTTTTACTTGTTAGAAGCATTAAAGGGGTTGTCCCAAGTCTGTGATAGGTCTGCAGTCACTCTGTGTGTCCCTAGGTGACTGCAGACTTCTGAATTCTCACAGCGTGCACACTGCCCGCTGTCAGGATTCTCTGGTGCCGACGGTGAGAGTGGGAGGTCATGAAACCGTAAGTATGCAATTTACATACATGCAGTCACGTGCCGACTAGACATGTTAGACCTTGATCAATGAAAATTAATTGTATGAGGCCGGACACGTCTAGTCAGAATGTGGCCTGAATTATTAAATCGCATACTTGTGCTCACATGACTGTCCAATCTTGCCATTAGCAAGAGAGGATCCTGAAAGTGTGCAGTGCATGTACTGTGAGAATTCAGGGGCCTGCAGTCGCCTAGAGGGACTACAAACTATCATCTCAAACCTGGACAAGCACTTTAATTCAAACACTAAGCCCTGTAGCCCAAGCCTAACAGCGTGTAATGTACTTTGTTTTAGGTAGAACAGCTCGTTGGCATGTGACTGAGTATGCAAATCGCATATGAATGGTCGGTCAAATGACGACTACTCAGACCACTTGGGGATGTGGGGCGCCAAACTGAAGTCTTTGCCCCAGATGCCAGAAAACCTAGATACACCTCTGCATGAGATTGTATGCTGCACAGTTGAGCTAAGTCTGCCCAGTGGAGTGGACATTTAACACACATTATATGAAAGTAGAAGTTCCAAACATACAGTTAGGTCCAGAAATGTTTGCATTTGATATAACAAGTTATTAATCCGATGGCATTGCAGCCTACAAGTAAGGCTGCTTTCACATCAGCGGTTTTCGCAGATCGCGGCAGATGCGGTGAAAAAATCACATCTGCCGTGATTAACGCATAACCGCTGCACTTGCGGCAAGCCCCATACAATGTCTATGGGGGCTTGCGGCAGGTGTGGCAAGTGCGGTATCGGCACCTGCGGCAGGTGCGGCCGCAAAAAAAACGCGGCTGACCGCGGTTTGTTTTGCGGCCGCACCTGCCGAAACCGCACTTGCCGCAAGCCCCATAGACCTTGCATGGGGCTTGCCGCAACTGTGCCGCAAGTGCAGCGGTTATGCGGTAATCGCGGCAGATGCATTTTTTTCACCGCATCTGCCGCGAACGGCAAAAATCGCTGATGTGAAAGTACCCTTACAGATACTACTGTTATACATTAATTTAAAGCATAGGACACAACAGGCTATACATCATTCATGTACCAGTTACGGTAAATCATTAATAGCTACCTAAAAAATCATGACTTTTTTTTACCATATGTGAGGGTCTACTACCCTTTCATATTTCATTATTTTGCACTATAATGATAATGCACTTGACCTCAGATAAGCTAATGTAACCCTATCAACATGTGTAATATGTATAATGCAAACCTCTTTGGTATAAAACAATTTTAACTCAACCTACTATAACTGGACTCCCCATAACACATAGGGGGTAATTCATCAAAGCCTGTACATCAGAAAAGTGGAGTAAATTGCTTTAATAAGTTATATATAATAGGCCAAGCTGCCAAGGGTGACGAGATGTGACTCTGCCCCCCTATCAAATTCTGCTAAATTTCCAGCATTCCTTATGCCAGAAATGCTACTCCAGTCCCCAACTGGAGTAGCATTTTTGGTGGGAAGTCGCATTGTACTCCAAAGAGCCCTTCATTAAGGCTGGCATATGAAATGCCTATCAATGAATTGGATTCATTCCTTGAATACTTTCTTTGTTGGCACCTACCTGCAAGGCCTAAAATTTGTAATCGGTATAAGACCACCCTTGAAAGTAATTCGTTAGTAGCAGCACCAAAATAAAGTCAATAGAAAAAGGGGTAAGTAGAGACATCATTTATTATGCCAAGGCAACACCTGGAAGAAACGTGATGGTTATTAAACTTGTAGAACAGATCGTTTTATAAGATCAGGATATAAAAATAACTATACAATGTTTTACAGATATAAACATGAGAAACAAAACACCTTTTATCTGTTTTTTGGAAGTTACTAATTACAGTTACCGTATATACTCGTGTATAAGCCGAGTTTTTCAGCCCAAAATTTGGGCTGAAAAGTCCCCCCCTCGGCTTATACACGGGTCTATACGGTAGACCCGTGTGGTGGGGGCTGTGTGGTGGGGGCTGTGGAGGCTGGAGGAGGCGGGGGGGGGGTGCTGTATGAGCGGCCCCGTCACGTGGGGCCGCTCATTAAATATGCACTGCATCCCCCTGTCAATCAGCGGCAGGGGGAAGCAGTGCATATGGCCCCCCCACAAGCTGGCACTGTCCCCCCTTGTAAGTGCCCCCCCCCGGTGCTTATACATTACCATCCCGGTGTTCTGATCGGCGCCGCTCCTCGGTGCTTCTTCATCCTCCCGCGCTGGCTCCATCCGTGATCTCCGGCTGTCGCAGCGATGTGACGTCATCGCGCGACCGCTGGAGAACTCAGAACCCGGATGCAGCCAGCGCGGGAGGATGAAGACGCAGCACGGAGGAGCGGCGCCGATCAGAACACCGGGATGGTAATGTATAAGCACCGGGGGGGGGCACTTACAAGGGGGGACAGTGCCAGCTTGTGGGGGCCGTTGGTACCCCCTGGGGGCTGTTGGTACCCCCAGGGGGCTGCTGGGTACCCTCTGGGGGCTGTTGGTACCCCCAGGGGGCTGCTGGGTACCCCCTGGGGGCAGCTGGTACCCCCTGGGGGCTGCTGGGTACCCCCTGGGGGCTGCTGGGTACCCCCAGGGGGATGTTGGTACCCCCAGGGGGCTGCTGGGTACCCCCTGGGGGCTGTTGGTACCCCCAGGGGGATGTTGATACCCCAGGGGGCTGCTGGGTACCCCCTGGGGGCTGTTGGTACCCCCAGGGGGCTGTTGGTACCCCCTGGGGGCTGCTGGGTACCCCCTGGGGGCTGTTGGTACCCCCAGGGGGATGTTGGTACCCCCAGGGGGCTGCTGGGTACCCCCTGGGGGCTGTTGGTACCCCCAGGGGTATGTTGGTACCCCCAGGGGGCTGCTGGGCACCCCCTGGGGGCTGCTGGGTACCCCCAGGGGGCCGCTGTATAACCCCTGGGGGGTGCTGTATAACCCCTGGGGGGTGTCTGTATAACCCCTGGGGGGTGCTGTATAACCTCTGGGGGCTGCTGTATATACTGCTGAGGCCTGTATACCACTGGGGCTGCTGTATATACCACTGGGGCTGCTGTATATACCACTGGGGCTGCTGGGGCTCCTGTATACTACCACTGGGGCTGCTGTATACTACCACTGGGGCTGCTGTATACTACCACTGGGGCTGCTATATACTACCACTGGGGCTGCTATATACTACCACTGGGGCTGCTGTATACTACTGCTGGGGCTGCTGGGGCTCCTGTAT